>CM024708.1:18926283-19278107 GCA_014182895.1 Angophora floribunda | reverse complement strand
CATCAGTCTCTTTGCTTTTATTTACTATGGTTAAAGCAAGCCTTTGACAAATGAATACGGTGTGGTTAAAATGATGGCATTGTTTAATTCTGTCATACACCCTTATATCAAAATTGGGAATCTTGTAATTTCTGTATATAGGAACAACCATACTTTGACCATCATTTTTGAAACACCAACTAAAGTGAAGGCTAGGCACTCTTTTGAGGCTTAACAATCATAAGATCACAAGGGAAAACAGCTTCAAATTAAACATGGATATTGTAATGACGACTTTTTACTGTATACAATTGCAATGAGATTTTCATATTGTCAGCTTATTTATCAGGTCAGAAATTTGGAAATCCAACCTGAAAGAGAAATAAGGAAGTGTAGAACCATCTTGTTTGGCACGGTTCCTGGAAGAGAAGAAAAACTCAATGGCTAGACATATTCATAATAATTCTGGTCATGAACCTATCTTGTTTGCATCTTAAATTGTGTTGTAGTCTCATAAAGTATCAATGGATATTAGCAACACAATCCTGTATACCAAGCTGAAGATGTTTCATAGCTGTGAATAAGACCAGTTTCCTCCACGTACAGCTCTGGAGAAATTGCTCGAAAATGTTGCGACCAGATATGCCACCGGGGATGAAGTGTGCTTGGTTTGCTTCTGAATTTTAACTTCTCATCTTTCCTCTTTTTTTATTTTTGGTTGTTGTGTCTCTTAGTCTCTACAAAGATGCTATGAATTCAAAACTATCTAAATGAAAGAACATTAGCCCTACCAATTAGCACAGTGTATATACTTCGTAACGAGTATTTTGGACTTGTAAAAGTACTTGTCAATTGTCAAAATGTGCTAATGAGGAAAGGTAGCTAGCAATTGCTGCCCTGCCATGCTATTAGCTCTGGTGTGTCCAGCTAGAAGTATGATTCTTTACTTGATATTGTTACTCTTAGCTTGCCATTCGTGATGGGGACCATCTTTAAAGATGAACTGCATCTTGCTTTCCGCTTCCCACTTCAACTCAACATTAATTCGTTTTTCATGTTTTCTCTGGAACTTAGATTCCCACGAAATGTGAGTGGGGTAAACTCGTCAAAATGACGCATGAGAAGATTAGAATAATTTGTTAGTGTGTCCCTTTTTCTGACACTCTTCTTTTTGGAGCAGTGACTGGACTTGAATGATGTGAATGTCGCAAATCCCCTGTTACTGATCTTCCTTTATCACACTTTCAGTGAATGCAGTATTAACAACCTGAGACGTATGTTGTGCAGGCTGATGTGTTTTTGGCCCCACAAATAGCTAATGCTACCTTGAGATTTCAGATTGACATGGTGAAGTTCTTTCCTTGTCTCTTTGTCCATGATTAGTTAATTTTGAGTTTGCTATTATCGTGCCTGTTTCTACATTTTGGTCATTTGTATGTGCATTATTCTTTCCTGCAAATGGCGAAGCATCTCGGAAATTTCAGAGAAACCATTCTCTTGCAAGGAACATTTTTCCGTGAGTACTTAATGAGAGGATTATATACTATCCCCCCTCAATTTTGGTGCGATTTCCATGGACAATTCCTTGGTTTTCCAAAGCTAAGTGAACACCCCTTTCAGATATGTTGCATATACTTCTCTTTTATGAAGATAGCAAATGCAGATCAATTCTGCTTAATGTTGGACAAGTATGTTGGTGCCACCTCTTTAGAAGATTTTGTTTTTGGGTTTTGTTGTCACGCTGGGAGAACTTTCAAATTGCAAATTACCTAATAGGTGTCCTTTTCAATTCACAGTTCATCTTATGTGAACCTACCGCCATGTATCGTAACTACAGATATGTCTTGCAAGCAAAAACACATGAAAATGTATTCATGATGCACCTCGAGACCAGGACATCTTTATACTACAGCGCTGCACGAGGGTCTCTAATGATGCACATTCTGTATTAGAATGGTTTTAATGTCAGAGCTTTGCAATTCTCGAAGCCCATCGTTGCTGGACTCATTGATTGAGCATCAATGCATGTTGTCTTTACACTGCTGCTTGAGTAGCCTAGCTGAGTCCACAATCTTTGTTGCAGGCCAAGTTCCCTACTTTGAGGAGGATATATGAATCGTACAAGACGTTGGCCGAATACAAAGCATCATTACCAGAAAATCAACCTGATGCAATGATCTGACCTGGGCATCTCCTTCCCAATCTCAAAGTTGGAAGCCGAAAAGCCTCGGTATCAGGCCATGTGATGATTCTCATGGTCGAAAGCTCACAAATTGCCAGCCTCATCTTCACGATGACGCTTGTCCTCTCAAGCAAATGATCTGCAATAAAAGCAAACCAAACCATGACACTTTTGGAGCTACGTTGTTCTCTTTTCAAATCACTTTCCAATGCTCATAATCAATAGTATGTTCAGATACAGAATACGTCATCCATTTCCAAAATCAACATTTAATCAATCCTCCATCAGCATCATGCCAGGATATGACGGTCAATTCAGCCAAACCATGTCTGATAATTAATAACGAAAACTCTTTAATAATGTGATAGTTTCATCAGTTCACTTTTGTAAGCGATAAAAACGATTGAAATTATAAGATGTATATTTTTCAAAATTGCTAATTTTTCGTGGAGAAAAATAAAAACAAAAGTCATAAAAGAAAATCAAGGGAAGAGTCAGAATTACCTGATAGCCGACCAAGCTGAGAACAAAAAAAAGAAGAAGAAAGGCGAAGAGCCATGAAAGCAGGTGATCCATGGCTTCAGACTCCCTTTCTCCCTCTTTCTCTGCAAATGTTCATTTTCCATTTTAACCATGTCTTGACCTTTGAAGTAGGATAATTTTCTATTTTTGGATGTAATTTGAAGATTTGCTGAATTTGGAGATTCTAGTTCGGTGACTGAATTGTGACCAAAAAGAGAAAACAAGAAAAGCATTGGCGGTGGTGATGAGAGGATTCGGATTCCTAATTTTGTATGATATCTATTTATGTTGGTTGATAAGCTATTAATCCCACAAAAGATGTTTCATATAGGCATTTAATACAATATCTATTCACGAGTTAATTCTTTTCATATATCCTCGACTCGGACTTAAACCGATTCATCAAACGTGCAAGACATTTCATAGTTACCTAATCTATCCTTTATGTTATAAAACAAAGAATTGAGCTTATGAAGCATACTTTTTATTGATATGTTGTACAAAAAAATAAAAGATAACAATTTGATCTACATGGAAATTGAAAAAAAAAACAAATCAGAAGAAATCTCCAAATATTCAACTCATAAATTCTTTACCTAATGTGCTATGTTGATTTATAGAAAATTTTGTATTGTAATTATTTCGATTTTTCATTTTTGATTTGTTACTTCAATACTCTCTTTTAAACTGGTCAATGGAGAGAGTCGGAGACCAAGTTTGGTTCTTAAACCAACAAACCTATCTCAAGTCAATAATTTGGTAAAAATATAAGCTACTTATAAGAAAGACGAAACATAACAAGTTACAATGGAACCAAGAGTAACCTTTTTCTAAATAAAATAATGATCAATCTCAATGTGTTTTGTCTAGGCATGAAAAACTAGATTAGTTATGAGAAGTAATACTGAAATGTCGTCCAAGACAAGTAATGAAGGTTGACGTCAGCAGATCCTAATGTCACTCAGTATGTATGAAATCTAAGTGAATTCAGCAACTATGGAAGCAAGAGAGATATATAGCTTCAACTATGGAGCAAGCCACAATAAGTTGTTTCTTTGCACACAATGAAATGCAATACAAGGTTAGAAAAGTAGAATAACTAGTGGTAGAACGTTACGTGAGTTTGACCCAGCCCAATCCACATCAACAAATCCAATAAATGAAGAGAATTATGAAACAAAATGTAAAACCCAATGGAACAATTGACTTCAATAATGTGGAACCACTGTTCTAAAAGTTGTTAAATAAATATGTGATTTAATATTTAAATATTCTATTGCTCCTCTTCACACTTAAGCCGGTCATTTATAGCAAGTATCAAATGTAAACATATTTAATTAATATAGACAAATGTGGCTTGAAAGATAAGATTTTCTACTCTAATACCATAAAGAAAAGATTGAGTTAATAAAACCTACTTTTCATTTATACGTTGTACCATATAAATGGAGATACCACCTCTTGTAATTATGGTAGAAATTAAAGATAAAAGATAACAATTTGAATCACATGGATTGAATTAAAAAAATCAAAAAAAAAATTCTCTAAACAATGATACAAATTTAGAGAAGATTATGAACCATAAACATTTTTGATATGGTACTTCAATATTGTCGACCAAAGAAGTATTTGGGCTCTATGTTTATGTCCAACATTATTGAAAAAAAAAAGGCTAATCGACATCTATTCAATCTAATTATTCATTTGGCATCAACAATTAAGTCCAAATAAGCGACGCTTTAATCAACATCGATGTGGCAGCCGCCATCATTATTTCAATTTATTTATTAATCATATTAAAAAATTAAAAGTTGAGGAAAAATTATGTTTGGTGAAAAATAGACTAAGATATGCAATTCAATACCTTCATTATCTTATTCTCTCTCTCTTTCAATCAAGTGATCCAAAAAGTACATTTTGATATCTGTCAGTCTAACAAAAAAGAGGCATCTTATTTTGTTAGTTGCAAAGTATTGTTTTGTGGTCAACTCGAGTTCAAAGATCAGAGACCAAACCCGAGCTCCGGCTAATCGAATTAAAAACAGAGCTCCTCTGTTCTGTCTCCGGCTGAGCTTGAGCTCGCAGTTCTCTGCTTGTGCCATCGCTTGACGTGAATGTATCGGTTCAAAGCCCCATCCTCCATTTGCTAGACCTCCATGTGATCGTGTGGAGTAAGAGATATACCTGCAAGACAAGACCCTGAAACCAAGAATCACTCTGCTTCACCATCACCTCGATCATCACCCTCAATCTCATGGACACCCACAATCAGGTCTCGCATCTGCGCTTGAAATCTTCCTTTCAGAGAACTTCCCATTGGGAAATGCAAATGAAATTCGATTTTGGGTTTGCTTTTCTCTGTTCTTTTTCAGGAGAACGCTGATGAGTCCTTTGAACCCCCAAAGCTCGTTTTGTATTCCAATTGGCAGAGTTCTTGTTCTTGGCGCGTGCGCTTCGCGCTGAACCTTAAAGGTCCAATTTTCAGTTGGTGCTATCTTTTTTTACTTCCGATTCCTTTTTTTTTCCTGGCATTATGATAAACCAGTTGTTCAGCTCATAATCTGAAAATAACCCTGGAAGTTTGCAGCTGAAATGATATTACAAAGAATTTTCTTTTGATGATGTTTTTCAACTTTATTCTTGGTTGGTGTGTAGGGATCTCATATGAGTATAAAGCAGTGGATCTCAAGGAAGGAGAGCAATATACTGCTGGTAATTTCAGATGCTTCTTTTTAGTTATAGATCAAATTGTTCTCGAGCTTTATGTGGGTAGGCCTCAGAGTGACAATGGAAAGATTTTGTAAGCATAATACCCACTGGCACGATTGCCTCAGGTCTGTGAAATCTAGTGGAGTATTCTCCAGCTCTTATTGAGTTGTGTGCTTGATTTTGCAGAATTTGAGAAGATAAATCCTATGCCCTTGGTTCCGGCATTAGTCGATGGAGATATCATGGTTTCAGATTCTTTTGCAATTTTGCTGGTGGGTGTTATTTATGCTCTGCAGCAGAGTTTGCAATAAATAATAAATGTATGAGGTTATCAATTTATGGAGCCTTCATTTAGGAAACTTCATTGCTCCTTTTCGACTCAATGCATAGTGTCATGGCTCTTTTGCTTAATTTGATCAGTTTGATTGGTTTGAGTGCATTTCATACTTTGAATTTTTGCTAAAGCATGTGTTGACTTTGCTCAGTATTTGGAAGAAAAGTACCCTCAGAACGCTTTGTTACCTCACGATCCTCGATTGAAAGCTCTTAACCTCCAGGTTATTTTGTTGTGCTTTCCATTCCTTTAAAGCTGAAGTTTCCTGCAGATTTTGAGGATCATTTACATGGAACTTCGGAGTTTTTGCTGATTTATGCATGATCAAAACTGATTAGATGAGATCTTCCATTGTCGTGCTCTTCATTCCCTTATCCTCTCTGCTTTCACTTCACAACAGACTTTAGATTCAATTTGGTGGATGTTTTCAGCAGAATAACTTCTGGCGTTGTTATTTGTTATGGCAGGCTGCAAGTATAATTAGCTCGAGCATACAACCTCTTCAGATGCGGAATGTGCAGGTATAGTTCTGTTTGTAATGCTTTCTCTTAGGACCAAAGAAGTCTGTGAGATGCATACTGTCTTTTCTGCAGAAATACATTGAGGAGAAAGCTGGCCCTGAAGAGAGGCTATCATGTGCTCGATATGCAATAGAGAGAGGTTTCCAAGGTAAAAGTCTCATTAAGACTGTAAAAAGTGGTCTCTGGAACTAACTAGGAAAGCATAAGAATGGACATCGAATTTCTCTCCAGAAAGAAAGTTGGTGGATGATGCATTTGATTCAAAACATATGCTACGTACAAGGACTCTGTTGATTATTAACTTGAGGAACGCTGGGCTATGCTTTAGTAATCCCTTGGGCGTAAGCAGAGTCCACCTTCAGTTAGGAATGAAGCATATTTAGAGTGCATGGTGCAAAACATGATTTTTGAGTTGCTCACAAAACACAGAAATTACTTTTTCAGCGCTTGATTGAATAAGCAGCAGCAATGATGACAGATACCTTTGGTTCATGGACATTAGCAGTAGAGGCTCCACCCCTCTTTGGCTTGCCTTCTCCTTGCAGTAGTCTCATCAGTCTCTTTGCTTTTATTTACTATGGTTAAAGCAAGCCTTTGACAAATGAATATGGTGTGGTTAAAATGATGGCATTGTTTAATTCTGTCATACACCCTTATTCCAAAAATTGGGAGTCTTGTAATTTTTGTATATAGGAACAACCATTCTTTGACCATCATTTTTGAAACACCGACTAAAGTGAAGGCTAGGCACTCTTTTGAGGCTTAACAATCATAATATCACGAGGGAAAACAGCTTCAAATTAAACATGGGTATTGTACGACTTTTACCGTATACAATTGCAATGAGATTTTCATATTGGCGAGGCTTATTTATCAGGTCAGAAATTTGGAAATCCAACCTGAAAGAGAAATAAGGAAGTGTAGAACCATCTAGTTTGGCACGGTTCCTGGAACAGAAGAAAAACATGGCTAGACATGTTCATAATAATTCTGGTCATGAACCTATCTTGTTTGCATCTTAAATTGTGTTGTGGTCTCATAAAGTATCAATGGATATTAGCAACACATTCCTTTATACCAAGCTGAAGATGTTTCATAGCTGTGAATAAGACCAGTTTCCTCCACGTACAGCTCTGGAGAAATTGCTCGAAAATGTTGCAACCAGATATGCCACCGGGGATGAAGTGTGCTTGGTTTGCTTCTGAATCTTAACTTCTCATCTTTCCTCTTTTTTATTTTTGGTTGTTGTGTCTCTTAGTCTCTACAAAGACGCTATGAACTCAAAATTATCTAAATGAAAGAACATTAGCCCGACCAATTAGCACAGTGTATATACTTCGTAACCAGTATTTTGGACTTGTAAAAGTACCTGTCAATTGTCAAAATGTGCTAATGAGGAAAGGTCGCTAGCAATTGCTGCCGTGCCACGCAATTAGCTCTAGTGTGTCCAGCTAGAAGTATGATTCTTTACTTGATATTGTTATTCTTAGCTTGCCATTCGTGATGGGGGCCATCTTTAAAGATGAACTGCATCTTGCTTTCCCGCTTCCCACTTCAACTCAACAATTAATTCGTTTTTCATGTTTTCTCTGGGACTTAGATTCCCACGAAATGTGAGTGGGGTAAACTCGTCAAAATGACGCATGAGAAGATTAGAATAATTTGTTCATGTATCCCTTTTTCTGACGCTCTTCTTTTTGGAGCAGTGACTGGACTTGAATGATGTGAAAGTCGCAAATCCCCTGTTACTGATCTTCCTTTATCACACTTTCAGTGAATGCAGTATTAACAACCTGAGACGTATGTTGTGCAGGCTGATGTGTTTTTGGCCCCACAAATAGCTAATGATGCTACCTTGAGACTTCAGATTGACATGGTGAAGTTCTTTCCTTGTCTCTTTGTCCATGATCAGTTAATTTTGAGTTTGCTATTATCGTGCCTGTTTCTACATTTTGGTCATTTGTATGTGTATTATTCTTTCCTGCAAATGGCGAAGCATCTCGGAAATTTCAGAGAAACCATTCTCTTGCAAGGAACATTTTTCCGTGAGTACTTAATGAGAGGATTATATACTATCCCACCTCAATTTTGGTGCGATTTCCATGGACAATTCCTTGGTTTTCCAAAGCTAAGTGAACACCCCTTTCAGATATGTTGCATATACTTCTCTTTTATGAAGATAGCAAATGCAGATCGATTCTGCTTAATGTTGGACAAGTATGTTGGTGCCACCTCTTTAGAAGATTTTGTTTTTGGGTTTTGTTGTCACGCTGGGAGAACTTTCAAATTGCAAATTACCAAATAGGTGTCCTTTTCAATTCACAGTTCATCTTATGCGAACCTACCGCCATGTATCGTAACTACAGATATGTCTTGCAAGCAAAAACACATGAAAATGTATTCATGATGCACATCGAGACCAGGACATCTTTATACTACAGCACTGCACGAGGGTCTCTAATGATGCACATTCTGTATTGGAATGGTTAATGTCAGAGCTTTGCAATTCTCGAAGCCCATCGTTGCTGGACTCATTGATTGAGCATCAATGCATGTTGTCTTTACACTGCTGCTTGAGTAGCCTAGCTGAGTCACAATCTTCGTTGCAGGCCAAGTTCCCTACTTTGAGGAGGATAAATGAATCTTACAAGACGTTGGCCGAATACAAAGCATCGTTACCAGAAAATCAACCTGATGCAATGATCTGACCTGTGCATCTCCTTCCCAATCTCAAAGTTGGAAGCCGAAAAGCCTCGGTATCAGGCCATGCGATGATTCTCATGGTCGGAAGCTCGCAAATTGCCAGCCTCATCTTCGCGATGACGCTTGTTCTCTCACTTTTCATTGCACCTTCTGTGCCATGGCATGTGAGTCGACTGTAATCATGTGTAATTGTGACTTCCCATTTTTTATGCTTCATGGGTATGTATATTTATGCCCCCTGGTCGGTGGTCCTTGTCCTTGTGTTTTCGGTCGGTCGTGAGCCGATGTTAAGTGGTTTCCTTTCGAATTCTCATCGAGGTTGCTACTCTAAATAAGACAGGGTTGTGTTGTTTCTTTGCTGTCAAGTGATGGATATGTGCTTTGATTTGGAGAAATTAGTGTACTTTCAGAGCGGCGGTTCTCTCCAAAGCGCTCAGAATCTCGCAATCCCCATCCATGTGAAAAGATGAACTTGTTACTCTATAACTCCCAATCTATTTCGTGGCCCGCATCGACTCCATGGCCTTTACTCAAAAACATTCTCCGGCAAGTGCCTGATTCAATGCTCGCTAGTCCAATCTCTCCAATCTGTTCATCACATTCAAAATTTACATCCCGTGGACAGAAAATGCAAATCTTTACTCGATCTCTTGGAACCACGATGTTGCTGAATTTCTTTGTTCCTGGGATTAAGTCAATTCTCTACAACACTAGGCTCATCACGAAGAAAGGCTAGTTTTGACGACCACATGTTCAACACGACATATCACGATCAGCTTAAATTAACTGTTGCGCAGTCAAGCATATAGACTGTAGTGTTCTACGGAATTAGTGTTCAGACATGCCAGTGCACGCCCGCATACGTGTGGCCTCCTACTCTGAGGCTAAGTTGCTCAGTGGAAAATGGGGCTTCAGCTACACATGCCAATTTGAAAGTGTTATAAGCTGTCCCGAAAAGCAAGCAAATTGAAAGGAAAAGCACTCGATTGAGCCGCCTGGATCAGTCCAGCTCAGATAGATTAGATTGTCATCGCCTCGCAGTTCACCCACCATCTCAAACACAACCTTCTCAATATCCCCCCAAAGAGAAGACAAATAAACAGAAGGTATACGGTAAACTCTTCCTATTAGATTCTGTACTAGGCCAAATTTATCGGCAAAATTTTTAGAGACAAGACTAACAACGTCAAAGTACGAACTGTTTGTCCAGATGCTGTCGGAATGGACGGTGTCGGAACGTTCCATAGGACACCCTGAGGCTTTCTCGTGAAGTGTAACAGTGGCTCGGATATAAGTTGGAACCCCTTTAATTCATCTTGAATGGCGAAGCGTATTATGTCGGAGCAAGCTTCACTTTGTTCTGATGCTGGATATCATTTTCCTGGATTGACTCATCTATGAGGTTTGGAGTGGTGGAGCTGCCCAAAGCTTCACTTTTTTATCAACACTGGCTGTTGCCAAAACATCAACTTTTCTATCACCTGAGAGAGAGAGAGAGAGAGTTTAAAAAATAAAGAAAAAGAAAGAGGCAACTATAAGCATATCCAAGCATATGGTAAGCGCATGGATAGAGAATAGTGGAAAAGTTGAAGCAATTCTATGCTCTGACTGGTCAAGAGAGTTCATAAAAATAAAATAAAAGCGGGCGACCACAAGCATCTCTATCCATGCATATGGTAGTGCATGGATAGAGAATTGCAGAAAAGTTGAAGCAATTCTATGCTCTGGTCAAGATAAGGATGTATTGTTCCGGTTCTCTCTCTCCAGTTGTCTCATCTCATGCAGGCCTCAGTATGGTGGGGCAACATGCTCTTCTAACAAGTGAAATTTCTTTTAAAATGCCTTATCATGCAAAGTGCAGGCTCTTCAAGTGAAATTTCTTTTAAAATGCCACATCATGCAAAGTGCAGGCTCTTCAGTAGCCACAGATTCATTCACAATAGATGACCAGTGCTTAGTGAAGTCGATATAATTTTACCTGCTGGAATACTATGTGGCGCCCAGGACATGCATGTGATGTCACCTGCATGTAGGCGTAGTAGAGTCGTAAGTCAAATTATACAACATTGGCCAAAATGAAGAACTGTAAAACTCAACTAGGAATGCTAATTAACTCCATTAGCTGCCACTGAAGAAAATAGAGAATAAAGATTGGGTGCTGCACATACAATCTTTGAAGGGGAAACATAATCATCAATTGACTAGTCTTATCATTTTAAGAGGATTGTCATTGCCCTTCATGATTCCAAGGGCATGGGTAAAGTAACAGTTTTCATTTCTTTTATTTCGGCAATAAAAAAGAAAAGGCGGATGAGGTGAATGCACAGGGGCTAAAGCTATAGTCCTAGGTAGCTATCTCATTTTCAATCACACTGCACATGCAGTCTTGCAATATTTCTATGTTCCAATCCAAATCTTGATGAACATGGGGAAAAAAAATAGAATACAATGCTTTACATGATCAAGTCACACTACAAGATTTTTAGCATACTTAATCATACATGTAAGCAAGATAATACACTATATGGCCTTTAATTTTTCCCTTTTCTGTTGGGAGATATAGGGGATGGAATTGGTTACGGTGAAAATATGGTGGTGACCTCCAACTAATCCCATTGACCAGTCTTGTCATTCCATCCACATTTTACCATCGCTTCATAAATACATCAACACTGGGAAGCCATAGATAAAGAAGTTCTGCCATCTAGAGAGCCAACATTAATCATTTAACTGGACCATAAAACTTCATGCATCACTTATTGCGGATCAAAAAGGAGGAAATGTTCCATGGAAATGTTACTGGCTGGGGGCATACCATCATGAGCTTTTTCAGCTGTGTCCAAAACCTTTCCAGTTTCAATGCACAGCCACTGCAACATTGAACCATGGGTTGCTGCCAGTATCTTTCCATCAGGGGATAGACTGAGGCGATCATAGTGTAAAGTAGCACCACTTGAATCTTGCAATGGGATTGGAAACACCTTTAAAGTCTTTGGATCCTCATCAAGGTGATATCGAACTTCAAGGAATAAAGAAAGAAACTTTAAAACGAAGAAGTAGGAATTTCAAAAATACTAAAACAAAGAAATGTGATAAAACCTGCAAGATATTATTAGCGTTTCAGTTGGACAAAAGGAAATAAAGATATCTAAGAACCTCGATACCTAGTGTATATCATATTTCTCAATAAAAAATGCTGTCTACAGTAGATACGAAGTTGACTTGGAGAAATATCAACTTCAATGACTCCAGGCAAAATTCAAAAGTAAAACCCAATCAGCTGATCATAATTGTATCCTCAAATGTTCTATTAGTTGTTTTCCCCCAAAAGGCTCGTTTAACATATGGATAAGATAGTAATTTGCACTTGTAAAGGCTCAGACTAACAAAAATAGTAGAGACTAAAATCTGCCCATTTCTTCCCTCCTTTTCGTTCCATGAGGCCCTAAACCCAAACTGAAAAATTCAATTTCCACAGAAATTGGTGACAAGTTAGTTTAATCTTATGAGACTAACTGACTATACAGTATAAAACCCCTTCCAGAATAGTTAATAGACTGCAGCTAGTTGGTCTTTTGACAATAAGCCTACATATCTTGTGATTCTTTGTGCAGTACCCAAATTATAAGTTTGAGCATGCAGCTCATACTTTAATAGTGAACCCACCCATTAGACCATACAGGATGCACAAGAGACACAAAGGAACCACTTCTGGCCCCCTACAGCAAACTAATACAAAAAACAATGCAATTAATGCAACAAGCAATAAACAGCAAGTAAGCAACTTCTCATTTCCTTGTGCTTTTTTAGCCTTGCCCACCCCACCCGCACCAAAAAGCATAGGATGTATTTGACCTAGCCTCAGAAATGTGCAGTTAAACAGACTGGGATAGCACGTACCATTGATATTCCAAATTCTTATAGAGCCATCCTTTGATGCTGTAACTATTTGTTCAGAATTTGGAGTGAAGCATAACCAAGTCACTGCACTCTAAATATGAAACAGGAATTCAAGAAATGAAAGTACAACCTTTAGGTATTAAAACATTATCGCGACAAAGCATAATTGGGAGTCTTAACAAGAAAATATAGCTATCTGAAAACTATAATATCATCTGAATCAAAGAAAACTCTGAAACAAGAAAAGTTAAAACAATGGGAAGTCCAATACCTCTTCCTAAAAAGGGTTCTCATACCTTACGAAACCAGTCCATCAAAATCCTTAAACCGAACCCAAATGAAATCTTTTGACTTTTGACAGGATCTATTCTTCTAAATGTGGGAATTTCTATCAACCTCACTGAATGTTAGGTTCTGCTTTATGAAGGGAATGATGCTTTAGGAGTTGTTGCTATGCTATAACTTCAAGGATTTCCGTGGTGTCTGATGTATGGTGATTACAATACCAACTCTAAATTATCAACAAAGATAAAAAGTGCAAGCAAGTTATAGTTGGATATCACTCTCATTTTGTGGGATTTTAAAACATATGTAATCTCCGACATGAATAGAAGATGGCTCGAGAAATTGTTAAGAATCAAGCCAAGGTGGGAAATGTGAATGTCGAGCAGGTCAAATCCTATGGGTAACTCAATCTGAGAGGGCAAGGAGAAATCTGAAAGTATAACTTATTAGGGTCAATGGTCATGCATAATGCGATCAGCAATCAAAGCCACCAACATAGATCAGGCAAGGCAGTTTCTCTTCTTCCTTGGCAATATAGATGGCAAGTAATATGCTTTTGGGGTTTCATCATCCTAATTTAAATGTTTACAGGTAAAAATGTTGAAGCCAACTCTGTCTGGCAATGGAATTTCGTTTAATACTAAATCAAGTCAAGCCGGGTTCACTGCTTATACTGAGTCAAAACCTGCTTTTGATCAATTCATGGTCCAAACAAAATGAAGTGGCATTGAAGCAGGCAGCCAGCCCCGTCAGGTCTGGTTTTTAAATATGCGATGCAAATATTTACCAACCCTACACATGCATAGCATGGTTATTTCTTACTAAAAACCGTGACACTAATAAAATTATCATTCAAGTACTCAAGTTATGATTAATTTGGTTTTCTCCACAAAGATCATAAGCAAAATTAATGCATCTCAATTTATAGCAGCATGAATAAACAGATAATTAGATGGAGAAACACTTGGCCATATATAACGAAGTTGGAGAACATCATGAACTTATTGACCTTGTGTCCCTTAAGCTGCATGACTTTTGTAACTCCCTTCACAGAACCATCTTTTGAATAAACAATCTCCCAGACCTGCCAAAACACATGCACTGGGTAAACATAACAAGAAGCATAAGACTGTCACATGCATGGCAACATGTACCACAACAGAGTGAGAGATTATCTGCCTAATTCAAAAACTGCATCCAAATTTTTTCAACAAAAGAAGGAGTGGTGCTTGTACACAGAGACTCCTATGAAGGGCTAAGCCTCAATCTGTTTCTCAGTCACATGTTCACCAAAAGCAAGAACAGCAGGAATTCTGTTGAGACGATGAAGATACTATGTTGTCTAGTTCCTCATAGTGGCTGAGGGAACTAAAATTTTATAATAGTGTAAATAAAGGTGGAGTGAGCTCAAAGTTCTTTAGATCGAAAGTGAGGAGGCTTTTGGGTGAGGGCCATCTTTTGATAGCTAAACCCAAGGATGTGAGTTGTTCCAAATAAAATTTTGACTTAATATTTTGTCGTTGTCATTTTTAATGAATATTCTTATAAAGTTTTCAATATGAACATGGTTTGGTTTTTTGATAAAGATACTTGTAAATTGGTTTTAATTTGCAAAACTGTGGCTCTTCAGTTTTCTTCATACTTATGATATAAGATCAACAAGACATAAATATATTTTATGAGATTTCTACTTTTGACATTTAATCATAAAAACAATGTTTCACGATATTTCAATTCCCATAAAGTAAAAAACTGTAGGCCAGTAATTTGTATATAGGACCTATTCCTATCAGACAGCAGTAGAAGATGAAATAATTGCACATCATTCATTGTATGGATAATATGCTTATCAGACACCAAACTAAATACGCTTTGATAGACTGCAGCCATTATCAGACATAACCCAGATATTCTATCCAAAACAAGCACTATTTCAGCTGAACAATTAATCGAGGATGATTTACCTTAACATCTGCCGTAAAAGCTGCTGCAGCAATAAAACGCCCATTGGGTGAGATAGCAGACATAGTGTTTTTCAATTGATTTGTATCAGCATTCCCCAAGATCTTCCCAGTTTTTGCATGCCAAATTATGATGTCAGTTCCTGGACAGGATGCAAAAGATTACTGCAACATACAAAAAATTTTACAGCTTTAACACAATATGCTCACTGGTCATTGTGATGTTCCATCAAGACAGTTACTGCAAAGACAAGGAACTACATTTGCTGCTCATTCTTATAATTTAGCTAGTAGTAATGACTGAAAATAGCCATCATCTTATACCTCAAATACATTACTCTGCAACACCTAGTTAATAGTTGCACAAATTTTGAAGCTCCTACTAAAGAATTCAGAGATATTATAAACACAAACAGCCTTTGGCAATAGATGGTTGAAAAAGGGAGGAGAGAGGGCCACATAAATGAAGCAGAAAAGAGGCAACATGACACCAGTCAAAAAGTAGCCAGAAAGAATGAAATTCAAGCTCTGGCAATTTATTCCAAAACTACTTTCTATACAGCTTCAGATCCCTCCAAGAGGAAGTCTGAAAACTTTTACGCATAATAATGCATTTAAAGGCATTAAGTTGCACTTATTCCATGTACAAATATATTAAGACATAAAGGGTGCTATAGAGACCCCAATAAAGGCACGGGTTTCATATTCCAATATTGATTCCTTTGTGTAACCTGATATTACTATTTTTTCATATCACTATCACTGATTCTAACTACAAAAATATGAGTGACATCTACAAACTTTGCATTGAGAAGTGACAAAAAATTTTCATATGACTATCAATAAATACACTAGCTTGCACAAAATATTGTTTTTGCATCAATTCAAAGCCCAGAAATTTGTCGTTTTCAATTTACTTCCGACAAAGGCAACAACACTAGGGGGGAGACAATAAGAGTTTCTCTGCACAGCCAGTTGGAGTACATCAACTAAATGAACTAACACCACTCACCTTAACTTATGAAATGTCAATCTCAATGTTCTACCTCAATTATGTTACTGGATGCATGAACATTGGCTATTTCAAAATAAATTCGTGTTAAAACAAACATAAGATTAAGCTGGTTTAGGACACATTTTGGAGATAAACTCCACACCTTCTGAACAAGATGCAATTATCGTACTCCCATCGCCACTGTCATAATTTGCAGTAGCCCCAGAAAGGGTCAATACTGCTTTTGCTCATGAATCTTGTGATGCTCCCACTTGATTTCAGGCATAGGTAGCTTGGTTTGCTGCTTATCGCTGTCCGAATTTTTAGGCTTCTCTTCTCCATACATGTACAGAGAACAACCAGACAAATTTTGAGATGCCACTATTACCGATGATACATCATCACCAAATGCTACGGCAGTTGGATGGCCTCCAGCAGGCAAGTTAATCCTCAGAAATCTGCAGATGAGAGTTGTCAAGTTAAAAACTAACACCGTGATCAATCACCAAGCCTGTGAGAGAGACGTACTTAAAACTTTTGTTTGAAGCATCATCCAACTTGAACACCCTTACAACACCATCGGCACAAGCTGCATGCAAAGATAAAGATGTGTAAATAAAGCCACTCAATAGTATTCTGTTTAAACCACCCAGGATACCCTAAACACCAACACCGCATTAATTGAGGATGAAAGACATATTCTCTTTTCAGCAAAGTAGAAAAGAATTTTCATAGTGAATTGAGTACTAAGTATCCAAGTCACCTTCTTCTGCATTTTTCCTTTACAAATTTAGATGTGCTCTTACACCTTGATGATGCAAAACATAGGATAAATTTCAGATTTCAATAGCTGGCACTTTCATTTTCTGTCCAGTTGACACAAAAAGTTTATAACAAAAAGTAGCATCCTTCACACATGTAAACTAATGAACTTCGACCAAATTGACTTGTATGAAAATGCAATTTTTAGCCTATTTAAAAACAGCAATTTTGGATAAAGCACACAGAACACGATTTTACATTATATGGTTGACTGATTTGACAATATATGAGCAAATGAATAAGGACACTTCAATTTGACCTGAAATAAAAAAGAATAAGAATACTTCAAGGTTTCCACACCAAACACCTCATTAGATTACGCTCTTTTGTTAGTCAAACCCCTCATATATCAACAAAAAAGCTAGTACCATATTCAGTAAGAAGGCACAAATAGAGGATGATGTTTCTCTCACTTTTCTCTTCATACAAGGCCCTGGCAAAGAGCTCTTCTAACATATCAACTGAAAAAAAGGTAACGCAAAGCCCATATCCTTTTTCCTTCTTTAAAGGATGATGGTTAGGAAAATGAGGTTAGAGGGACATTTCATGGTCTACGATCTACCAAGCTAGTTGCACTTCCTCGACATCAAAAACATGTATGGTGAATACTTTTAAGTAGCATTCGAGAGCTTCCAATTGACTCCCCTTCTTACTACTACTTATGACCACCTGTTTCCTTGGTAACAGGGAGATAATAAGATTCAAACCTTGATTTCATTTTTTATGAACTAGCTTTCATCCACAAAGATCCACTTACATGCACTTACAGAAAGTCCATTTTTCTTGCATAAAGAAACCGTAACAATAACTGAAGATAACATCAAAGCTGTTAATTAGCTTTCATTTAGTAAGGTGCAACACATGAAATATGAATGCTACTTCCAAGCTAAGCAAAGAAACTTAGATTTTTTAAAAGAAAACCAAGCCACAGTATGATGCTTCAACCTTGAAGTCACATACTGTTGAATAATTTTCTATGTATATAGATATCACATCTTCCAGTGCAAGCACCCTTATCTCACCTGTTGCCAAACTTCGTCCATCAGAAGCGAAACATAGCCCTGTGACTGAATCACTGTGACCTTTCAAAGTATTCAGATCCAAAGGATGATGCCTCTTGCTTTTATCCTACATTCCAGAATTATCCAGCAAGTAAAAATACGCAAGCTAATATTTCATTGATGATAAAAGCATAGCAACTTATCTAAAGAAAGACGGACAATAAATTTACAAAAGGAGAGCAAACTCAAACATTCATTCGAACATTGCTTGGACACTCACTTTTCTCGACACTCCTACCGCTCTTATCACTGGCATTACCGTAATTAGAACAGAGCAAGCCAATGAAGATTCAGAACGATTCGTTCATACTGCTCACTAGACATTTTCATCACCCAAAGCTCCCGTATCAACCAAATTGATTAGATTTAAACCACGGAATCAGATCATCGTTTCTGAATTTCCCTCTTCGCTTCTCAAAGTAATCCGATCTTCACCCGATCGAAGCAAAAATAAAAACACAACGCACATGCAAGTTCCCAAACACTAATCTCTCCTTCGCTCATGCTTCATTTCTACTCAGCGGCATCAACCGAAAGCCTCCCGAAACAGCGCTGAAACGAAGCATCGTGGATACCTTATCGACGCCATGAGCGTGGGACTTGGCCTGAACCTTCTTGGAAGCGGGCTGCGGAGGCTTTGGCGGGTTCTTGGGCTGCGGTTGGAGGTCCGCCTTGGCGGCGAGGGACACGACCTCGGATCTTCGCTTCCAGAAGTAATTGCCGAAGAAAATGAGGGCGATCGCGGCTCCGGCCACGAGCGACAGCGCCACCACGATCGCGACGGAGGAATCCATGCGCTCCCCCGCGCAGACGATGGATCGGGGAAAGCTTTCTCCGGCGCCGACGAGACTCTGAAAGCAGCTTCCGGTGCCGAGAGGTTTACTCCGAACCAAGAGAAGATGTAAGAAAGTTCGGAGAGGTTTATGAATTTATACCGTTCAGGGATAATTGCACACCAGCCCCTGTACTATGGGATCAATTGCAATCCAGCCCCTGTCGTTTTGATTCTTTGACGATTTGACACCCATATCATGTTTTTTACGCAACATGTCGCGAAATGACGCGATCGAAATCGGGATGCGTGGTGGACGCGCCAAACGCGATGAGATTTGGGGCCCGCATGTTCCTAAGTTCATGAATCTAAGGATAGGTTTGCACAGCCATTTTATTTTTGGTTAATTTAAATCTCGTGGCTCGTGTCTTTTTTTTTTTTTTTCTTAATTCAAAATATCCCAAACTTTCACAAATTACAGATATTAGTAACTGAGTTGTCGACGACAATTATCGCTGTTGTGACAAAAAGGTTCTCGAAATTCTAATGCCCTAAAAACATACCCAAAGGTTTATATCATAAATCATATAAAAAAAAGGGAAAAAGGCTCTAAATTATGCTCGATGAGATCTATTCATCATGAACTTTCTAGTAACATTGAAAATCCCAATCTATACTATCATTATACATTTACCCTCCTCCGTCAAAGTTCCGTTAGATGATTTTTCGTTGAAACAACGTCATTTCTATTTTACTTAGATCACGTGAATCATGTTTTTAGTTCATTGAATGAATATTAACGGAAGGTAAATATGTCACATAAATAAAAATTTAAAGTTTTTAGTTTTACAGAATAAAGTCTAGAATAAACATATTATAGTAAATATAATTTGAGATTTTTTGGTGATTTTTACCCTTGATAAATTGCAGTTCCCTGCATATTGTTTTCGTTTGAGTGCCTATAATAAATTATTCAAAAGTGCTAGAAAAATACATTGTATATTATTATTATTATTATTATTATTATTATTATTATTATTATTATTATTAAAGGTGCTCGCAATGAACTTTATCCTTTGATCTCATTTTCAGAGAATTTATGCTCGCTTCGTACTTGTCTCACATCTCACTGTCACTCCAATTTTATTGAACCATCCACATTCTCCCTCTCTCAGATTTTTTCCCTTAATATATGGCCTAATTCCTAAAAAAGTACCCCAGGTCCAATCTTGATTCTACCCCAAACTTCTCTCTGTCTAAAAGATCCCCAATACTCCCAAAAATCTATCAAGCATTTGAAAATCTCCTCTAGGTTTTTTCAAAATTATCAATAATAGAGATTGTTATTGTTCCATATGAAAGTAAAGATATTGAGGAACACATTGGTTCCACTAATAAACCTCTAACTGGTTTTGATGTTAATAACATTGAAGAAAACTATGGGGATTTTTCGACACTTGGCAAATATTAAAGTCGGAGTGAATGTTGGGAATTTTTTTTTTAGACAAAAAGAATTTGGGGCAGAATTGATAATAGACCTAAAATTGGGGAATTTTGTATAGGGAATCAACCATTTAAAAAATGGGGATAATAGCACAAATGGTCAATGAACTTTCCTTCAATATGTAATGTAATCCTAAATGTTTAATTTTTGCTATACAGTCTTTGATTTTTTGCGTAATGTGCAATATAGTTCTAAACTTTTAATTTGTTTAATATGATCTCTCAACTTTGGTCCAATGTTCATTTTAATTCCTTAACTTTTAAATATCGCCAATCAATTAAATAACACTAAATGCTCACGTCTATCTTCCCGTTTACCTTTACTTTTCTAGTAACTTTACATAGCTGGATGCGATTGCTTTCAGTCTGGATATTTCTAAATTTCTCCTCAGTCGATTGGTTCATCGGTCCATAGGTTCATAAGGTTTTCCGTCAACACATTTCAACGGCAACACTTACATACCCTTGCCAAGTCATTTTCCATTCTTATGTTGAATGGTGATGGTAATTCGCCTTGCTTTTTGGGTTGATCAGATACGGATTTCTTCCATACATTTCCAGATGAATAAGAGAAGGAATTTTTGGAAAACAACGTGCAGAAGATAGCGCAAACTTTCGAGACACCAGCCGAAATCCATTTGGTGCAACCGGATCATAATGAACATGCAAAACACATACAGACGTTATCTTCTTCTCCAAACTCACAGCCGATCAATTCACGAAATGGCCCTGGAGCCCGGCAGCACCGGACCATGTCGTCGAACGTTTCCTCGAGCCCATACTTGTACTCAAACCCGGCGTCCAGGAGCTTCTTCGAGGACATGCTCAGTCGCCTTTTGATCCTTCGACTCCTTCATTTTGCTGCAGAACATGCTCAGCAGATTTTAGTTTTTGGTGTGATGAGTTGAGGAATCATCGTCAAATGTCCGCTGCACAACGACGTAACGAAAGAATGAAATATCCTCTTGATGAAAGGATGAACTTACTCTGTGATGGTTATGTTGAACTCGAGGTATCTTTTTTCCAGATCATTTATTTTACTCGAAACAAACACGTGCCTTAATAGTAGAAATCAAGAAAACACGTGACATTATTTACTGGTGACTAAGCCGAAAGCAGCCTTCACAGGCTCCGGCGCCAAGGGACAGATGAAAGGCCCGATCACCATAGGAAGAACACACGTGATGACCTCCAATCCGTGCCGCTCTCCGAACTCCAAAGCCGCCGTCTCCGTCAAGAGTTTTTGACACCAGGTGTGCCCAAAGTCGCCATTCTACCCGAATTACCTGGTAGAGTTTTTGACACCAGGTCCTTGCCGTTGAACATGACTGAGCCGGCAGTGGCAGTGTACATGACCCCCCTGATGGTCGCGCTGAGGCACGCTGTAATGATCCCTAGGGGTCCCCCAACGGCGACCGGCATGACAGCCTCTTCATAACCGTTGTGGATTTCATCTTTGTTCTGGTCCAGTCTTACAATCTAGATGTGTTTCGCACGTACAAGCAGAATCTTAGTTTTCATAAGTATTTCGTCCTCTTTTGAAAATTGTCTTTAAAATTGATTTTATCAATCAATTTGATTAACACAATCAATATATATTAGATAAGTAGTATCTATAGCCAATGTGGATTCCATCTTCGTTACGGTCTGATCTTACAATATGGATGTGTTTCATTCTAGACCCTATAAGAATGAGATATTACATCTACTTATAGAATAAGAGTTGATGTAGAACCTTCTAGAATATAATAGACTTTCTTAAAAGTCTTGACTGTTATGCAAACTTAAGTCTTATCTTTTCAGAGTCTGTTCTGATATAAACATTAGAACTTCGAAAATTTTGTTAATATCAAAATCATGAGTTTTCTCGACACATAAGACAGCATACTTACAGATCAACCCAGGTTTGGACTACTTTTTTCAAATTATTGATGGTCGCGAATATTGGAGGCAGAGTTGTCCCTTGTCCAGGTTTGTGAGTCTGTCCTTTCTTGAGGAGGATCTGGCTCATAGGTGGAGCATGGAATACTGTAGATCTTTGCACGTGCGCCGCCAACGGA
Source organism: Angophora floribunda (assembly GCA_014182895.1). Taxonomy (NCBI): domain Eukaryota; kingdom Viridiplantae; phylum Streptophyta; class Magnoliopsida; order Myrtales; family Myrtaceae; genus Angophora; species Angophora floribunda. The sequence continues at coordinate 19,255,799 of CM024708.1, read as the reverse complement.
GTGTTCATATCTATAGCCCAGATCTTTTCTGCCGATGGGGGAACTTGTCCAAGAAGAAGACAGCTGAGGAAGAACCGAAAACATGAAGAAAATGAAGGATTTAATCGATCCATTTTTGGAATTTTCTTTGTTTTTTTATATAATTATGATCTTTGGACAAAATTGCCCATGTTCTAATCGCCAAAAAATGTCCATCGGTGAAGATTTGGCCGACTGGGGAGCGCAGCCTTTATTCAACGATCCTTATTTAAAATAAAGTTCAATTTGTACATTTTTTGAGAATATAATCCCACTTTGAGCTATTATTTGAAATTTCACAACAATAGAAGAATATAGTTGGTAATTACAAGAGAAAAGGCTTGGTAAACAACCCAAATGAGAGTTGACAATGAAAACTAGTTGATAAATTAATTAGAGAAAAGTGAATAAGTCACTCTAATTAATGTTGGTAAATTTAAGTTGCTACAGGAATAAAATCATGTAAACACTAATGAAAGTTGGCAAGTTTTAAAAAATAAAATAAATGTCGGTGACTAACTTTAGAAAAAACTCGGAACCCAATATTATACAGTAATTTAACGAGAGAAAAGTTGGGGACTCCCACTAATAATCTTTAAAAAGAATTAGCAAATGTAAGGGGCAACTAACTAAAGCAAATAAAAAGTTAATAACTTAATTAAAAAGTTGATAAGTTAAAAAAAAAAACTGTTCGTGAGAAAGTAAGAATTGGTAAACCAAAACTAGTTGATAATTGAATCTGACAAAATTTAGTGAACCGCTCTAATTTAAGTTGGTAATACCATGTAAGAGTAAAAGAATTGGAGGCATTCATAAAATATGTAAATTAAAATGGGTAAATCAGTAAAAAATTTCAAGTCATAGACAATAAAAGAGTTACATGAATGTATTGGTATCACATACAAATAACTAGATAGAAATAGTCATAGCTAATTTTTGGTTAAGTGCATTAAAAGTTCTATCGCGAAAGCACAATCGAATCCTAAACTTCTCAAAAAGTGCAATTAAATCATATAACTTGCCAAATTAGTACAATCAACTCATTCTATTAACTCCATTTAATTTAGCTAACGGAAGATATTGATGTGATTTTTCTTTTATGTCTTCTCTATCCTATGTGCTGCAAACGTGACTAAAATGATTTTCCTTTTTTTGTGTGTGTTTTTTAAAGTTCGCTAATTTTAATATAATTTATATAAAAATTGTAAAATCATATTTAGACTAAAACGGTGTCATCTTAGCCTTATGGTTCATGTCCCAATCATGTCATTACCTCATAGGAGATAAGAAAATGATAAATAAAAAACAAGCCACGTCAGGATTTGCGAGTCCTTCGATCTGCAATTATGCTTGTGCCAACCACAAGACAGTTCAGTCATTGCACAACTGAAAACCGTAAGTACGTCACAACATTATCAATCCTCTGTATTAAATCATCCCCAGGTACGTTGCACACGTACAAACACAAATACAACAAGCCATTTACGGATCAAAGGAGACCTCTTTCTCTGTACGACCGGACCGCATCGTCGAACATCTCATCCAGGCCGCACTCGTATTCGAATCCGCAGCTCAGCAGCTTCTTTGACGAGAGCCGGCATACCTCATGACCTCCGACATCCTTCAAGTCTCTGCAGAAGTGGGGAAAGACCAGAAAGAAAGCGAGGAAGCATGTTCATGTCACTGTACAGTTCTTGAACAAACAACAATCTCTGTTATGTGAGCTCACTCTCGGGTCGGGATCCGGAAGTTCGGGTACTTCACAGTGAGGAAGTCGGATTATTCTTCCAGCGACACTTGATCCGATGAGCAGATGTACCTTCCTTTCGTGTCGGGATGGTTGAGTAAGAAGATGTGCGCACTCGCAATGTCATGGACGCGAACCATGTTTGCTCTCAGCAGAATTCCATACTGTGCACGATTCCCTATGAAAAATAATGCCGTTGATTAATTATTTCAAACGATATAAGCGATCATTTTTAGGAAATCTATTTTCTAAATTATTCATTTTTTACGAAACAAATGAAATATTTTCCTCTAAGTGAATAGCGATTCAGCATGTTTCCTAAACGATGTACAATTCTGAAAAACGCATTAGAAGATTTAATCAACTGCTATTAAACAAAGAAAAGTAATAAACAAGGCTCACTCCAAGCACACATCCTAAGTGCTTATGAATAATAGTGGCGCCATTTGCTGTCAATTTCATGCTTCAAGCTTAGAAGAAACGGTAAGAAGAGAACGTGGAATCAATGAAATCTTTAACATCACTCATATTCAATTTCACGGTCCATTTCTCCTAGTCAATTAAATCAGAAGTGATAACGAATCTTCAACAAGAACAGAAAACGGGGGAATACTAAGAAAGTCATAAACATATTATATTATTACCAATTCAATTCTAAATTTTTCAGTTAGATTAATTTAGTCATAAATATTTTTAAATTAGCGTCAATTCAGTTCATCCGACCAATTTAAATTGAAAATTGCTAACGTAAACACTGGCCATTCTACGTGGCACAATAAGTGGTGATGTGGACAATTTTCTAAATTTTTTAAAAAAAAAATTTTCCTTTTCTCCTTTTCTTCTTTTCTTTTATTTCCTTTGTTTTTTTGCCCAACGTCACTAGTTGATCCTCATAGGGGTGTGGGTGAAGGTGTCGCAACCCTCGTTGGCCCAATGTGTGTGAAATAATAAAATAAAAGAATGCAAGGAAAAGAAGCAATTAATATAAAAAGTTAGAAAAATATTATAAAAATTATTTATGTCGTACGGTACGACGTCCCCGTCAATAATTTTCACCTTAAATTAGTAAGATGAACTAAATTTATATCAATGTGAAAATGTTTAGTATTGAATTAGAATCAATGCAATAATTTTTCCTAAAAACAAAAGAAAGTAAACATACCCAAGATCATGGCCATTGCCATCTGAACTGAGCCAGGAACACTGGGACATAGGAATGGACCAACGACAATTGAAGGGATCACAGTCACCAAATCCAGACCATTCTCTTCTGCGAATTCGATGGCGGCTCTCTCGGTCCTCGTCTTCGCCGCCATGTAAGAATTGCTGAAAAGCAAGATGTCGCTCCACGAGCTCTCATCCGCCATGTCTTCGCCGTCGCCAGAGAACAAGACAACCGCAGCGCTCGAAGTGTATAAATCACACGCCTCACGGTCTTCGACTCGAGGCACGCTCTGAGGATCCCCAAGGTCCCCCGGATGGATCTCTGGACGACGACCTCTTCCGGGTCTTTGCCGATCCGTGCATCCGTCGATGGCCGGCTCGAAACTGTCCGGTTCGTTCAGGTCCGCAGTGAAGATGTGGAGGTTTTGGGAGGCTCCTGGCAAGTTGGTCAGGAAGCCGACGTCCCTGTTGCCATCAGGAATCCCTATTGGAAGTTCCAACAACTAGTGAGCCGACCGGAATTTGCTTGGAATTTGATCTCTCCGCACGTGGTAAGGATCTGACAGAACAAAATAGATGCAAGAACTGATCTATGAACACTGAGAAACCATCACCTGGATCAGATCTTGGTCTGATAGTGGTCCGGACAGTGTAACCTCGTTGGAGCAGCTTCATGATCATCCATGATGCTATGAATCCCGTTCCGCCCGTTACCAACACCACCTCTTTATCATCTCCCATCTCTTTCTCTCTCACTGAATTTTTCCTGTGCGCTTTGCCATATATAAGCCTGTAAATAGCTTCTTCTTTTTCACACGTCATGGGGCGATAGAATCAAGGTAAACTGGTGCTTTATTTTATGGCTTTTTCCACGTAACTTGGTAAGTCTGAAAGTGATTGGATGGAAACTGATGGAAGGACGAGGTCAAAATTGGGTAATTTCTTGTGTCGTGTACATGACAGAGACAATATAATTTGATTTCTGGGGAGTAAGTTATACTTTATACCATTCATATGGTGTGATCTTTATTCGGAGGGGTATGCTGATAATTGGTTTGGGAATTATGTTTCTTGCTTCTATATTGGTGTTTGATGTAGTGTTAATATGCGGCATTATCTCAAATTAATTGTTTTCCTTCTTTAGCTACTCGCTTTGGCCGTGTCAATGAATTAATATTTATTTTTGGTGAAGTAAAAAACTACTTGGTAGTTTTTCTTCTAATAACATGCTGGTAAGTTACTAGGGCTTTCAAAAAAAATTATTAATTTTTGGGATTGGTACCATAAAAAACCCAAAACTGATATACTTATGACAAATTTAATTCAAACTAATTTTTTGTTAATGAAAAATCCCAAACCAATACATTTGTGACAAATTTATCATTTATGAAAAATAATAAATCGGCACACTTATGACAAATGGAGAATAAAACATGTACATCTATCAATTATCACGTGTTATTCACATGAGCAATTTAACAATAAAATTTAACGGTTACTAACGGAAGGGTAAATTTATCACAGATATACTAATTTGAGATTTTTTGTAATAAAAAAATTAATTTAGGATAAATTTGTAATAGACATGTCAAATAGGATTTTTCGTTATATTAATCCTTTTAATTTTATTTGATTATTTGCAAATTACCAACTTTTATAATAGATTATCAACTTAATTTACCTAACTTACAAAAGCTTCAATCTTACTACTTTTCCGGAGATATACCAACTTTTATTTGAGAGACTTACCAACTCTTTTTTTTCCCAACCAACTTACCAACAACCACAAGAAATCAGGCTCTTACCGACCAAAATAATTCCATCCCCATCGATACCTTATTGCGTCGAAAACAAATTTCATCACATAGGCCTAAGCAATCGCGGCAAAACGCAAATTTTGTCTGCATTGAGAGACCAACCCTGATAAAACATCAATAGGTGCCATTGCTCCACTCTATGGTGACGAAAATATCGGTTTCGTCGCGTCAGAACAAATCGACACGAACCTTAGTTGACGAAAATCGGTTTCATTGTGCTTGGATCCACCAAAGACAACGGAATGTTTATTTTGTTTGTTGCATTGAGCAAAGGCGACAAGAAAAAAAATTTTTTTGGAGAAAAGTATCAAAAAAAAAAAATTGAATCTATTACACTTGTATTAATTCAGTGACTAAATTTCAGTCCCAAACCTTTCAATTGTACAAATTAAATTCTTAAACGATTTGTTAATATAGTTCATTCGGTTAAATTTGATCAGCAACCGTTGAAATATGACATGATTGGCGTTAATATAGATAAATTTCTATAATTTTCCAATGTTTTTTGAATTTTTTCTTTCTTTCATTTTTTTTATTATGACCAACAAGGGTCACCTATCATTCAGTAGGGGCTTGCGAGCCCTAGCCTGGCCATAGGGGTTGAGCCCTTGCCAAATCCAGCAAGGGCAATCCTTGCCCAAATTGGAGCAGTTGAGCCCTCACTAGAGGTCGCGAGGGCCTTATGGCCCTCACTTGTGATTGGTGATGGCAAGGGCCACAAGGGCAAGCTACACGGGACAAAGGCATATTCTCGATTGGTTCATAGGGCTTGTGGATGCTTTGTGAGTCTTCACATAGCTGGGTTTCTGGATTATATATTAAAAAAAAATCACAAAATCATGCCTTGTCTAACCTTGTTGGTCACATTAAAAAACCAAAGATACCTATGGGATAATTAAAAAAAAAGTCTTAAATCTATTATACCGACTATTGATGCCAATTCAATTATAATTTTTTTAATTTAGTCAATTTAATCCTAAATTTTTAATAATTTGCTAATATAGTCATTCTAGCTAATTTTTACTTAAAATTACTAATATAAGCATCAAATATCCTACATGGTACTAACATTGATAATTCTTGTCATTTTTTAAATAAATATTTCTAATATTTCTTTTCTTGTCTTTCCTTTTTCCCCCTTTTTTCTTATTTTCCTCAATTGGTCTGCAACCTCAGCTAAATTTTCTATTTTAGCAATTTATGATTGTGTCAATGATGTTTAAAAATATATTGTGTAAATGGATGAAATCCTTAGTCTCGGCAGATAGGAAATAAATATTTTAAAGAGAAAATAATGCATATGGTCCTTAAATTTTGACCAAATGTGCAATATCATTTTTTTGACTCTTGAACTATTCCTAAATATTTAATCTAGTTCCTAAACTTTCAATATGTTCAATTTAGTTTTTTCAAATTCTCATAATGAAGTCAAGTCATTCTTTTGAAGCTATTCACAAGTTTTCATAATTACACTTCTAAAATATATTTTCATTTCAATCAATTTCCTAAATCAATAGAATATATTCAATCTTTTTATTACCTTTTTGGTTTTTATAAATATTAGATATTAAATTTAAGTATATTTTAATTTATATTCTCTATAATGGTAAAAGTAGAAACTCATTTAGAGTTATATCATGCTATTTTAATTTTCTAATTTACAGATTTAGCCAAATTTATTTAAAAATAACGTAACACAAAAACTTGAAGATTTTTATCTATCTAGAAAGTTAGGGACAAGATTTAGATTAATATAAATACAAGAAATCTATGGACAAATTAATATTTTTTTCAAATATTCTTGTGAAAACACTTATTTTTAAAACCAAAGGAATATGAATCAATATAACTGTAAATTAAGTTACATTTTTGCTATTATAGAAATCATTAGTTGAAATAAACTTAAATGTACCTATAGTAATATTTATAAAGACTTAAAACGTAAAAAAAAAATGTAATAAAAAGATAGCCATATATATATATATATATTATATTGTTGATTTAGCAAATAAATTGAAATGAAAAGATATTCTAAAATATAGGCAATAGTATAATTATAAAAACTTTTGATTTTTTTATGAAAAATTGGTGGACTAAATTGAAAATATTGAAATTTCAGGGACTAGACTAAACATTTAGAAATCATTCAAGAGCCACATTAAACGAATTAAAAGTCTAAAAGATAACATTGTACATTGGGCTAATATTTATAGGTTATTTCTATCATTTTCCTATATTTTAAAACATACTATTTTGTCTTTATATATTGAATCACTAATAAGACTACCAACACACTTTTTCAAGATTAATGCAAAATGGAGACCAAACTTCGTGATTCACTAACGAGACTCATCACATCGAAATAAATATTTGATCACTCAATAAACCTATCAAGAGTCGGACCATTGAGTGTCAAAAGGCTGACTCTCGACAGATCTTATGTTGCATCCCCATGATCTATCTTCAACGTACCAATATATCTTTAGGGTCTAAATTAAACAAATAAGTGCAAAATTACAAGAGAGAAAATGCCATAAATATTACGAGTAAGCATAATTCTAGGATGGAATCCAAAACCGAAGAATCGACTAGTAGAAATTTGTCTAGTTTCATTGTTTAAAATATGCAAAGTAAGTTCTAAAATCCAAATTTTGAGGAACCTAATTTGACGGATAGGTTTCAGATTCTAAGTAAATAATACTTGGAATCTAAAATGAGTTTGTATTTTTTTTTTCTTTTTATCTATGTCTTCATGAGATTTTATGGTATTCCATGGCATCCAATAATTAATAGTTTAAGTTTTCATTTTATGATCGAAACTTGTTAATGCTTCATATTTTTCATATATTTAGATACACAAAAAATATAAATTATAATTAGTGTATTGTAGTAACAAGTTGTGGTCTTAAAATTGATGATTCACTATTATCTTTCAATTGATAAAATATAAGTAGAACCCAAGTAAATCTTGAAATTTAGGATAGGTTCCAAATTCTAAAAAATAAGGAATATATTCCAATAGCTAAGTTTTAATTTCCATTTGAAATTTGGAGCTACTCATCCCTAATAAATGCCGGATTGCATAAATATGTTTGATAATAATTCAGATATTAAAAAAGGATCAAAATGACATATTTATGATAACTCGCATTGTACTATATTACTTGTATAATTTTCTCAAAAAAACATAAATTAAAAACAAGAACGGGTCAAACAGAAGCTTGTCTCGACCGACTTTACTTGAACACCCCGATCTCTCTCTCTCTCTCTCTCTCTCTCTCCATCTGCGCAGCTCGATGAATTCCAAACCCCACCTGGATTCCGAACCTCTCCCTCGCCTCCCCCTCTGAAATTCCAGGAAACCCTCGATTCCCACGAACCCCCTCCCCCTCTCCGACCACAATTCTCACGTCCTCCGCCGGCCTGAACTCCCGTCCCCAATCGGCGTCGGCGGCGGCGACGACCACCACCCCCCGGAATCGAGGACGGCGGGGGCCGGAGCGGCGCAATCGAGCTCCCGGACCGATCCCCTTCGTGGCCGCCGCGTCGGCTCTAACATGCACAGATCTGGGGTTGCCATGGCCTGGAACGTCTTCAAGTTCTGCACCGCCCTCCGGGGCCTCGGCTCCATCATGGTCCTGCTGGTCCTCGGCGTCGTCGGCGTCACCTACTACGCCGTCGTCGTCACCAGCTACGGCCCTGCTCTCCTCGACGGCGGCGTCGAGGCGCTGATCGCCCTGGCCGTCTTGGTTTTGTTCCACGGCCTCGTGAGCTTCTCTGATTCCTTGTGTGGTGGTGATTTGAGGCTGGTTTTTGTTGAATTCTGTCTTAATTTGAATGTAGAAAAGGAAAAAAAGTCTGCTTGAAGTATGCTTTAAAATTTAAATGCGGAAAGTTTAATGCTTGGTTTCTTTAAATGGATTTCTTTTTGGGTCTTCGCTTAGATTTTTTAGAGGCTTCTTGTTTGCTGGATGAAATTCTTGGTTGTATGTATAGAGTATCATTTCAGAAGTTCCTTTTGAAGTTATTAGTCCTGGATTCTCGATAATTGAGTACTTCTATGAGAAGGCTGATTTCCTGATGTTGATCCTGCATGCCATTTTCTTGCTGAATATCACCCAAATTTACTAGAGCTTGTTGACTATTGGTTACTTCTGTTTGAAAGAAGACTGAAATGATGGAAATTGTTATAACGCAGTTGGTGATGCTGTTGTGGAGTTATTTCTCGGTTGTGTTCACTGACCCGGGTAGTGTTCCACCCAATTGGAGGCCTAGTATTGATGAGGAGAGAGGGGAGTCTGATCCGCTTACTTTACCTGATTCGAGTGGTTTGCAATCTGATCCATCCAATCAAAGAATCCGTTATTGTCGGAAGTGTAACCAGTTCAAGCCACCTCGTTGTCATCATTGTTCTGTTTGTAAGTTCTAGTAAACCATTGTTTCATTTCTATCATTGTATGTCAACCATTTTTCACTTTAGGCTGCTGACAGATAGCCCATAACTTCTTGTTTTAGGTGGAAGGTGTGTACTCAAAATGGATCATCATTGTGTTTGGGTTGTCAACTGTGTTGGAGCATTAAATTACAAATATTTCCTTCTTTTTCTGGTAAGCTTACACCATTGCCTGAGATGTCAAGTTGCATTTTGGTATGTATGGTTTTAGGTCTTTAAATTATTATGACATGTCACTCTTTATGTACTATCTACCTTAGCCTTACTTGCCATGTATATCTATTCTGAAATACTAAAATCATGTAAGTCTTCTCACTTATGCTTTTGGTATGTCTAGAATAACTCATTTGATGTTTGATGAAGTCTTTCTAGTTCTGAGACTGAGTTTGAAATGATGAAAATGTATTACAAAAACTTTAAGGTGTTATATAAGAACTGAGAATATTGGTTTGGTTTCTGTGCCTTTTCAAGTTCAGGCCTGTTGAACCTGAGGTGAGAAAAAAATTGTTAATCTGCACTTGGCATCACAGCACAGGGGTCATTGCACCCCAGTACAACTTTTTCCTACTCAGTCCTAGATCCATGAGCACTTATTTTTTTGGTTTAGTTGTCTATGATGTTATGTGATATCAGTGCATAGACTTGGGCAGTTCATTTTGTGTTTAACTCTTTGTCAATTCTGTTGAAGCTAGAAACATTATTCTGTTCCACATGATGCAATCAATCATGGTTCGGTGGTCATTTTTGTGCTTCAAGCATGTGCTCATGCTCATATGGAATATTGTCCATCATTCTCTCCATATCTCTCATATGCTCATAATTTCAGTATGTATGACATTTGCAGTCATGCTTGATATTTGACTGTGTGAATATCTTTGGTTATCCATATTTTACTCATAAAGAATAGATTTTTTGCTTTTCAAATTTTTTGACTGGACAGCTGCTAAGGTTTTAGTTGGTCTTTTTCTGAATTTAAATGCAGTTCTATACCTTCCTTGAGACAAGTGTCGTTACTTTAGCCTTACTTCCACACTTCATAGCATTCTTTACTGAGGGAGAGATACCTGGAACCCCTGGCACTCTTGCAACGACTTTTCTTTCTTTTGGTAAGTTCAATGTAACTGTTTGTGATCTTCGCTTGCATCTTGTTTTCCTTGAGTTAATAATGGTTTTCTGTTGGTCATTAGTTTTGAATTTGGCATTCGCTCTGAGCGTATTTGGCTTCCTGATCTTGCATATATCTTTGGTTGCTGCTAACACCACCACAATCGAGGTATTATCTTCAATACTGATTCTAAGCATGTTTTTTTTTTTTTTTTTTTTTTGGGTCGTAATTCTAAGCATGTAGTTTGAATTTCAAGTGGTTTGCTCACAACTTCTCTCTTCCTATCTGGTAAATTTTGCATGTGGAGTGTTATTATTTTGCTTTAGAATTTGTTTGCATTATATGCTGATGATACTTTGAAAAACAAACTTTTTATGGCAATCTTAGACAGTCAGTGCTTTTTTGGTTTTAGCAAAACTCCACCTATCTTACCTAAAAAGGTATTCCTGAGCAAGGTTCCATATTTTGATATGAAAATGAGAAAAGAAGTGTCCTTTTTATGCTAGACTTGTATTTGCTGGAAGAACTTTGCATCTCTGCATGGATGAATTAATGCCAAAGTAGTAGAAGTTTCTTCGTCATTCTTCATTGTTTCCAGTAATTTCTGCTCTTGTGACCAGGCTTATGAAAAGAAGAGCACTCCCAAATGGCGTTTTGACCTTGGACGGAAAAGAAATTTCGAGCAGGTAGCATCTTTTATAATTTCATTGATCAAAATCAATAATATTTCCTGAAAGTCCTGAAATAATCTTTTTCTAACAAAATGCAAGAAAACATTCTAAGTTCAAAATGCTTTTCTCACAGTTACTCTTGTTTCCATTGTCCTTGTCTTGATATGCCAAAAGTATTTCATATGGTTATTGCATTTCTGCAATGATCAGGAGCTCCATGAACAGTAATGTGATTGAAGATGGTAATTGGGGGAGAGTAGCATATATATGTGCTAGTTGGTAGTTGATCCGAAAGGTGGTTTAACCTAGAATTATATGTGTAGCAAAAAGTTTGAAGTTAGAAGATTTTATTACATCTACGCCAGAACCAAAGACATTTTTGTAAGTGCATGTGGTTCACTCGCCTGCCAGACTGTTGGTTAATTGCTGTTTAACTTCAGGAGTCTACATTACTTGTCAAGAAAAGGAAAAGGAAAGAGTACAAAACAAGTTATGGTTCAATATAAATGAGTAAACTAATTGAAGCTGTATTTATTGAGTTCACTTTTAGTATGGGGGAAACAATTTCTGTCAGCATTTTACTGGACTGTGTCATGAATGGACAGCACCCTATTTGGTTTACTCTGATTCTGTATTGCTTCATAATTTTCATTGTCTGCAGTTGGTGTAGATGGATGATTGCACAATAAAACAAAAAGTTAAGATTACTGAAGTTGGATTCTAAGTTTCTTAACTTTTCCATACTGATTTCATACATTTGTGATCTCCTCAGTTGTCACATTTTACTTTTGGGTTAATACCCCACCCAAAAAAAAACCCAAACTATGCCTGTTGTGACTTAAATACCCCAAAACTTTATTTGTGTCATAAAAAATCCTAAATGTATACTAATATGACAAATATATCCTGAATGGAACTGTAATAAAGGGTATATATGTCACACTTGTATAGGTTCAGGCTTTTTCAGGAGACAAAAAAGTTGGGCATATTTGTGTCATAGTTAACAAGTTTAGGAGTTTTGGTGATGCCAAAAAAAGTTTGGGGTATTTGTGTTACAGTGGGTATGATTTGGGGTTCGCTGTGGTATTATATGCCCTTTACCTTTTTAGGGACTCTTTGTTAATAATGGATCTCTCTTTTGTGCACTAGGTGTTTGGAACAGATAAACTGTACTGGTTCGTTCCAGCATATCTGGAGGAAGATAAGAAGCGAATCCCATCTCTAAACGGTCTTGACTACCCAGTGAGACCTGAATTCGATTCAGAAGCATTCTAGGAATCATCTCACTGTGCATTTCCCGGGAGGATCCAGAAATTTGCCTCATAAATCTTGGGAGATGGATATCTTTGACAACTGCGTCATTTCCATCATTAATGAGGCTGCCGCTAAATTTGGCTCCATGATGTGTGTTTCCTGGATAACTTAATTTAGAAGAAGAGAGCAAGCAGAGGGGGTGGCTTGCCTTGCGTGGATTGAGGAGTTGTGCCGAGCAGAGCCAGTGGGTTGAGCATTTGATCTGTACATAAGGTTGTGTAGATTTGGAAGACCGCGAGGTGAGGAATCCTGTGCACAATTTGGTCAATGTCGAGATGTTCCGTTCGGTCTCACTGTTTTAAGTACTACAAAGAAAATTATCTCTGACCTGAAACGTATTCCTGCAATTTGTTCTCCCTGCAACCGAACTACGCAGTTTACATTATCATAGCTCATATTCATTGTGAATTTCTTCTCCTTTATCTTCCACTTTTCCCTTAAAATCTAAAATACTGACATTTGATTTACGAATTACAAAAAAGTATATTTAGGGTTTGTTTGGTAATATGCTAAATAATGCATAATTTTATTCTTTTGTTTTCTAGAAAAAAAGAATAGGAATTTTTTTGGTATTTTTTTTCACGGGAATAGAATTGGAATGAAAACAATTTTAGAATGAAGTTAAATCATTTTTTATTTTTCTCTTATTTTTCTTCTCTTTCTTTTTTTTTTCCTCTGATTAATCATTGACCATGGCGATAGCTGATGACTGGCTAGATGAGGTCTGGTGTCCTCGCCAAAGCCTTGTCAAGCCAGGTCACCGGGAAAAGAAAAAAGAAGAGGATATTAGAAAAAAAGATTATTTAAAAAATTAAAGTGAAAAAATTTAAGGATCATATTAAATACATTTTTATTTTTAAAATAATTTTTTTATAATTGTCAAATGTTTTCAAATGCTTCGAAATACAAAAAAATTAGTTTTTAACGGAAAATGCAAAATGCACCCTCAATCTATGTATCGATGCATTTTTACGAAAGTTTCAACTGTCTTAATTTAAAAGATAGAATTTTGTCTAAATAAAATGCGAGAAGTAAAAATTTCATTTAAATATGATAACCTTATGTTAGAAGGTGGAGAGCAACTTATCATTAGAGAAGAGAGATTACTTATCTAACTTAATGTGTTTAACATAATTAAGTGTCTTCATATCTAGTAAGTGAGATTGAAGTACATAAATGAATGGATAGTGTTGGCATATTATGAGATATGCAGGAAGTACCTTATTAATTGTCATAAATTTTTTTTTCTAAACGAGTCCATTCGAGTCCCAATTTATCTCAAATTAAAAATCCAAAATAAGTAAATTTCATGATATATTTATTTCAAAATAATTTTCTTGTTACAAAAAATTTTAAATCGATACATCCATGTTTCAATAGATTTTCACTAATATACATAAGAATTTTTCTTGATGAATTTGTCGTGAATGTACGGATTTTACTCGGAACCAAGTGCAACCAGATATTTTCCCTTCATCTGATTCAAGACATAGCGTCGTCCTTGCGACCGAACTCCTGGATAACAGGAGCTTCAACTTATACCAGTTCGTCTCTTCGTAAGAACAGAGAGCATCGGAGAAAAGCTTCGGCGCAGCTAGCAGGCCGCAATGTTCCTGGTCTCGAACCCGAACCAGCCATGGAGCTCGATACAGCCCACGCTCGCTGACCTCCGGAGCTGCAAGACCCCCCGCGACGTGAGTCAAATCCACGCGAGGATGATCACGACCGGCCTCATCCGCGACGCTTCCCTCACCTCCAGGCTCATCCTCGCGCTGTGCTCTTCCCCGCACCCGTCGGTGGCCGAGTTCGCTCGCCGCGCCTTATCGGGCCGCGGGAGCGGGAACGGGAACGGGGAAGACCCTTTTCTCTGGAACGCGGTCCTCAAGTCCTACTCCCATGGAGCCCAGCCCGAGGGAGCGTTGCCCGTGTTCCGTCTGATGGCCGAGGACGGGATTCTGGGGGACAAATTCTCCTTCTCTTTGGTCTTGAAGGCGTGCTCGAGGTTGGGTTCGTTGAAGGAAGGGCTGCAGGTTCACGGGTTGTTGAGGAAACTGGAAATGGCCTCGGATTTGTACTTGCAGAATTGTTTGATGGGGTGGTACTTGCGGTGTGGATGCCTTGACGATGCGCGCCAGGTGTTTGATAGAATGGCTGCTCGAGACTCTGTATCTTACAATTGCATGATAGATGGTTATGTTAAACGTGGGATGATTGAGTCGGCACGTGAGTTGTTCGATTCGATGCCAGTCGAGGAGAAGAATCTAATTTCCTGGAACTCCATGCTCAGCGGGTATTCGCAATTAGAAGATGGACTTATCCCTGCTCGGAAGCTTTTCGAGGAAATGCCTGAGAGGGACTTGATTTCATGGAACACTATGATTCATGTGTATGTTGGGTGTGGGATGATGGGAGATGCTCATGGACTGTTTAATGCGATGCCTGAAAAGGATGTGGTCACTTGGGCTAATATGATAGATGGCTATGCCAAGATAGGATGTCTGGATATTGCGAGAGATTTCTTTTCCGAAATACCCAAGAGAGATGTAGTCGCTTGCAATGCAATGATGGCTGGATACGTTCAAAATGGTCTCCATGCAGAAGCTTTGGAGATCTTCTATTCTATGAAGAGTGAGAGGAATTTGTCGCCTGATATTGCCACTTTATCGATTGTACTTTCTGCTATTGCTCAATTAGGACAGCTTAACAAAGGAATTGCAGTGCATCGCTATATAAAAGATACCTGGTCTCTCGTTAGGTGGAAAACTTGGTGTTGCTCTAATAGATATGTACTCAAAATGTGGATCCATACAGAATGCCAAGTCAGTATTTTATGTGTTGCCCGAAAAAGATGTGGATCACTGGAATGCAATTATAGGTGGGTTGGCTATTCATGGTCTAGGAGAATGTGCTTTTGATATGTTGATGGAGATGGAAAGACTCTCCGTGAAACCAGATGACATAACGTTCATTGGAGTGTTGCATGCTTGTGGCCATTCCGGCTTGGTGAAGGAAGGTCTCATTTGTTTTGAGCTTATGAGAAGAGTTTACAAGATCAATCCAAGAATTCAACACTATGGTTGCATGGTTGACATCCTCTGTCGGGCAGGTTATTTAAATGAGGCAAAGAAATTCATCGAAGAAATGCCTATTGAGCCGAATGACGTTATTCGGAGAACCCTGCTTAGTGCTTGTAAGATTCAAGAGAACTACAAAATTGGGCTGCCAGTTGCAAATTCTCTATTTAGGCAGGATTCATGCAATTCAACTTCTTATATCCTTCTCTCTCACATGTATGCGGGTCTTGGCCTGTGGAAGCAGGCTAGAAATGTTAGAGAAGTAATGAAAGAGAGGAGAATTCCGAAACTTCCAGGATGCAGTTGGATTGAACTTAACGGAACCGTTCATGAGTTTTCTGTTGATGATAGGTCCCATTCCCAAGTAGCAGAGATTTATTTGATGTTGGGCAGTCCGTTGATTTCCAGTTCAGAAGTGACTTGCTAGGAATTAGTCGTTGAGTCAGAATTTTATGGAGAATTCTTTCTTCTACCTGAGAAAATAATGGATCCATTCATCTTCCCAATTTGGGGGAAAGGCAAAGCTCCCCAATTTGTGACAGCCCCTTGGTATCCTTGTTTTTGGGAAGTCTCTTCAATTCAATTGTACATACGTGTTATTAACTTAACTCTAGCTATGTAGTGCGCACTTTGTCTCGTGTATCTTTCTCTGGTGTTCGCCATATGAAAAGAGCCGAGCATTTATGATGTGTTTCTTCATATCTTCGTTCTGGTTAGGCAGCGCGGGCTGGAGTGAGAAGCAGCCTTCTGCTGGAACTTGAGATAACCGTGGGTTGAAGAACTACCCTTCAGTAAGTGGTGTGGACTGCAGGGTATCAGACTAAGTAAAAGCGCAATGTCCGGTGTGGTTTATTTGTCGTCCCTCGTAATTATCACATTGTGGAGTTGCTACTGAGGTTCTCCATGCATTTCAGTTTCAACTATGAAGCAAATCAAAACTGCCAGAGAATCATGGCATTTTAGTTGAAGTGCACTCGCAACCATCGCCAAACCTGCCCAGTTGATTTAAAGGGAAGTCGCAGTTATCTCATCATGGATCTTTTGCCTCGAGAAATTAAAGAAATCATCTTGTCTTGGATAGAATAGAACCCGCTCACCAAGAATAAAACTGTGTTTCTGCGAACATACTTTGAATCGTCTTTCTTGAAGCGCAGAAAAGACAAACCTCACGCAAGAAATTTGAGGACAAATAGCAGGGGGCTGCACACAAAGGTCGCTTGGTTTCAAAGCTCGCGTGCATTGAAAGGCCACAATCAATACTGTAAGTGATTGGCGAGCTGCGTGTGTTGGCGGGTGAAGAATTCAGACCAGGACGCAATGGCTACTCCCATTATGTCAAGAAGTAAAATGATAAATCATAAAATAAAGCATCATGGTCTGGAGGTTTCAGTATGAAGCTGTTCATGGTGGAGTCTACTTTTACTCATGGAGAGGCGAGCAGTGCAGAGATGGATAACGGAGGACATTCCCACAATTAGATGATACATTGATGGTGCCTAAAAAGGTGCATGAAGATGAGTTCTTGATGCTGGAATCAAATAACAAGGTGAAATCTGCAAATATGCTGGAGTCAAATCACTGTAAATTGATGTTGTTGCCGGAGAGGAAGAGGTCATGGTAAAAGTCTAGATTTGCATATCGTGCTGTCAATTAGCTCCTAAGATGCGATCACAATCAAGGAAACAGCAAGCCCACTTCTATACACCAAGCATGAGACGGTTCTTAGTAAGTCATTGTCGCTGTGAAATAGCACACTAAACCACAATTGGCCTGCTTGGTAAACCTTCCTGAATTGTGCATAAGGAAAGACTTGAACTGACAGTTTTTAAAACAATAACCGCATAACATGTTTTGCCAGCGCTCTGACCAACACCATTTTCATCAACTTTGCCAGAAAAGGTCTTTGCAATGTCATTCTCCTGCATCCCAGATAGAATTCAAACTCCTTTGCCACTGTGGAACGGCCAGGCAATGGATGAAGACTGAAAGCAACGCAGGTGAGAATTCCACCCCTTTTCAGGGCTCTTCATCATCTAAGTAGGCACTAGATACTAGCTACAACTCTAAATAAGGACACAAAGCCAACATGAATGCAGTCAACTTGCAAAATACTACTTAAACAAAGGCCCTAATTCCCCAATGATTGCATCTTAAGGTCCATCTACAATACAACACATTAGTACACAAGCCACAGTAAAAGAGATGACTAATTAAAGGACAGTGGAGAATGGCATACATACAAGTCACCTACAGCTTCACCATTTGGGGAGAGGAGTTAGAATGGAACTCAGCTTGCCTCTAATCATTGGAAAAAGTGAGGCAAGAATTAATCCTATCTAGCAGTCAAGATTTTCAGCTCGATCTACTCAATTCTTGAATGACATTCTCCATTGATGGTCTGCAGTATGGAGATTCCTGGATGCAACGCAAAGCAATAGCCGCTAGTTTGGTTGCCTCATGTTCTGAATAATTTCCCTCAAGATTCGGATCCACAAAGTCTTCAAATTTACCATTTTCCGCTCCTTGCCACATGCTGGGGGTGATGTTGCGCTTACCTATGATGATTTGGAAGATGAGTTTGCCGAACGCGTACATGTCGCTCTTTTCAGTGAAGCGACCAGTGGTGGTGTACTCAGGAGCAAGATATCCCATGGCAGCACTGGCTTTTAGTGTCGAGAACACAATGTCATCCGCAAGAAGTTTATGAAGGCCGGAATCAGATAGCAAGGGATTGTTCCAGTGGTCAATGAGGACTTTCTCCGCGGATATGTTCTGGTGGACAAGAGCAGGCTTTTTCCCTTTATTCGCATGTATGTATTTGATGCCTGAAATAGGGAACATAACGTTTAAGCATTGCTGAACTAAGCAGAGCCATGAAGCCGAGTCGTATTAGAACTATCAATGAGTACGTAGGCTAGAAATAAAAGTAAGAGGTCACCATTTCAGGTAACTTCATTTAGAAGGAAAGGGTATCATTTAGCGGAGAATAAATAAAAAGCTCTAATGCAGAAGATAATGAACATACACCTCTTACTGGAGAACTACCCACTCATGACTGAATCATGTTCATTGCAAGAATGTTTTGATCAGACAAATCTTTCACAATGTTATATCTTAGAGAACAGATCATGCCTAACAATGTGAATAGCAAACACTTATGCACATGTTTACGATTAATTTTCAAGAATGGCAATTAGATGGCAAAGAGAAGGATAGATCCTACCTTCAGCGATGCCATTGATGATGGAAACCCTCGTGGACCAATCAAGCACCTTGTCGCTTCCTTTGTTCACATCGAGATATTGAAGTAAGTTTCCGTTTGCAACAAATTCATAGATCAGAAAACATTCACCTCTTCCTTTCGAACAGCAAAAGCCCCTCAACCTAACTAGATTTGTGTGCTTCAGCGACGTCAGTAGCTTCAGGCCCTTGAGAAACTCAGCTTCGTCAGTCCGGCAACTTGTCTTGGAGATGCACTTCACAGCAACAATCGACCCATCTCTCAGTATCCCCTTATAAGTGGCAGAGAAATTACTCTTCCCCAGTAAGTTTGTCTCAGAGAAGCAGTGAGTCGCACGTTCCACATCTTCCAAGTTGAGCATAAAGCTCTCAAATACTTCTTGAGAGAAACCAGTTCCGCCTTTAGCCAGTGGGTCCCATCCGCTGGAATACTCCAAGTTGATGAGAGGAGAGGCACTTCTTCTGTAAACCTCCTTCACCTGATCAGTACTAAGACGGCTATCTGATGTGTCAAAAGTGCTTCCAATTTTCTGCTTCTGGCGACGGTAAACAGAGAAAGCAAAAAATCCAATCACTGTGAATGCAACAATAATTCCAATCACCCCAATAACTAAACCAGCTTGCGGGCTTTTGGAAGGATTTGAACAGTCACTGCAATTTGATGGTACTTTGGCAGACTCCGGAATGTCTTTAGTAGAAGAATTTTTTGGTCCAAATGCTTCAGGTCTGTTTGGATTTATAAGGTCTGGCGAACCACAGATTTCCAAGTCAGAAAAACCATTTCCACACAGTCCGTGGTTGTTCTCATATCGGAAGCCACCATTGAGCCTCTTCAAAGCTGCCAGTTCACAATGGAAAAAAGTCGAAAAGAAATTCCATTTACACAGTTTCTAACAAAGAAAGGCCAAACAACCAGCACTAACCGTACTCAGCCAGCAAGGCGACAAAAAATTACCTGGGGGTACATTGCCCGAAAGGCTATTGTTTCTTATGTCCAAAAACTCAAGCAGGGGAACATCAGCCAATCTAGTGGGAATGGAACCAAAAAGATTGTTGAAGCTCATGTCCAACCTTGTCAAATTCTCCAAATCCCCCAAGGTCGCAGGAATTGCACCGGCTAGCTGGTTATATTGCAATGCGAGTACACTAAGCTTCTTCAGAGATCCCAGCTGTGTCGGTAGAGTCCCCTCCAATTTGTTGTAACACAGCTGCAGAACTGCACAGAAAAAGCAGATGTTTCCTCAGTCATGTCATCCTTCTAGAAATAATTCTTTCTATCTCTACTCATCACTTCTAGCGAGACAATATATGCGAATAACTTGTAACCCAAAAAAGAAAAGAAAAAATGATTTGTTAGATTATATCTGAAGCAACAAAAGTATACATTCTGCTGTATCTGGCATAATCAGCATTCCTTCTTTTTGTATTTTTAGGTAAAAGGCAACCTATCTTTCTGCTACCTTCCCAATACTTCAGATAAACTCTACATATGCTATATACACAAAAACAAACCCCAGGTAGTTTTCATCTTCAAACTGACAAATCCCAATGAGTAACTAGATCAGTCATTAAGATTGATTATGCCACTATATTGAGGATAACTCCCTAAACCAGCCCACGTGAATGACCAAGATCATAGCATTTTAGGCCAGATTCTAAGGATCATAAGCACATTGACATACAGTAATGGAAAGCTTTGAGCTTGTAAACAGGGGAACACGCACGCACACACGCACAGAGAACTTTCAACTAAAAAGAAGTAATAATCTAAAGGGTACTCAAACAATCTCCATCAAACAGACCCCACAAAACTCAAAAAAGAAAGGATGATTTGTCAAGCAAAGGCCTAGTCCTTTGGCCCCCCACCAAAAGAGGAAGGCAAATCATAAATGGAAATTTACAGTCACATCAAATAAACAACTTTCGCTTTCTTGATACCAAAGTCTTTTCAAAAACTGGAAAAAAAGAGGAAGGAAAACAAGAACGAACCTTGAAGGTTTGACAAGTTGCCAATCTCGGGAGGAATCTCCCCAGAGAAGTTGTTGACGTTGAGATACACGTCGCCGAGCGAGCTCAAACCCCCAATCTCCTTCGGTATCTCCCCACTCAACCCGTTGAAATGCAAGTACAGCCCCGTTAAGCTCCGGAGCCCGCCGACCGCAGCCGGCAGCCTCCCGGTCAGACCCTTCCCCTGCAGCGAGATATTCGCCACGCGGCCCCGCCCGTCGCACGCCACGCCCTCGAACGACCCGCCGCCGCACGGGTCCGAGCCGGGGGCCCACGAGGTCAGGACCCGGCCCTCCGGGTCGAGGGACGACTTCATGGCCATGAGGGCGGCGAGCTCAGAAGCGGGTACGGCGAGAGAACGCGGGAGGAGGAGGAGGAGGAGGGAGAACAGAAGGAGGAGAGGAGGCATGCTTTGTGGGAATGCAAGGAAAACGAAGGAAAGCGAAGGGGGAGAATGCGGGAAAATGGCCGAGAGAAAGCAAGGGACTTTCTCAGGGATGGCCAGATGAGAGCGACAGTGAGCAAGTAAAAATGCAAGCTTTCTTTGTCTTGAGTGAAGCTTGTGAGAGAGAGAGAGTTTTGGGATTTGGGTTTTGGGAGAGGTGTTTGTGGGAATGCAAGGAAAACGAAGGAAAGCGAAGGGGGAGAATGCGGGAAAATGGCCTAGAGAAAGCCAGAAACTTTCTCAGGGATGGCCAGAAGAAGAGAGAGAATGAGGAAGAAAAATGCAGAAAAAATGCGAGCTTTCTTTGTCTGGAGTGAAGCAAGCTAGAGAGAGAGAGAGAGAGAATATTGGGTTTTGGGTTTTGAGCTGCTGTGTTTGGTTGGAGGGGAAGTGCGAGAAAGTGGTCGAGAAAAGTTGCAGGGGAAAGGGGAAAAATGTGCTTGGAAAAGGGTCGAGCGCGACAAAAGCGAAAGTTGCGGGGAATGTGAGCAGTAGCAACTAGCATGTGCTGCAAAGCCTGAGGGAGATGCAGATGAGATTAATTATAATATATCATGGGATGCGGAGAGTGTTTGGTGTTATTTGACTTGTAATCATCGTTTCGAATTTGGAAATGTGGGTGGGGCAGCTGATTTGCATAATGCCATTTTGACTGGAGGACTCTGCAGTTAGCAAGGTGATCTTTTGTCAGCCAGCGCTTTAGGAAAAGAAGATCCTTGTCAGGGTTACGTGACTAGACTGTAGTGTGCGGGGCCTCACCTATACCTCCCCCACCTGCTGTAATTTTCTATGTTCAAAAACTCATCTTAAGGTCCAATTGTTGAAAGAAAATTATTTTCAAAAAATTGTTTTCTGACCTTTCCAGGCTTTCGCATAATAGAAAATTAATCATTTATAATAAAAATATTTTCCTGGACTGAAAACATAAATCCAAATTAGAGAAATTAACTTTCTCTTATTTTAATAGAGAAATCATTTTTCTTAAATCACTGAGCAAATGAAAATCAATAGTTTTCAAATAAATGCACAGTTAGATAAAAAAACTTGATTAATGGGACGGGTCGGTATGAGCTGAGCATGGCATGACTCATCTCGTCAAGTTTGCAAACCATGCTAGTCACCCTTCTAGATAAAGGGGGTTCTCTCGAGGCTATGCTAAACTATGGTCAAAAGTGACTTAGGCTAACTCGAGCCCATGGGTCCTAATGGGCGGGCCTAGCCTAATTCTATATCAATACCTATAAACATTTTACCCACTCAAATCACATTCTTTTTTACTCAATAGACACAAATTAAGGTTACAATTGAGTCGAGTCAAGCCAAACTGACACGATGGCTTTCTCAAGCTTAACTCGATTCATAAACTTGAAACTTGAAGCTCAACTAAAACTTGGCCAAGTGCTCCTTGCTCGAACACAACTCAATATAAAATTCAATGTACACGAGCTTGATTCAATTTAACTATATAAAACCAAATATAGTCAATTTTCTTTGGTTCAATTGAACTCGACTCAAGTCAAAATACTCACATCTACCCTTTTCGTTTGTGTCAAATGTTATCCTAAAGGTTGAAAGTGTAATCACATTGTAAAAATCAAGATTATAAGTATATTTACTATTATCTATCTCCAAAACAACTAAATAAATAAGAATCCATTAAAAAAAGGGACACTCAATTAAGCTTACAAAGCGATCAAGCCGAGTACTTTTAGGTTCAAAGTAGACTTTATATATTCCAACTCTACTCTTATTTTAATTATTACTCTTAGACTTTTGATATATATTCTTGTAGAATGTAAGAATTGAAACCTACACTTGACGTTAAATCATCCCCATTCAAACCCTTCCTGAAAATGTGGGGATTTGAACTCCCACACTCCTCCTTCCCATGTGGAAAGGATGATAACATGGGCAAAACCTAGTGGTTCTTGAGCTACTTGAACTATCCTTCTTTGCTCTCGTTGTCCAATCAATTTTTGTCATCATGCTCTTATCATTCACATCTACGTAGTCCGTCTTGATTATCTATCGTAGAAAAAGGAGATAATGATATAAATAGTCCTTGAACTTTAATTGAATGTATAATGTGGTCCTTGAATTGTTAATTTAATCAATTTGATCCCTAAACTTTATCTCAAGATTCAATATGATCCCTAAACTTATACTGAATTGTGAACTTTTGATACATGTTTAATTTAGTCATTGAATTATATAGAAGTGTTCAATATGGTCATTCCTAAAATTCAAGTTCAAGGATAATATTGAATTTTTTCATATAATCCAAGAACTAAGTTGATTATGTACAAAGAATCCAAGGATCACATTGAACAATTTAAAAGTTCAGGGACATATTATATATTGGATTAAAGTTTATGGACCAAATCAAATAAATTAAAAATTCATAGATCATATTGCACATTGGGCCATAATTTAAGGATCACTTATGTCAATTTCCCAATGAACTCATCTCACCAGTCTGTTATTAACCACCAATTGCAATTGCAACCATCTTCCTTGACAAGATGAGTTCCCCATCATTATTTAGATTACACCAAGGGTGCAATTATAGCCATCACAACTTTTCCAACCACGAGGATATGCAGCGATTAAACACCTAAGAATGAAAGATGTTTCGACTCCAACCGACTCTTTAATTGATTGTACTATCTTGAGAAGGGGGAAAAATACTAGAAAGATCCTAAACCTATTGAATTAATGGCAATTCAGTTTCAACCCTTTTAATCGGACTAATTTCATCCTAAATCTTTTGTATTTATATCAATTGAGCCTATCCAACTAATTTTAATCGAAAGTCATTAGCATGGAAGCTAGCTATTCTGCATGGTATACTAATGCTGACATGGATAAAGTTTATATTTTTTAATATATTTTTCGGAATTTTTTATTATTTTTCTTTTCTTTTTTCATTGTGGCTGGCAAGGACAGCTAAGCCCTCACTAGATTCAATTAGAACAACCCTCACCCAGCTGCAAGGGTCAAGCCCTAGTCAGAGGCTATGAAGTTGAAGGTTGCAAGTCAGACCTCATGGCCTCTAACAAGGGTTACCCTTGCTGAATATTGTGAGGATTTGACCTTCACAGCCTAGGCAAGGGTCAATTTTGCTGGTGAGGCTAGCAAGCCCTCACCTGCGACCCACGACCCTCGCTGGTCACAATAAAAGAAAAAGAAAAGAAAAATATTTAGAAAAAATATTAAAAAATTAGGAAATTTGTCCATGTTAGGGCCAATTATGCCACATTGGATGGCCAGCCCCTATGTTAGTAAAATTTTGTTAAAATTTTTCGGATAAACTTAATTGGTACAAATATAAAATTTTCATGATTAAATTGATCCAATTGAAAAATTGAAAATTGAATTAATATCAATACAATAAATTTATGATTTTTTTTTGTGTACTTTCCCCAACTTGAGAAGGTATCCTAATGAGAACTAACTTAAAACTTTTTTTTTCTATTGGACATTTTACCCGAAAAAAGACCAAGATCTAGAACCTATGGAAGGCCAAAATAGAGTTTTTCTCTCTTCTTTTGATGGACATTTGCTAACAAGTCTCTTGGAGGCACTTGTCAAGTAATTAATTAGAGAAAATTTTTCATTTTTCTTTTGTATCGATTATTCGCATATTCTGTACAATCATGCTTAATAGCTATTTTGAGGGACTTGCCGACGCGTCTTTATTATATTTCAATGTGCGTCGTCGCTCTAAGTGGCTCCATGACCCGCGGGGACGGGACAAAAACATGACTCCATAATTGGAACGCAATCAGCTCATGAAACTGCGTCGTGATTGACACATGATTTTCTCTGAGCTTATGAAATTATTGTCGCATAGTTAATATTTCCAAAAATGAGTGGGAATCTAAGCGACGAAAAGTGTTAAAAAGGAGGGGAGCTGGAACGACGGATCAGGCATGAAACATGCTTTTGCCCCTGTGATAAATAATTTCTTCCTCTTTCTTTCACTGAATTTGGTCTGCAGCGTTGTCGGGGGAAGCATCATTGGACGGTGTCAGATCTCTCTCTCGCGCAATTTTGAATCAGAGTCAAATCATCACAATTTGAATTCGGACAAGGCCACACATCTACAGTGGTACCCCTGCCCGAATGCAGGACAAAAGGAACTATGCTCGAGCTTTATACTTCATGCCATGAGTTTCCTAGACCCGACAGATACTTCGTTTGGTATTTCGCTACACGTATTGGATAGGATAAACGTAGATAAAGATCAAATTATGATGTGCCTTGACCACCCTTGATTATTCAAATGAGATATGATATGACATCAATCGGATAAGATACGAACTCTTTTAATAAATTTAATATTATGAAAATTTTAATACTTAAAATTAATTTTTTAATTTAAAAAATTCAAATTGATGCACTAATGATAAATTTATTTTTCGTAGTTTTTCATTAAATTTTATGGTCATATTATTAAGTTGGATGGCACGTAACAATTGATAGATGTACCGGTTTAGGATTTACCATTCATTTATCACAAATATACTAATTTATAATATTAATTCAATTTAATGAAAATTAATGAATAGTAAATTATCAACAAAAAACATAGGATAAATTTATTAGAAAATACTTGTTTTGGGTTTTTGTGGTTAAAAAATTACGTTAGGGTAAATTTATTATAAGTATACTAATTTGAAATTTTTAATAATAAATTTGTCATACATATATTAATTTGAAATTTTTATAATGTTATTCCTTTTTAATATCCTTTCTCTTCTGGTTATGCATCGTTCACGGACTACCATTTGAAATTATACTTGGTTTTTGTGCATGGTAGGCTAGGGTTGCACGACCTTTGACCAATGATGCAATCATGGTCCCTTCCCCAAATGAATGAGAGAGAGAGAGAGAGAGAGAGAGAGAGAGAGAGAGTTGCCATGTGACGGTGGAAAACTGTAGAAAACCACTTCGGGTTGTGAAACCAAAAGTTTTATGAAATTATTCAAGATCGATGGCAATCCAACTAGATAAGTCTAAAAGCCACTCTTCTTCATTTTTGAAATAAAAAAATTTATCATCTTAAATAAAATTAAAATTCTGTTTATTTTGCAAAAATAAATGATTTGTAACATATTTTCTTAAATATAATTGTTTGTATTATTTACAATAATAAACAAATGAAAGATATTTTCATTATCTACTAAAATGTTTAGGCATAAATTATAGTTGATAATGAAAATATTTTCTATAATTAATTATTTTAAGAGACATAAATAATTATTTTTAGGAAATATTTTTTAAATTATTTATTTTTATGAAATAAATGGAGACTTGCATTTTAGCTTGATGGACAGATACAGAGGGATTAGAGTAGAAGAGAAAAGATTTATAATAGAAGGAACATGTTTGTGACTTTTTTAATACTTTTCTCAAAAGTGCATCTCTGCCACTTCTTCTCCTTTTTAATTGTTTAAAGTATTTCTCTATTTCTATTTTTATGACATGCTTTTTCGAATTTTTATTTGCCAAGTATATAAATTCTTCCTCTTTTTCCATTCAAAGTGCATGAAGTACGGTCTAATGACATCGTTGTTAATGATATGCAATCTTAAACGAGCCAAAGGTCTCATTGCTAAAGTTACTTTATCTATGAAGAAGTACAAGGACAAAATGGTCACAAAGATGTCATTAAGTGCCTTTTTCATTCTTTTCTCTTCTTCAACCAAACTGGGAATGTCCAAATTCCACATTCATTTCCTTTCTTTTCTTTTATAAAATCTAGAAATAACGATTAAATCTAATCCTTTCCCTTTCCGGCCTTTTCTCTTGCGAGGTCATGGTCCAAATCCTCTCTCCTAGTGTAAAGTCCAGCCATATTCATGATTTCCTCGTCTTCAAAAGTAAAAAGAAAGCTGCCCTATCTAAAAGTAGCACATGGTGATTTAGAAATAATGACTATATGGACATGAAAACATCGAGCATCTGTTGACGGAAATAAAGGAAGAATGATTCCCTGCTTTCTTTCGTCGTTGAGTGGAGATCAGAAGGAAATGATGTTAAGTATTTTCAAATGAAACTCCCCTCGAGTGTCCGTGCGTCACTTTAATGCAATGAAATAATGAATGACTGCTCTTTCCTTTTCCCTCTACCACAACACACGATCTGAACTTTATATATTCTGTCAAAATAACAAATAGTTGGCACTTAATATTACAATAAGAGTGATTTTGTACCTTGCAGTGAACGAACACCATGCACATTCCGTTCATCAGATAGGTGGGGTTATTCACATTGAGTTGATTCGCTTAGTTACTTTTGTCCGCGTTGAGTTTTTGTTGAATGCTTTATCGTGATCCCTTGGAATTAATTATACATTCATCAGTCAAAGATGTACCAAGAACGTACCAGTAAATAGGAATTGTTTGAGGTAAACAAAAAGAAAAAAAATCCCGAAATTTTTTTTTTAAGGAGAACTTTAATTTGGCCAGTGGCTGCTTATGTGCTCCCTTACCTGGAGAGAGTATAATATTTTGGTTGCTATCCTTTGATGGGTGGAATTCCCATTTTCTCTTCTATTTTCATCATTTCTGAATTGAGATGCGGTTGTCCGTTTGATTGTGTTTTCATGTTGAGAATTCGTGCTAGAGAATCGACATCTTGGTTTAAATACTTCGTATCTTATCTTTCCATTTAGAGCGATTCATGCCCTTAAGACTTTATTCCTTTAATCACTCCATTAGACCAATCACTTGAGTGTTGGGTTGCATGTCCATGAAATGTATGGATTATTTTATAGGTCTGAGATTTATGTCTTTCAATGCAAACTTCTTGTTTGAAAAGGTACTTTCAAAATCCCGTTTCAACCAATGTTGGTGTTTCTTTAAGGAACATCTCTATACTGCTAAAACCGATGACGATTATTTTAAAAACCCTGGTTCTTCCATGCGCAACAGCTCATGAAGCACGCAAATCTCTATGGAAACCGGACAAATAAGGGATTTAAAGATGCTATTTGTTCTGAACGTTGTCGCTCGTATCCATGAAAAAGAAATGGGGATAGCGCCAAATCGATTTTCGTGTGATCATGTTAGTTCTCGAGGATGTCGTTCGAGCGTTTTGTAGGAGAGAATATGGCTCATAAAGTCCAAGGGAAAGATTACAGTCATAAAAGGTCAAAAGCTTGCTCGAGCCTTCGGTTAGAAGGGAAATTACTTTAAATAAGATCAGATTATTTAATTAATAAGACGACCCAATGGACTGTCTTTCTTGATGTGAAAAGTCGAGTAAAATATATCTCATGTAACGTAATTTGGAAGATCTCCAAAAAGTATAATTGCAAAAACATATGATTTTACACTTCTCTTCTTGATTGTTGCAAATCACTCCAAAAATCAAAGAAATATGATATGATCAATAGATAATATTGTTCAAGTCCATCTTAATAGTCGATCATGAAAGCCCCATGGTGAGACTCTGGTCATAATGCTTTTAGTTCACATGTTTTATAGATCATGCAATAGCTTCTCTCTACGGTAAAGGTTTTTGATTCGGCAGAAATGGAACATTTTGGTCAAATGTACTTGAGGATCTTAGTTTTCTCGGGTTATTCATTCAGTGTATAAAGCCGTGTGTTGCCTCACCATTGTTTTCTGTTATGGTTAATGGTGGACTTGAAGGCTGTCCTAACGAGTGAAAGGTTTATGAAGGTGACACTTTGTCACCTTATCTTTTCGTTTTAGTTATTAATGTTCTATGGAAATATGTTGAATGATGCTGTAAGAAGAAAGTACTCTCTTATTACCCTTTATGCTCTATACTTAAGCTAACACATCTATGCATGATGTGACGGTGTTTCCTACAACTCTCCAGGTTTTTTCCAAGTTTTATGGCATTTATAGATTGAAGTTAGATCATGCCAAGCCTTAGCAATATTAGGATTCCACGTATCTCTCAAGATTATACATATAACTCCTTTGATAAAGCATATCCATGATTGATTATACTTAAATACTATGTTTATCTAGTTACATTAGATAATCATATCTTTTATCTTAGAAATAAGTTCATGTAATCTTCATCATAATATATTGAAGTACGAGGAAATTCCATATTCCTATCTCCACGTGTTGTTTATTCAACTAGAGATAAGAGCCTCATTTCCTAAGACAACTTAGTGCATTGGGTGCACTTCGCATTAGGTGCACCTTATGCACCCTAGAAATTTCTGCCTTATCATTTTCAGCCTTGCACTTGATGCACCCGTTGAAAAATAATTTTATTCTATCCTCGACGGGGTTCACCCAAATGTCTCATTCGTGTATGACCAAGTGCCATGGTGGTGGTGTTATAACGTTGGTGATGCATCGTCAAGTCGAGCTTTTCTTTTTGATGGAGGTATTTTTCAACACCGCGAAAATGCAGTTTTGCACAGTTAATTTGCTCAGCAGTGTAAACCTTTTAAATAGGAGAGGACAGAATGAAAAAAGAAAAATTGACATCAGATACTCTAAAGCTCGATATTGTTGTCTAGTTCTACTTTGTTTTGATTCTTTAGGTTGTTTTGATATTCACACGGTATGGTCGTTTGCTGATTTAGTGACTATTATTATTATTCATACATAGTTTAATTATTGCTTTGGCATGAAATTACTCAGTACGTCCATAGATTCATCTTTTATTTTTATTTTTAAAACTTTGATCTTTTCTTCATGTGGCTATTGAGGCTAAACTTTCGAAAGCAGTACTCAAGGTGGTGACTGTTGAGGGACACATTGATACTTTGCTACCCATTAACGTGGGATTCAAGGTGTCACTTGCATTACTTAGTCATTTAAGTGAAATACAGGATCCTTGGTTGTCCGTCTGTTCCTACACCAAGGTCATACAAGAATCGAACATTTATGTCTCCTTCGGTTGCAATGAGATGGGACACAATTGAAGACACAATTCACTCAAGTTCTTCAACTATTCCAAAGTACCAAGTTGCAATATTCGGCAAGTGCCCACATGGGATAAATGTTCCTATAATTTGGATAGTGCAACATGCAATTCTTCTTGAAAGCTCCATTAATTTCCTGTCAAGCAAAACTATTCACTGTCATCAATGTTTATATAAATATAGAAGAAACGAAGTATAACCCAATTGACATCTTGAGGTGTAGTTAAAATAATTCACTTTCTAAACTACGATAGATTGTCCCTATCTACCAAATGTTTGATTAAAATGATCTTCACTCTTTTAAAAAATATTTGTGGTACTAACTACGTACAAAACTAATTACTAATGTGTCGGTCGAAATGTTTTGAGAATAATCATCGCAATATATCACCTGTTGAGGAAAGTCACCATTTTCCATTTGGGAATTGATTATCAGCTTGGCTGCTCGATGTAGGGGAGCTGGATCCCTTTTCGCCTGATAAGAAGAATTTTTGAGGTCAAGAAAGTTGTACAAATTATGAATATATAAAATGTAAGGTGTGTCAATTCTTATGTGCATGTAAATATGCAAAGGAGAAATCAAAATGATTACAGTCACTGAAAATGAAAATGTATATATCGCTTTTTGGGATCAATGTTTGGAAATAATCTTTTCCACTATAAACTAAGTAATAGCGGTAGCTAAATGTGGGAAATTTGTTCAAAAAGTCTTAAACTTAGTATATGGCCTTGACTAGTGGCTAGTAGCCCTATTGGCCATGTGTAAGAAGAGAAAATAAAAGAAAGAAAAGAGAAAAGAGGAAAAATAAAAAATTAGGATTTTCTTAAATTAAAGAATTATTCACATTAGTGTTGGCTATGTTACATAGGATAACTAGTATCGATTAGATCAACACGTTAGTGATATCCAGTTAAAATTAATTGGAATGACTGAATTGACAATTCATTAAAATGTTTTAAACTAGTTTGGCAAATTGCTATAATGTTTAAGACTAAATTAGTATAATTGAAAGGTTTATAACTGAATTGGTAAATTGTAAGAAGATGTATGATTGAATTGGCATAATTAAAAGGTTTAGAACTAAATTTGTCATTGTATAATAAATTTAGGACTTTTTGAATTGTTTCCGCTAAACGTGATATGAAAGAAAAGATACAATTGAATTAGAGAATACACAAACCTGCCCTGCATGAATCAGACCCATCATTGCCCATGCAGTCTGAACCAAGTTTGATCTATTTCCTTCGAGAGGTATGTATTTCTGCATCAATCAAAGGACACAAAATCCACTGTTTTAATAGGATGACTAAAATAGAAGTTGTTCAAAATCTCAATATAATCATAATAGACATTTTGTTTATTTCTTTTGCAAGTTCCTCTTAGGTATAAGATCACAAGTTCTATGGTTGGTTGGAGGTCTGCCTTCGGCTATTGTAAGAAATTTACTCTCCTGGCAACATTAGTCTTTTAAATCTAGTACTTGTCAATTTACTAATTTTTACCATATTCATTTTCTTTCTTTATTAAAGGAATTTCGTGCTTTTGGGTCTATCAAACATCTTCTGTTTTTCATTTTCTCGATGGAGTTATCAATCAAACAGTTTCCAAGTCCTCCCAAAATCATAACCTTTCTTGGGCAGGAAAGGTAGCTCTCCCCCCAACCACCGTCCTGTAACTGTGTCCGAAGGAGAAAGGCTACTGCTTTGCGAATAGTGGCGCAGCTCTCGTAGCTTTTGCCGGCGACTGCGAGTGCCGTGAGAGCAAACCATGTGGCATTTGTAAAACAAACTCCAAACTGTCCATACCTGCACGTATGGTTCTCAAGTCATCTTGTCTGGTTAGTTTGGAATTATCCCGTACAAGTCAACCATAAGCGAGATGAATTTATATACCAAGATCCATCTGTCATCTGTACGCTTTCAATGTATTGGACGGCATTGGATATGGAATCTTTAATCTCTTCCGTCCGGTGCCCTGGGTACAATTTCTTGAACAAAACCAAAGCTTTGACGGCTGCTGAAGTGCATTCCACATATTCCGAATCAACGATAACATCCTCGGCAAATTCAAGTGGATTAAGGAGCTACACCATACATAATTGGTATGTAGTTTTTCAGTCGTGCAAATTGAAAAGAAAAGGCCACAGTTATACACAACAAGCTACTTAATTTGTGGAAGTACTTACTTCCAACCAATTTACGGCAGTTGCAGGCTCCCATGCTGAGAATCCACCGTTTTTGCTCTACAAAACAGTGACATATCCTTGCATAAGGATATAACATTGGAAAAATACTAAGAATTGAAGTAAGATGTCATACTTATTGCGTCTATCCTAAGGTTTTTGAAGCACCACAAGTAAGTACAGTTGGCTATATCTCAAAATCATATGTCGGTTGGTGCACCTATGATTCCAGCGGTCAATGCTTACCTGCAGAGAGAGTATAATGTTGACTGCATCATATAGTCTATTTGGCTCCACCTTCTCACCAACGATTTCTTGTGGCATTTGTGAGAAAAGCAAGCAACACTGCATGAGCAGGAAGGACATTTAATCAGGCACTAGAACAACTTCACATCTACAGACTGTCGACGGTCTTCAAAAGAATCCTACCATCAAACCTTCTGCGGTGCAATCAGACACTTGCCAACCATGATCTTGATCGGAAAAAGTCCAAGACCCTTTAGAGAAATGACGATACATGCTTTGGAAGTCACCGGAAGGATTATCCTTGACCTTCAATGCCAACATATAAATATATATATATGGGTGCAACGAAAGGAAATGCCAGGAGATGCCCGCAAGCTGAGATGAAGATTTAACCTGTGATCTCCTAATGAAGTCATGCCCTTTCCGGAGTACTGGTCCTATTTCGTTGGTTAGGTTACTAGCAAGCAAAGCTTGGATTGCCCAGCTTGTATCCCACAATTGGCTACCAAAACTCTGCATATGGAATGCGACCATGAAATTTAGTTTTCTTTTCCATAAAATCCCTTCAATGCGATGAATCATTTAACCAACCTGAATCTTCATTCCATCGTCTGCAACCCATATAAAATCTTGAATCCTAGCTAGATGCTTCTTGAAGCATTCACCATTTGGATCCTCCACCCAACAAGCAAGCATACTTAATACCTGTTCATTAGAGCATAGATTTTTCCATCAAGTCGTGTTGTAAAAGCAAGGTCATCGAAAATCCATCTTCTGATTACCTTTTCAACACATCCCAAAGTGATGTATCGGCTGTTCTCGTCTTCATAATGAATATGCTTCATCATCATTTTAAGAGCCTTTTCTCTCAACTTGTTTAGTGGCCAACGGTTGAGAAAAGGCTCTGATAGTATGTAAAAACCATCCCACAACAAATCTATTACTGAAGAATGCGAATAGTAGAGATCCTCCTATATGAAAAATATTTGTTAGAATCTTAAGAGCATGGGAATTAATAGTTCGGTGCAAACTAGCTCTTGCCTTGGCACATAAATGTCGAGCTTTTGTCCAAGAGATATTACAATAGGGTTGAGTTAGAAGTTCCTCTCTCAATTGCCGAACGAGAGGTGTAGTCGGTGCTACAAATCTTCTTCCATACAAATATGATGTGGCCATGTAAATGGTCCGAAAATAGCACCACCACTTAGCTGCATATTAGAGGGGAAACAACCAGCAACTCTTAAGACAATGAAACCAAATCTACACAAATTCTCTTCTTTATGCTCACAAATTTGAATATACATTAACAATCTTGGGAGATCAAGCAATGAATTTGGTATGATACATGGAAATGTCTTGGCAAACCTGGATGCAGGGGAAGAAATGTGGGAAGCATCAGTAACTCAGGAGGCACTGGTTTGGTCCCGGACCAGTCATAAACACCGAGTATCTACCAAAATGGAAAAGGTAAGATGTTAGTCGCACTCTGCATGTGGGAAAACATATTGTTTAAACTTGCTTTAAATATGTAGAAGCAAATAGGCTCAAGTTCTTTTCAATGGTTCAGTTTTAGTACCTGCTTGTAATCTAATAAGATCATCTAGGGAGGTGATTTGCTATTAAAGGATCATATTGTCAGTAGAAGCAAAAAATTTCTTACAGAAAGCCAAATCTTTCCCAGGAAGGATATGTGCAAGGCGCCACCGCGATCAAGAATCCACTTTCTACCTCTGGCACAGGCATTGTCCTCCCCACCATCAGGACCTTCTCCAAGTATACGCATGCATGTATAGTTAAGTACTGTAGTAAGCATGGTACTGTGGCCCTCTACATGCAAGCCCCACCCACCATCTTCATTCTGCAATACCGTATTTGATACCCAACAATGTAAAGATAGAGCACAAGCTTCTTTTTCCATATGCAACTGAGAAGTGGAGCTACATTCTCAAAACTTGCGCTAGGACAATGCAAAATGGACGAATTTTAATTACCTGATGATTATACACATAACGAAGGATCTCTTTTCGATGTTCTGCGGAGAAGACAGTATTGAGATGCCCAGTAATATACAAACAAATAACCTGCATTTTGTTGTTAATGAACAAGTGAAGGGGCACATCGGTATGACTATCACATGATGATCGGTTCTTACTTTAACAAAAACATAACGATCATTCACAAAATATGTTTATTGTACGACTAATACTGTTTTGGCTCGTATTCAGTGTCCTATCAGGTAGGAAGCAATTGGAAGTCTTTCTCGCAACAGGTTTTGTCCATTGAGTAGGTAGAGTACATGGGTTTGACTCGCCTTGGATAGAAAAATGACGAAGAAGACAGAAGAGAGCTAACCAAAGGAGGGTGAAAGAAGAGCACGCCAGAATTTTCTGCAGGCCAATGGCCATCGCTGGCTTGCAAGGCTGAAAAGAAATTGACACTTCTCCTCAATGTGGCTGATGCCTTCTCATGTGTAATCTCTTCTTCTTCCTCTATGTTCACGCGAGGAATAGTTTGTTTGAAGTTCTTCTCTCTTAGAAACTGCAATTGCAGAACAAAAAACTTTTAACAGGTCCAGTGATAGCTGCATACTGGATTACCGGAGTACTTACTCATCAGGTTTTAGGAAAAAAAATTAGAAGACAATCCCTTGTTTTTTTTTTATTTCTCTATATGAAATTCAAGTCTTGTTTAGGTGAAAAGGCCTGTAGGGCTCCCCCCCCCAAAAAAAATTATCCACCAGGCTACTTAATTTGTTAATTCATAAAGAGCGCTTTCTCTTTTATTAATATATGCATAAATATCTTTAATTCACCACTCTCCAAGGAGCACAGAAATCATGATTTTTACATAAACATTAGGCTTGACTCTACCTAGCTACACAATGATATTAAGAGTTTACTTAGAGTGATGTTTACTTTTTCTTTTTGCAAAAAGGCACATGCATTTTGACTTTTCTTCATCTTAGACACCTAAAGCTTTCATAACAGATGGATATTGACACAAATATTTTCATATCATTTTTTATAATTCTTTAAGATTAATTTTAAATATAACAGGAAACTAAGAAGGTTACATTTAACTTTTGATAAGTTTAAGCATTTTTCTTGTCCATTAATTTGTTTATAATGTTAAGATATCAGTATGGGGGAAGATACTATTTTTTTTTGCATATTCAATTTAATGATTTTACTAATTAATTTATATATTTTGAAAAATAACAACAACTTTAACACGATATGTTTAAAAAATAACTTCATACTGTCAATGAGTGAAAGAAGGTAAAGAGCACGTAACCCCTTTCCATTAATTAAAAATATTTTCTGAAATTTTAGGTTATTATTACTTAAATGCAAACGGAATTAGATGTACGCAACATTAAGTAAGAATGATTATATACAAATACTTTCTTGTTAATAGTTTATTATTTTGAAATCAACCTTAAGAGGGTAGGTGACTTAAATGGTCCGAGGAATGGCATATTTTGGATGACAGATAAAAGCTATTTGAGTGGTCAAATGAGAGAGATACTTTGATTGGTCAAAGGAGAGGGAAAATTGGAAAACCCCTCTATTGGAAACAGTCCTGCAATTTTATATAGTGGGGTAAATAGAAAAAAACCCCTAAGGGAATAACCCTGCATTTTTATATAGTGAAAGGATGAAAGAACACGTAGCAATATGACATTAATTTAAACTATTTTGTAAATTTATAGTTTAATACCATGTGAATTAAAATAAAATTAAATATAGGCAACATTAAATAAGAACGATTGAATACAATAGTTTAATTGGTGGGAGAGATACTAAAGAGAAAATATTTGATTGATTAGAGAACAGATATTTTAGATAATAGATAGAAAACTATATGATTGGTCATATGAGATGGATGTTTTGGGTAACAAGCAAACTTCCTATCACGATATCATGTAAAATTTTGTAAAATCATTGTCAATAGTTTTAAAAACATGAGCTGTTAAATAATTGTGATTTATTATTTAAATATTTTAATAACCTTTAGTAAAATCACCCTTGCATTTTGACATAGTGAGGTAGATAGATAGATGAATAGGTTACTGACTTAATATTAGTAGATTTATTGGACATTGATAGATTAGTTGGCGTGTCTCTTACTTTGTCAAAAATTAACTTCTATTTACATTATAATTTGAACTCCTTGCTAATTTGGAGAAATGAATCTAGTAGCTGCTTCTATGTCCTTGGCCAAGTC
The DNA here is from genome assembly GCA_014182895.1 of Angophora floribunda. Lineage (NCBI taxonomy): Eukaryota > Viridiplantae > Streptophyta > Magnoliopsida > Myrtales > Myrtaceae > Angophora > Angophora floribunda. The sequence goes on along the minus strand of CM024708.1, from coordinate 19,219,165 downwards.
GGAAGGAGGTCCGGACACCTTCTTCTGGAACCGTTTCAACTTTTGCAATGATAGGGTATTTAATCGAGAATAGAATAACACTTGAATGGTCTATGCACAGCACTTTACCTGCATTCGCCATAGGAGGTCTCCACAGGGCTTGACCTTGAAGCGGTTGTCGTGGAAACGAAGGCGAGCTTGCTCTACCTCGGTGTGCTCCTCCGGGGTTCCCGCGTCCGGATCAAACTCCCATATCTGCCTCCCGACGTAGCCGTTCGTGCTGTATATGTACGGGCTGTTCCCGCCCTGTGCAATCTTTAGCCTCCACATTACTCTCTTTCTCTCTTCCTTCAATCTCAATCTCTACGAAGTATGGACGTGCCTGTTCCGCGTTATGTATAGGAAGGTGCGAGAGGCAGGATTTGGAATGTCAAATGTATGTTGAGATGTCAAGAGCGTGGGGATATTTATACATCTCCATGAGTAAAATGATTTGTTTGGTGCCCACGGAGACTTTAAATTCTATCCGGTAATGCTGGCTATATTAATATCAAGTTATTTGTACCAATGGCTCGTATCGTGTTAATCATATCGTGTCAAAATAAGGGTATATGGTTAACTAGAGTATACTAGAAGTTCAATAAATATGTCGAATTGCTTTTACAAAGTCTATAAAATGCATGATACTCATTTCGGTGTCAACATTTTTTAAGTGATCGCTTGAGTTCTACATTAGTGGAAAAATGATCACTTAAGTGTTTTTGGTGATAAAATGTTATTTTTTTAATGAAGTTTTAAATTCTACTAAGGCTTTTTAAAAAAATAATAATATTGATGTCCAACATGTAAAGGACTAGATGACTTGGCAAATGGTTAATTAACTCACTCAATTTGTCTTCTCTTCTCCCACTTCTTCTTCGTTATCATCTTCCTTACTAAACATATGGAACAAAGAAAGAACACACAATACAACTCTCTCAAAAATAAGAACACACAATACATCTTTGTACTATACCTTAAGCAATATAAGTGAATTATGATTCATTTTATAGTATTAGAGTTGGAGATCCTAAGTTCAAATCTTACTAGGCCTCATTTACCTCTCTAATTATATTTTTACGTTTAGTACTAGGTAAAAAAATCAGACTAAAACAATGTGTTAAGGTTAGGGTTTAAAGAACATAATTAATTTTGCCCCAATTCATTAATTTGGGGTAACCGAGTGTTAGACAACACCGTTGCATGTCAATTCACACTAACTTTGCCGACAAGCCAGGTTGGATGAATAATCTTAACAATTGCCACGTCGAATTTTCTGACCACATATATTGTCGCGACCTATTTTTTCTGAAAATAATAAAATAATATGTAGGTTTAGGGGTATTGTCAATTTCGGGCCGACGGGCCTCAATTAACTCGGGCTCTCCCGAGCCCATACCCCGCGCGACGTTGGGATATTCATAAAAACCGCAAACAAGCAAGAGCCGCCACTAGTCTATTGAGGTCGACAGAAACCAAGCGAGACATGGGAGCGTGTCTCACTTTTACGCAAAGGAGAATCAGGGTCGGGGACTTGATTACGTTAGTCATGCGACTAACGCCCTTTCGTACCTAACTTAATTGTGTGTTAACTAAAGACATGGCAACACATTTAAAAAACTTATTGTAGAGCCCTAAAGGCTTATTCAATTTTGATCTTTTTTTTCTTTTTTAAGGGGTTTCTGAATTTTTGCACTTTTTTCTGATTTTTCTGAATTTTTTGAATTATTTTAATATTTTTAATATTTTTTATATTTTCGAATTTTTCTGAAATTAAAGAAAACAAACTTTTCAAATTTTTTTGTATTTTTTGGCTTTTCTGAGAATTTAAGAAAAAGCATTTATTACAGTTTTTTGGAATTTTCTAATCCTTTTTTAATTTTTTGGAATTTTGAAAATATTCGATTTTTTTATTTATTAAAAAGGGTAATTCGGACCGGGTTGGGAAACCCGGCCCTACTAAACCAACCCGGACCCTATCGGTCCGGGCTGGACTAAAGAAACCGGGCTGGCCGAACGGCCCGGTAATTTTTTAAATGGCCCATTAATTAACAAAAACAGAAATTAAAACAACCCATTTCTATTTCTATTTTCAGCCCAATCAAAAAAACCCGGCCCGTGACAAATTCGACCCAACCGAAGCGGGCCTGCGGCGAAGCCCATCTCATTGGCCCCATCCTATTTTTGGCATTTTTTGTTTTTGTTTTTCTTTAATCTTTTTCTTTTATTTTTTTTATTCATTTCTTTGGTCTTCTTCTTCTCCACGCCTGCATGCCTCCCCATGCACGCCCGACGTCCCTCACCTGCTCTTCTGCAACTTCTTCTTTCTTTCCTTTTTTATTTTTATTTTTTACCGAACCATACTTCTTCCTGCAACTGTTGAACTGCTCCCACGCGTTAGTCACTCACTCCGGCCGGCGTCGACTAAATCCGGCCACCTATTCCGGCGACCAATAATCCGTTCACCGAACAAAGAAAACACTCGCTCTCTCGACGACGCACGATTATTTCGCGAAGACCACGCCGAGAAACAATAACCATACAAACAGCAAGCATGACTTGGCAGCCATGGACGCAAACACGGATCGATCCCAAGTTGAAATGAGAACTGATTTTTCGGATCTCTTTGGGACATTTTGTCGAACAGCTAATATGCGCTACGGAAAAGAGTGATTCTCAGTGCATTAGGTACTCGAACTCGGGCGGAGACTCTCGACAAAGCAAGCCAGAACATGGACCAACTCAACAGGGAACCGGCGGGGCCGGAGTTCGTGTGAGCCGGACGGCCGCGAACTCCGGCCCGGTGTATGCGAACAAGGTGAAAGCAGAACACAAAGAAGGGCCTACCGGGTACAGTTTGAGGGCGCCGACTGAAGGGCTGTCGGGCGGAGCTTGCACGCGGCCGAGGCGTCAGCTGAAGTTCTCTCGCTCTCTCTCAATTGCTGCCTTGCTCGGACTCTGATCTCCCCACTCGAGTTTCCTCTCCGGATTCTTCTCTCTCGGATCCGGGAGCTTTGGCGAAGAGGAAGAGAACGCGTCGGCGGCTCGTCGGCCACGGTCGAGGCGCGGTGGCTGCGGAAGCTCCTTTCTTGTTCCACTCGAGCCTCCCCTCTGTCTCAGTCTATCTCTCCCTCCTCTCTCTCGGTTTCTCTCTCGACTCTCGCCCCTCCGTTTTTCTGCCCACACCCGTTCAAGCTCTCTCTCTTTAAGCTTTTTTTTTCACTTGTTTCCTTCCCGGTTTCTCCCTCTCAGTCCGTCTCGCCCTCGAATCTGGTTTTTTCAGAACAGCCCCTCGACTCCCCCCGGAGTCCTCCCAGATCTGTTTTTTTCTGAACCCACTCGGCTCTCTCTTGCTCTCCTTCTCTCTCGGTCTCCCCGTCTCTCCTTTTCTCTCTCGGGTTCAGCCTCGAACCTCGCTCTCCGATCTCGTTTTTTTTTTAGACCTTCCTCCTTTTCTCTTTTTTTCCTCGCGTGCCCTGACTTGCTGCTGCTCTTCTGATGACTTGCTGCTGCTGCTTTCCTCTCTGCTGCAACCTGCTCTGCCTCCCTCTCTGCTGCCACCTGCTGCGTTTTTTGTCCGTGTGAATGGGGAGAGAAGAGAGAAAGGAGACGGGCCGAAAGAAAAATAACAAAGATGGGCCCGGGTAAGCAATAAAGAGAAGTGGGCCAAAATGAAATAAAAGGGAATAGGCCCAGGGAGAGATTGTATTAAGGCCGAAACTTTGTGAAAAAGGAGTGGGCTGGATTATGCCGGCCTAGCCTGATTTTTTTTCTACAATTTTTTCGATTTGTTTTTTTATCAAATTTTTTTTTAATCTTTTCTAGAAGTTAATAAGTATTTATAGATACAAGGTAAATGGGCATTTAAAACAAAATAGACCAAAAAACCGGGTGTCAACATATATCGGCGATGACAATGAGGTGATCGTTTCTTTTATAAGAACGTCATTTAAGTGATCGCTCGAAAAGTTTGGCATTTCAAATGAGCATTGTATAAAAATCATAACATTTCTAATGTCATTTTCCCTAAGTATAAAATTATACATGGGATACATTAGAATATTTAGAAGGGAAAATAACATGAGAGACGCTTAAGATTTCCCACATGATCTTTTTTTTTTTCTTTTTAAGGTAGGGACGCCAGGTTGGATTAGCTTCTACGGGAAAATGAAGCACGGATTTAAATATACAGTTATCGTTGTTTAATGATACGTGTACATTTTTTTATATTTAAAATGGAAGGGTATATAATGCACATATTGTGTGTTTTATCATATTTCTCCCTTACCGGATAGACTATGTACTCCGTTTACTCCATGTCCTAACCAGCTATTAATTGTAGCGACCTCCATTTTCCGTGAGGAGGGGAAAAGAGATAAGTTTAGAAATATTATCTAAAGAATTAGTCTAGGATCTTTAGTTAGATGTGAACTCTCCTTAGCCTATATCCTACGTAACATTGGGGTGTCTATAAAAATCATCTAATGAAGAGTCATCACTAACCTATTGTGGTTGGCTATAAATCAAGTGAGGCATGTGAGTTTACCTCACTTCCTACACTATTAAAGAATCTAAAATCGGAGACTTGATTAGTAGTGTCCTTTCAATACCTAATTTTGTTGTCAGACAATTTTGATTGATTTTAAACTTATTCATTAATATGTGAGGTAATCATAATGGTGCGTAAGCTACAAGATAAGCAAATGACAATCTTAATTAAATCAGGGAAAAGTCATAATCATCATATCAAAAGTATGCAAGCAAGGGCATTTATCTTTAAGGACAGTCGAAGCCCTAAGGTACGGCCTTAAGGGCTTATTTAAAGATAAGCACAATTTTAGATCAAAAAACTCTTGCTTTTCAAGAGAAGATACACACCCCAAAAAAAAAAACTATATTTGAGCTTTTCGAGAAATTCTAATTGTTTGGAATTTTTATAGGAATTTTGGGATTTTTAATATTTTAAAATTTTCTTAATAATAATTTTTTTAATTTAGGCTTTTTTTACTATTTTCTGAAATTTTTAATTTTTTAATATTCGGAATCTTGACCCGGTCCGACTATACCGACCCGGACCCTATGGGTCGGGGTTGGACTAATAAAACGGGCAAGCCCTAAGGCCCGCTCGGAATTTGCCAAATTGGCCAACCAAAGGCCCACTTCCAATTTCCATTCTCAGCCCAATATTTGCCAGCCCACAATTAGCCAGCCGAAGCCCATTCTCTCTATTTCTATTTTTTCTTTTGTTTCTTTCTTTTTCTCTGTCCTGGTGTCTTCTTCCTCGATGGTTTCCTCCCACGCCTGAAGATCGCTTCCTGTGGCTCTTCTTCCCGAACAAACGCCAACACCGCGGTGAGCCTCTACCGGCGTTCGTGCCCCTACCTGACCATCGTCCGGCGTCGGTCGTTCAGTCCGACTGACGCCGGTCACTGTCGGCCACTAGTTGGCCGGCGGCTTTCAGTGTCGCCGGTGCACACGGCAAACGACTCAAAGGAAACCGGCGTTGCTCACGGCCGGGCCGAGCCAAACATTTGCAAACCGGCAAACCAGAAATCGAAGCCAGACAAGCAGTGACGACTCGCTTTCTACCAAAAGAGGAGGATTCAACGCCGGATCTCACTTTGGCCTTTCGTCGGACGACTGAAGGTTCTTACTTAAACCTACGGTTTCCGACTCAACCGAGACTCGAATGTGCCTCGGGGTCTCGACGCACGACAGACGGGGAATATGGGAACGAAATGCAAGAATGAAGAGGGCCGGAGCTTGCGCGAGCCGGACGGCCGCGAGCTCCGGCCCGGCGCGCCTAAAACGGAGGAGGGACGGAGCCGAACCTACCTGGTCAGCTCGAGGACGTCGCCGGGAAGATCTTCAAATGGGTCTGTGCGTGGCCGAGGCTCCCCCTCAGTCGTTCAGAGCGCTCTCTCTCCGTACTCCCCTCTCAGCCTAAAACGCAGACTGCGTGCGTGAAGAGGAAAGGAGAAAGAAGGGCGCGGGATGAGCGGAAAAGAAAAAAAGCAAAGTGGGTCAGGCCTGCGAGGGGAAGGGGAAAAAAGAGGAAAAAAACAAAGAAGGGGACCGGGTAGGCCCAGCCCTGTCTATATGTGATGAGTGCAAGTGATTTTTGCTAGGGGTTTAGAAGTTAATCCCTAATTTTTTATGTAATTGGTGAATAATTAAACGAGTCACCAAAATCAATGTGTCAATAGTTGCCCCTCTTCGAAAGTAACCTTGTAGAGGTTGCATTGAAAAACAAACTGATACCTAAATTATGTCCATGTATGTTCAATGAATGATGTTTTTATTAGAAGTATGAGTCCCATTTTTCGAAAAGTAATGTATCATGATGTATGTCAACGCAAAAATATAAACATACCTGGAGTTACTTGTCTCAAATCCTAAAGCCGTTTGAAATATTTCTAATTGCTTTCACCTCGTCTATTTGGACCCTTTTCTTTTCGTAGTTGTTGATGTTTTCTTTCCACTATTTTTTTTACTTTTGTTTTTTTTTAAAGGATCCTTACCCTTTAAGAGAATCCTTTTATTTAAAAAGGGTCTTACCATGCGGAACTAGTCTAAACTGGAAGGAGGCCTTACCGCGTGACAACGGGCTTTGACTGAATGAGAGGGTCTCACTGTATACAAATGTGTTTTAACTAGCAAGAATGTCTCATTGTGTACTAATGGATTTCAACCGGACGGAGAGAGTCTCACCATGTAAAAATAGGTTTTGACTAGAAATAAAGTCTCACCATATAAATACGGGTTTCGACCGGATGAGAACAACATGATTTAAGGATGGACCCATAAACTTTTTGAAAAACATGATTTAAGGATAGACCCACAAATCCTTTGAAAATCATGGTTTAAGGATGCCCCTATTAACCTTTTTCTTGTTTTGAATCAAATGAATTATATATTTTTTATTTTTTATTTTTGAATTGAGACTAAGGAGTGTAAGAACACTTACCTGACATTGTTCGCAAGAAAGCTTTGGTTACAAAAGCTTACCGAGTTGATGGAATGCTCCGAACTGCATAAGCTCATCATGCAAAGAAGAAGGCTCTTGGTTACGACGGCTTACCAAGTCAATGATTTGAAATCTCTAAGGTTTTTCACTTAGGGTGTCTAAGGTTTTTCACTCAGGACTTCAAGTGCTTAAGGTTTTTCATTCAGGACTAGATTACCTAAGGTTTTTCTCTAAGGGTGCCTAAGGTTTTTCACTCAGGATTTTAGGGATACCTAATGTTTTTCACTCGTGACTTTTGGATGACCTAAGGTTTTTCACTTAGGACTTCAAGGATACCTAAGGTTTTTAAGTTAGGATTTTGAATACCTAAGTTTTTTCGCTTAGGGCGCCTAAGGTTTTTAGGGTTCGTCGATCTATCTTTAAACCACGCATTTCAAAGGGTTCATGGGTTTATCCTTAAACCATGCTTTCCACATCACTCCTGAGTGAAAAACCTTAGGCATCCTAAGTGAAAAACCTTAAGCATCCTTAAAGTCCTAAGTGAAAAACCCTGGGCAATCTAGTCTTGAGTGAAAAACCTTAGGCACTTGAAATCATGAGTGAAAAACCTTAGACACCCTAAGTGAAAAACCTTAAGTATCTTGTGGTTTTACTAAGGAAACCTATCAAATTCAACTTGAGCAAATGTCAGTAGAGACAACATCAAGAAAATGTATTGGCAATATTGTAGCATTAATTGCATAAGCAAATCAAGCTAAGTTCGATTACTTTGAAAAACATTTGAGGTCATTTGGTATTGTGTATTGCAAAATTGTCATCAAGCTTGGAAGGCATCACTAATCACCAAATTCCTTTAAGAGAAAAAAAAATTGTTAGAATGATCTTACTCATAAAAAATGTTTATTAAGCATGCCAAGCAAGAGCTCTATAGTTAGAAAGTGCTTATTACATGCTCTCAAGAAGGGCCTATTTGATCTCATTAATTCATGTGGGAAGTAATTTGATCACTCAATGTACATCACACTTCCAGTGTCAAAGGATATGAGAATCATTTGCAATAAGTACACATTGACCAATCTAAAAGGTCTTTCGGAAGGATCATAATGCGGTTTGGTCATGGTTTTGACGAATGATGGGCATCATTGGCTAAGTAATGAAATAATCATAGATCAACATTTTCGCTAGGTTTACAAGTCAAAAAACTTAAGGCAAGTTATGACAACCTTGCCCCCACTTCTTCGAGCAGTAGCTTCTTTGAAAAGTCCTCACTTCCACTTGAATCATTCAAATTTAAAGAGTATTCGAAAAGGGGTTGTAATGTTGGTTTGGTTAAGGCTCAAAAGGCTCATAAATTTTTAGAAGGGTTTTAGAAGTTGGTGATTATTATGATATCATTACCATATCACTCAATCTTTTCGAAAGCACTCTACTTTTGATATCCAACTTTGTCTCGAAAGTCCTTTGGCTAAGTATCTAAACATAAAAGCTTTGCTATTTTCTCTAATAGCTTTTGCATTTACAATGTTTTTCTTTTCAAATGATTGGGAATTTTGATTCAAAATGAGTGACCCACTGAGCGGATAGATAATTTTGAGATAAAAAAAAAGATATTCAAAAAATTTGTGGAAAATTTGTTTCCTCAATTTCCATTTTTTTATGCTTGTTTTATGGAAACACTAAAGGTCCTTTTTTTAGATGAAAACTATCCATTTATTTTCCATCTAATTTTTGAGAAGAAAGATACTTACCTACAATGGGGCGACATGGTACCCTTGTAAACAATAGAAAAGAATGTGTTAATGCAAGAACCTTGAGGGAATTGAAGATTGGAAACGATACATCATTGTCCCCCACTCGCATTTATCCTTCGAGTGCTAACATCACTCTTTTAGATATTTGACAGCTCCAGATTGCTCTTCATTTGCATTTGTCTTTACACATTTGATGTTTCCTTTTGTTGTGGTTCTTAGCATCGCGGACTGTCTTTTAGCTTTTGTTAATTTTAAAAATAAATAATAGATATTATCATTTTTCTTCTTGACTGATGATATGGATGTGGTCGTTTGAAATTGTGGGTGCAAAGTTATTTGTTTCCTCTTCTTACCTAACCGAAAAACGCAGTATTTGAAGATGATAAAACAAAGTGGACATATGTTACCCAAAATGTATTTGAATAACAAACTATATCTTAAGTGTCTGTTTCATTATTTGGTTACTCGCCTCCGCCAGAAGGCCGGTGAGGTCCGCTGTCCTTCATCATTTCCATGTAACAGATCTTTGTAGTTTCTACTCATTGTAGGCAGCTTACTCAGCATATAGTCATCCAATAAACAAGGGAAATCTAGGCATATTGGGTGAAAATCAAATAAGACGATGCCAATCCCACCTTGGTATCTCTATTTCTTACCATTTCCCATGCCTCAACTGAAGAAAACATCCCATTTTCAGAAGCAGGAACAGATTACTCGATCCTCAACTAGTGAGTTAGGATTAGTTGTACTGCACGAAGGGGCTCGAACGGTAACCAGGTCATCAGAATCAGACATGAGAGTATTGATTATTGTCAAAGTGGCATCATACATGATTCTCCTAGGAGAAGTTTCAAGGACCACGCCGTCTGGTACACCAACTATCAGTCCACAAATAGGCAGACCGTCCGTTGTCAATTCTTCCCTTACTACATTTGCTTTTCTTAAATGTGAGAAACGGTTGGAAAGATTATATTGTTAATAAGTTAACGAGTACCACTTAGAACTTGTTAAATACATCTTTTACAAAATCACTCAATTTACAAAGCATTTGTGATACATAGTACAAGAAAAGTCGGTGCATTGACAACTACAAAGTTTCTCTAATTCATTCCTAATAAACAAGTTCCCATAGCTAGTCTAATCAATGGGCCAATTGGACTCGGTATAATAACTAAAAGTTCTTGTCTATGGCCGCCCATGATGATAAAAAAAAATTATTATCATATTTGCGTTTAGTATACTCGTAAATAAAACCTAACGAATAAATTAATAAGCTTGGGAAAGGCAAAACAAAACAATAACAACCTGAGAGTGTTTACCAATTGCAGTTTCAAAGTCTTCGGGTATATCTCAATCTTTTTCTGAAAGAAAAGTCAAAGCAAACATCATGATCATCATCATCTCAGTGACAGAGCAATGTGAGGATACCATTGCTTTGCAATGTCTTTTCGTAACGTACTTACGTAGTTTTATGCACTTACAAACATAGGATAAATGTAATGACCGATAAACTTAATTTAAAAAAATATAGCGTGAGTAATGCTGGTATTAGTTAATGGAAAAGTCAAACAGACATCACATATTTACTCATATATTGTGCTCGTTTATAGGTGGCGCAATTTATCCATGGAAATATCTCTATCGACTTTCATAAGTCGGCAGTTGAAGTGATCCAATCGAAGGCTAGTTGAAAAAAGAAAAAACGTGCTGCGTGTATGATGCAAAGTCTGATGATTAAGTATGGAAAAATAATTACTTAAGGCAATGAAGGTACACGTTTTGGTTTGCTTAATTTATTTTGTTGGATTCTTTATATAGAATTAAGATTGCATGTTTGGTTGATGTGGTTCTTAGCATGGTGGACTGTCTTTTAGCTTTTGTTATCTTTGAAAGTAGGAATATGTTCACTGGAAGTCCTAAAATCTATCATGAAAGTACAATTAAGTTCTAAAATTGGTAAAAGGTGCAATAAAGTCCTAAAACTTATCAAATTTGTGCAATTGAGTCCTTTCTTAATACCGTCAATTTGATTAATAAAAAAAGGATGACGTGGCATTGTCAAATTGATTTTTATTTTCTAGGTGGCATTTTTTTATATTAAATTCTTATTTACATTAGATTAAAAAACTAAAAAAAAACTAAAATCTTATTAAAAATCAAAGCTGAAAAAAGAGAGAAAAGAATGGAAGTTGGTCGGTGGAGCTTTAGCTGTTGCCATTGCCGTTGCCCATTCTTGGAAGGGATAGCGACCTTTGTCGGCCCTCCCCCTAGTGAAGGATGAGGCCTTGTTAAACCTAGGCGAGGGTTAGTGACCCTCGCCAAGCCTGGGTGAAGGCATCAACATCTAGGCGATGTAGGCCCTCACGAGGATCGGCAACCATCGCCCACCTTGGGCGAGGTCTTGCCGGTCCCAAATGAGGACCAACAACCCTCGCCGACGCTTACTTGGGCCCCAGGCACTTTGCATAAACTCTCTCTCTCTCTCTCTCTCTCTCTCTCTCTCTCTCTCTCTCTCTCTCTATATATATATATATATATATATATATATATATATGGCGTTAGGTTGGTCTACAAATCAAGAAGAGGATGCAGTCATGGGGACTCAAGCACCGATGAGGCCTTGCCCAAATCTAGGTGAGGCTCACTTGACCCAAGTGAGCACTAGTGAAGGTTGCCGACTATCGCTTGGGGTTGGCGAGGCCTTGTCCAAGGCAAGTGATGGTCACCGACCCCTCAACTATCTCTATATGGTGTTAAGTTGGTTTGCAAAACTAAGAAGAGGACGTAGTTATTGGGACTCAAACACTGATGAGGCCTCCCCCAAATCTGGGCGAGTCTCACTAACCTTGAGTGAGCGTAGGCGATAGTCATGGACCCTTGCTTGGAGCTGAGAAGGTCTCACCCAAGGCAGGCAATGGTCGTCGCCGTCACTTAGATCTAGGCACCTTCGCCCAGGCCTACTGAGGGTCGGTGAGGCCTTGCCCTGCCAATGCTAGGGCTGGTAGAGGTCACTATCCCTTGCAGCAAAGAGTGGCAACAACAATTGAATCTCCATCGACTAGCCCTCCATTCTTTCTTCTTCTTCTTCTTTTCCAGCTTTGTTTTTTTAATAAGATTTTAGGGTTTCTCTTTTTGTTTTTAATCTAATTTAAATAAGAATTGAATAAAAATAATAAAAATGCCACAATAAAATTTAATTTTGAAATGTCATGTTAGCATGTTCCATTCGAAGGTGTTAATGAAATGACTTGATTGCACTAATTTGACAAATTTTAGGATTCGATTAAATTTTTTTATAAATTTTAGGATTCAACTACATTTTCGTAACAAGTTGTAAAACTTTTAATGAAGATATCCCTTGAAAATAGATAATAGATATTATCATTTTTTTCTTCTTGATAAATGATATGGATATGGTCATTTGAAATTGTGGGTGCAAAGTTAATTTCCTCTTTTCACCTAACCGAATAACACCGTATTTGAAGACAATAAAACAAAGTAGACATATGTCACACAAAATGTATTTGAATAGCAAAGAGATCATGTGCCCCCTTGAGGATTTTCTAATGTTTTAATTTTTTTTTAATTTGCACATAATAATTATAAAAAATGACATTATTATTGAAAGATATGTTGCAGCCAAAATAACCTAGCTACAAATTTTCCATTACGATATAATGGGAAGCATGATTGTTTGACAGATGTGATCTTTGCATTGCGGGTTTTTGCTGACAATTGATATTATCGTTAGGCCTTCGATGATTTGTTGCTTTTCAAATTGAGGGTAAATTTTATCTTTCTCAATATGGACAGTACCAGGTCCGTAGATGCGTGCCAATTTGGGAAAAGAAAAGAACGTTATATTTTTTCATCATCGTAATGGCATTTGAGTGAATGCAAAAGTAATTACGATGCAAAAAGAAACATCACATTTCTACTACGGGTACTTTGGCATTCAAATAATGAACCCCAGACTTTTCAAATCGGAGAATTGACACCGAATTTAAGCTTTTTAATTGTAATATAATGAAGGTGATGATATATAAAATGTGCAATGTTTGGTGGGGCTTCTTAAGCGAAACAAATTATAAAGACTTAAATGAAGCATAGTAAAGCTTTATGATTAGCTGAGAGAATAGCCATCCACATCAGCGTATTCCCACAACATGCTCTGGAGAGAGGTCTTTACATGTTTTGCTATTTGCCCTCTTAAGGTAGAACAAGACATTTATCGATAACGTTCTTTTATCTTAAACATGAATATCATTTCACTCGCCACCATTGCATTACAAAAGTTGCACTAAACTAACCTTTCAAACTTTTAGATCTTGCCTAATCCAATTCCTAGCTGATATAATTAAAAACGATATTGATTATACGCTTTGCATTTAGATTCTTTCGCCTCATTGGTTCCATAAATTTGGCCCTATATATCTGATTCATGAGATAATGATAATTCGTCATTAGTTCTCCTCAGTTTGGCACTACTGACGCGAATGATTAATGGTTGACTAGTTAAGCATAAGTTTTGTTATGCAAGATTGTACTTTTGAAGTAACTGGTCGGCATGCATAATAGGTTTGTTGTTGTTGGGTTAATCCCATTTATCTAGAATGAAGAGCATAAGGAATTGACTAATGCACAATATTTAGTCATCGGTTTTCATTAAAAAAAAGGATTAATCACAAAAGATTTTCAGGGAATTTTTATAATGTCAAATATTAAATTACAATGCATGCCTGACATGGGAGTTGGGCTTTCAAAACGCTGCGTAGAATATTATATTCATTAGGTTAATTAAGAAAGAATAAAGTATATGAATATAGTCTGTTTAACTGAAATAATTAGAAGTTGCTGAAGTCACCTTGACATTTCACCAATTGAATGGAAGTGGTTGCTTGTGGCTTTCGTAAAAATCTGGTCTACATGATCCTCGGAAAAAGAACAATTCGGATAGAATTGTTTCACTAATATAGTTTATGCATTATAGTGCTACTGGCTTTGGAATTCAAATAATACATGGAGGTAATAAAGAAAGAAGTCTCCCTTCTTTCAGGATAGAGAACCGCCGACGGAAAAAAATTTGATCCTGCAACTTGTTTGACAGTGACAATCTCAAGTATAATAGAGAAAAACAATGGAGAAATAGTAGCTGAAAAAGGGATGGACTTCTTTAAAGCAGGTAGGAGGGGCAATAGTTTTGTTCAAGAAGAGAAGTAAAATGTCCTCTGATGTTGTATAGCATCGTGTATTCACTTGATGCCGCAAATTGTCATAGGTCTTCAAAATAGGAAATGACATATTCGGTACATGAACAATGCAAATGTCATAATTTGTGTACGGTATTCACTTGAATGCCATAAATTTTTTCTTTATTTCAAATCACTTGAGTGTCATGTTAGTTAAAAAGCATTTAGTTGAATCAAATTAAAAAAAAAATAAGAAAGGCTAAAATTTTAAAAAAAAAAAAAAAAAAAAAAAACACACTAGGCCCTCACAGGCGGTGGGTTTTTACTTTCCTTTTTGTTCTTTTTAAATTTTAGCTTTTTTATTTTTTAATTTAATATATTAAAATTTAGGCTAAATAAATAGGATTGTACCGTAACAACATCGTTTTAGTCTTATGCTTAATGCATTAGTATCATTAAAGTCACTTGGGGGAAAATAATAAAACATACCATATAAGATTTTTCCATCAACTAAATTGGATAGTGTTAACGAGAAAACATGATTATACCAATTTGATAAATTTTAGAATTATATATAAAAAAAATTGTCAAACTTTTAAGTTAACCTAATATAACTTCAAGCAATCATGATATAACTAAACATGATATTGATTATAAACTTTGCATTGGACTCCTTCACCACTTTTATCCGTAGCATATTTTATGCAAAATAATTATGAATCACGATTTCATAAATTGGGCTTTATATATCTCATTCACGACATAATTGATAATTCATTATAAGTTTAGCACTATTGATATAAATGATTTATGGCGAACAAGTGAATCATAAGTTTAGAAATGAAAGATTGTACTTCATAAAATTACTCCATCGCACATGCATGATAGATTTCTTATTGTTTGGTTCATCAAACTCATCAAGAATTAAAAAAATCACAACATAATGACTCATGGACAGCTCTTTAGTCTTCGGTTTTTGTTTGCATGATCTAGTATGGTAAAGCTATAACAGGTGTGAATTGTCTTAATGATAATAAGATCATTCTGCTATTTCTATATGTACGACAAATCCGCTATTATTCTAATAATGTATTGTTAGGAATCGTATTCATAAGATATATTTTTTAGCTAATATTTGTAGGATAATCATTAAATGGCAGCCTGGCATGGGATTTGAGCTTGCCGTATTGAAAAGTCAAAGCCTAGAAATGGACAAGGAAAAGATACTTTGTTATATATATTGACCCGGGCGCCGCCTAGGTCAATTTGGAAAATGGCAAAAAAGGGTAGATGAATACCTAGTCTGTTTGATTGAATTAATTAGAAGTGGCTGAGCACATCGAGACATTCCACCAATCGCGCAGATGGAGTTGCTTGTAGCTATTTAAGGAATCTGGTCTATGTGATCCGGAAACTTCAACAAAAAGTATAATATATAATAGAGTTTAATGCTACCGGCCTTGGTAAGTCCCCCTCGTATAATATATGATCTTGAATATTAACAATAGTAATAAAAGACTCGCGAGAAGACGTAGGGCCAAAACGAAACAAAAGATTGTGCTGACGAAACTTTGCTGACGAAAGTGTATGGCGGACCAGTCGAATGCAACACGAATAAAAGAAGTTGTGCTGCAGCGTATAGCTTGGGAAGCTCACAACTGAGGAACAAACTCTAATCTAGACGTGCGCAGAGCAAAAGTTGGCAAATCAAGAGTTGCACGCTTTCTCAACACAGCACCAATTTGACGTGTGGTGGAAGTGAGGAGCGGGGAGAAGATAAAAGGTTAGTGTATAAAACAATAGGTCAACATGTAAACAAAGATCTATATTAATATATATACATGTATATACATGTTATGTAATGATATCATATAATTTCAACTATATTCTATCCTTAGTATATCAATTATATACGATACTATAAATATAAATACATATATATATATATATATATAATCATATAAATTAAAACAGCTAGTAATTAATAATGTGTAATTATATAAGTTGAGTAATTATATTGACATAAGTCCATATATATTAGTAACATTGTCATACTGATTACCGTACTTGAAATTAGTTGCCTCTCTTCTGATAGAGATTTTCTGCTGAGAATTCTAGGTAGGTATAATAGAGAATTAATTAATTAGCAGTGCATTTAACAATTGCGGAAATAATTAATAATGTATAATTACATATGTTATAGCATAGTACACTTTTAAGATTAACAATAATTTGTCTCGTGGATTGGGAAAGGTACTTGATTGTACACAACTAGACTATGTTAAAAAGCCTTTTTCTGCTATAAAAAAAAGGCAAGTTGTTTAATTTTCTCCTAATTGATCGAGATATTAAAAATTGAAAATTTTAAAAAAGGCACATAGATTCTTCCATGGCTAAAAGTGCTCTCAGTAGATAAATAAGGTTGAAAGTGCCCTTTGTTGGGAAAGAAGTTTATAAAGCATGAGTAGGAAAAATCTATTAAATTTTAATATTCATTTTTATCTTTGTCTTGGTTCAGAGAAGAGATATCTTATGTAAAGACAACATATACTATAAATATAGTGATACAACTTAAGAGATTGGTGAGGGGCAACAAAATTACAGGATACCCTCTTTTGTCAAACTAGATTCTCAAAGAAAAACTATTCCAAGTTATAGAGAATGTGATGGTCGTCATGGTTTTCCATGAAATGGATCGGCCGTTGGGATTATGGAACTATGGGAACAAAGCATGGACCATGGTAAGCCTCTACAGAATAGACATAGACCTAATATAACACAAGAGTCGGTTCTTAGTTTTGTGGGAGGGCCTGGCTTTAAAGGAACGATAAGGGCATGCGACGTGAAACAAAGACGGATCAAACCCTACTACTGAAGCCCCAACCGTGGCATGGAGGCCACACAGATCGATCGATCACGGGTACTTCATTGAGAAGCCTTATCTCATGGAGTGTTCGGGGGTCATTGTTGGTGGTTTTGGGAGAATGGCAACGAGGGCCTACGACATCCGACTTTAAAGTGCTGTCAACCGTCTTTGAATCCAGCACTTGGACAAAGGTCGACAGCTTGGGCAATGGATCTCTATTTCTAGGTCTCAACTTGATCCATGAAAGTGAACGAGTAACATCGCAGCGTCGACCCCAACCTCATATACTTCATGCGGTCATACTTATGGGCACCACAAAGGTCAAGACACGGGCGTTTATTGCTCGGAAGACGGCCAAGTCGATTGTCTCTTCAACAGCATGCTGGATTGCCCTAATTCGATGACTTTGTGGATAGAACCCTTCCATTGTCTGGAACTCCTATTGGTAGGCAGCGACACCACTGACTAATTACAAGCCTTTGTAATCTTAATCACTTTAGACAATAGTGCTAACGACCAAAAAAATGAAAATCTCATCTCAGATGATAACTGACTAGACAACACTTTTTAATATCTATTTCAAAATTGAAGTAATATTATAGTAGAGTATATATATAGACATTAGAGCAGGGGAAAATGTCATTGACCTTGGGCAATACGAAACTCCCGCATTTATATAAATTTTATTGATCTAGCCCAGAAAATTAATATAAAAGCACATGAAGGAAGAAATAGGTATTTTGATGTAGAAGTAACCGCTACAAAAAAAAATCCAGAATCTATTTAACAAAATAAGATATCTTGCAAGTGAATTGGATATATTCATACTCTATCTCAACTTGATTAAGTAATGAAATTACTCGTATAAAAAAGAACCACCTTAATCTGATTAGTCCATGAGTTGACTCACCGAGTTAGATCTATCTACCAGTATAGTGTGTATATAAATCAAAGTACTTCCAAACTCGAGCTTGACAATGGAGATACTTAAATCTAATTGCTTTCACATGTAAGCTTTATTTGATTAAGTAATCAAGTAATTAAAGCTCGAGAACAATTTATAATGGAGTTTGATAAGCTCATTAATTACCCAACTTGTTTAGAGTTTCTCTGATACCAATGCCGTTGAAAATACGTCTCGAGTTTGAGTTCGGTGAATAAAATCTTTGACAACAAGTATAAGAGAGAGAGAGGGGGGGATCCGCAGGATGAATTGGCCAAAGTAAAATCTTGTGGGCTTCGTTTGTCCTCTTTCATTAATTGCACATGGTCAAAGAAAGAGGAAAGAATGACTCCTCCGTTCATCTTTTTCTCCACCTGATTAAATGCATGCACATGGCCATGTGCAGGCATGGGGATGGAAATTGGTGGGGGCCCTTCAGAAACCTGTTTTGTAGGCGCCATTTGTCTTATTCTCCATCCATTCTCCTATGAAAGGAGGACTTCGGTGGGCATGAGAAAAAAGAGAGCAAGGAGAGCGAGACGTAAGCTTTCCTAATTTCCTAAAAGCGTAGGAGCTCTAGGCAGAAAGAGAGATTATTTCGTTGTAATTATACCCGAGTATTTTAGCCGGTTAAATTCTTGTTAGTAGAATTTATTTAATTTATTGAGTGAGAATTTTACTGGGAATTGTGAGGGGTTAAATACTGTGTGAATTATTAAGTGTAATTGGGGGCTGAGAAACACTGAGAGAGCATTTGAGTACTCGAGTGATTATAATATCCATTGTATCATTTGGTTTTTATAGTGGAATTCCGTGCTACACTCCCCGTGGACGTAAGATTCGATATTTGGACCGAACCACGTAAATTTGATATCCGATTTCCTTAAGATTCGATATTTGGACCGAACCACGTAAATTTGATATCCGATTTCCTTTCATTCCTTCCAACTAATTTTGTCCGATTCAGTCAATACATAAAAATTCAACAAATACCATGTACAAGAAAGAATCGCCTATAAAAGAAAGCGAAAACTGAAGTATAGACCTAGTACACCATCCGGATCCAGGTATCAAAACCATGACAAAACTGCACGTAAAGGTGGCTGTGATCGGAGCCGGCATGTCAGGTCTTGTCGCAGCCAGGGAGCTCCACCGTGAGGGGCACCAAGTGGTGGTGTTTGAGAGTAGCAATGATGTTGGGGGCACTTGGCTGTACAACCCTCGGGTCGAATCTGACCCACTGGGTTCTGATCCAGGCCGTGAGGTCGTCCATGCCAGCATGTATCGGTCGCTCCGCGTGAACCTTCCAAGGCAACTCATGGGTTTCTCGGACTACCCATTTCTCGAGAAGGGATGTGGGGACCCAAGGACCTTCCCAGGTCATGAGGAGGTGTTCCGGTTCTTGCGCCGCTTCGCGGAGGATTTTGGGCTGATTGAGTTGATTCGATTCGAGCATGAAGTGGTTCGGGTTGAGCATGCAGTCCATGGGAGGCGGGACGAGTGGGCTGTGGAGTGGCGGACGTGCAATGGGGAGGAGGCGGCAGGCGTGGATGTTTTTGAGGCTGTGGTGGTTTGTAACGGCAAGCACACCCAACCAAAGATCGCTGAATTTCCAGGTACATCGTCCGATGTGATGTTATCATTCTCGAATTGTTTCTCTCGGTCGGTATCTGTTTTCTTCATTTTTCTTGTCTGAATTTGTCGTCATCGGTTTTAGTGGTCGAGTAAGCATCAATTAGGGGGAAAAAGATCCGAACTGTACTGCTTAGCAACCCATTCAGGTATGGGTTTACCATCAAGAGATAGACTTTGGAGGGAGTTCATCAGCATCTGACAGTAAAAAAATAGATCACGAAATTCCCAAGGACTCGAGCTATTTTCCGCAACACCCTTAACTAGGGTATATCTATTTCAAACAACGCGATAGTCTCGGCATGGAGAGCAGAATAGCATCTAGGTCATGAGGCAAAACCATCAACGGGGCATCCTCTCTGATCTCTGCAAACCACTCCATAGCTCCTTCATGAATTTCTTCTCCAAAAGCTGCATAGATGTTCACCTTAATTACCTTAATGGTGGCCCCTACTGGAGAAATCCATCTATCATCGTGCTGCTCTCAAGAGGAACTAGGGTTTTAACCAGAAGCATTGGAGAGGTTGCAGAGTAGTCGGGCCTAAAACGCCACCATCTCAGGTGGGGGGTTTTAGCAGTGGAGAAGATGAAGCTATTATCAGTTTCCAGATGTTCCACAATCCAGTAAAGATTAATTCAGGGGAGGGAAATTTAATTCCTTTCTCTTATTTTAAATTTTTTGCAAGAACCACTGTTAGGTACGAGCAAGACTAGTCACATAGATGATAACTCTGCAGTTGAAATGAGCTATGGTTTGATATTCGCGTAATGATAGCTTGAACCATGAAAGCTTATTCTATCATTAGCATTAAGATTCCATGTACAAATTTAGATGATATAATTATGCAAAGTAAACTAGTTTGTCATTAATTATGTATATATGTTATGTCGAATTTGTCATTTAAGTCTAGATCATGTGAATTGATAGCGTTGTTATATTCATTATCGAACATAGTTGCCTCTTTTCATAAAAAGAGTGTTTGAGGATTTTATATTACTGTGTACCATAAAAAACCAATAATTAGCAATCATTTAAGTTGTTATGTTATTAAAATATAGAGTTTTTTAGAATTTTTGTTGCATAATACACTTTCAAATTACATAATCAAGTGTTTTGTTGATTAAGAAAACTTATTTTATCATACCAAATGTAGATCTTTGCTAAAAAAAATGTGGTATTAAAAAAAGGAAAATTTTTGAATTTTCCCCTAATTGATTGAGATATTAAGAACTGAAAATTCTATAAAAAAAAAGCCACATAGATGCTTACTTGGCACAAAGTGCTCCCAAGACATAAATAAGATCGAAAGTGCCCTCTTTTGGAAAACAAATTTATAAAGAATGAGGGTTTGGGAAAAAAACTCCATGCTAATGTATACCAGATGTCACAACTAGTAAGAAAGGAGAGTTAGATAATGTGAGTAGGGCGACTTCTATTCTATCAATTAGAAGAGTTATAATTCCATACTTGCGCTTTATCTCGGAGTCATTTGAGGAGTATTTTCTCGATATGAGTCAAAATGCAAGAGTAGTGAGGATTATTCATGTGCTCGTACTTGTCAAACATAGAAATAGAATTACAATAGTTAACTCATTTGCCTAATTAAAAATTAAGTTGGCAAACAGGTGGACTTATATTTTTAAATAATCGACTTAAAATGTTGGATTGCCTTATGAAAAATGAATTACACAAATTCAAGACATATGCTTCTTTGGAATAATTTTCTGTCTTTTTCTGTAATTATATATATGTACTCTCCGATTGTGAAGTCTTCTCTATATTGTTCACTTAGTTTCTCATTAGAAAAATCCTTTTCACAGGGAGATCAACATGGCCAGGAGAACAACTACACAGTTATAATTATCGAGTTCCTGAGCCGTATAAAGATAAGTTAAGACTGATGCGACTTCTTTTTTTTTTTTTCTGCAAGCATAATCTCGAATTAAATTATCACATTTCTTAGATTACATGCAACAATCAAATGATTTATGTAAACCAACCCTTGAAAGAGAGTATTAAGTGTCAACAAGTAGGGGAGGGTCGTTACTTGATGAAAATTTCACAAATACACTCTCGTGACTAGAGAAGTGTTACGAATTTCTCTATGTAAAATACTGATATCCTTATTAGTATTAGCTTCCATTGTCCAATTAGACACTCATCATATAACGTGTGATTTGGTTCATTGCTACTCTCTTCAATGTTTGTGTTAGAAAATTGCAAAGAGTGTACTTTGTCTACATTTTCTAGCCCTGGAGGATTACTTCCTGCCTTCGTCAGGACGGCTTGGGACTTAATTTATCCTTGAAACACACATCTAGCTCCTATTTCGGCTTGACATACATGAGTCAAGTCGTCAAAAAGTATGCAACAGTGATGATCTTTTGAGTTGCATGTGTCCTTACTCATGAATCACAATGCAAGTCCTTTCTCATAACTTACAGTAACGTTGTATGCACCTTCAACTTGCAGCTCACTCCTATCATGTTTATGTATGAATTGTTTTTCACTGTTTTGCACGACAGATTGTGGTGATAATAGGAAAAGGGATTAGTGCAATCGAAATAGCCAAAGACATCTTACCTTTTGCTAGAGAAGTTCATCAAGCCTCAAGAGAAACAAATGCCCAAATTGTGAAATTGAGAAAACTCGACGGGGTCTTCCCACATGCCATGGTACCTTACATTAAATCATGTCTCTTTTTCTAATTGCACCTAAGCTTAGATGAAAATCCAAGTGCAGCCTCAAAAGTCCTAATTCCCATTCTCAAATATTAAGTGATGTGATTATTTCCGATCTGATCTCAATCTCATTTTGTGGTTTTGTCTTTTGGTAGATTGCATGTGCAGAAGAAGATGGTAAATTAGTGTTCCAAGACGGATCTTCTGTATATGCAGACGTTGTTATCCATTGCACTGGGTATAAAAAAATATATACAATTTTCTGTTGTTACTTATTCGTTTATTTATAACAAATTCCACGAGTAATTTCACAAATGCCTGATAATAAATATTTATATATGGTGTTGTATGTTGCCTGATATATGTGATTCTCATGTTGCAGATACAATTATCATTTCCCCTTTTTGAAGACGAAGAGACTTGTGACTGTGGACAAGAACTGCGTGGGGCCTTTATATAAACATGTTTTCCCACCAAGCCTAGCTCCTTGGCTATCTTTCATTGACATACCGTTTCTGGTATAAATTTGTTTATAAATTATTTTAACTTCCATCGTGTAGACTAACCAGAGATTAAGGTTTTGCCAAAAGAAGGTCAACTCATATATGATAGTAATGAGAGATTCTGTAGGACAACAACCAACCGTTTTAAAAGTTTAAGCTGTTAGATGAATGCGTGGTTTATTATTTAAATTTTTTAACATTCCCCCTCAAACTTAGTTTGGTCTTTTTCCTAGTACTAAATGTAGAAATTTAATTGGGGAGGCAAATGGGGCATGAAAGAATTCAAACTCAGGATCTCCAGCTCTGATACCATATAAGATTTTGTAAGATCACAATCGACTGTTCTAAAAGCTTAAATTATTAGATGAATGTGTAATTTATTATTTAAATATTCTAACACATGTTTTAAGCCAAACAAAAAGCTTTTTCCAAAGCAATTAGAGAACTGGTCACTAATTACTTAATGTTTAAGTTCAAAGATATGGGAATTAATCTTTCACAATAGATGAAAATGCAAAAAAAAAACTGGGAAACGAAACACTTCCAGTTTGGTTGTTTTATGCCATAGTTATGGTTTAGACATTCTATTAGAACATGAGTTTAGAATTGTGGAAGCAATTTAATATATGACAGTACAAAGTCACACTAATTCTTTGGTTTAACTCCTTATTCTCACATTCTTTCCATCGGTCTCAATTGGGATTAGACTGTTCATGCATACTTGAGCGAGTTACAGTCGAAGTGGGTGGCCAAGGTTCTATCTGGAAAATTGGCATTGCCAAGTGAAGAAGAGATGATGTCTTCTGTTCAAGAACATTACCAGCGCATGGAAGAACTCGGATGGCCTAAGCATCACGCTCACAAGCTTGAAATGGAAAAGGTTGAAACTAACTAGTAATTCCTCAGTTCATAGTGCTAGACTTTTTCAATGAATTGGACACCTCCAAAAGTTAAAAAGACACAATACTCTTTCATTTACTATTAACGTCACTGCAAGTTTAAGAAAAGACTTGCACATTTACCATTGGATGAATAATATGTGGGTTTAGAGTTGGTTCTTTAACCGAATTCTTCCAAATGTCAATTAACCAATAGTAATCATGTGAAGTATTTCTTAAGTTGGCACTGGACCTATTTTTCTCCCACTTGTCATGAACTTCGTATATATGATAAACTTAATTTGGAATGTCATATCTGATAGGACACACCTGGGACCGGCCATTTCAATTATCTAGATTCAATTTAGTATATCTGTTGCACTCATTTTATAATTTCTCCTATTAGTGGGCAAAGTCCACTATAGAGCACAAAAATAATATGATCCCCACAAATTCTTTTGAACTATGTTGGCTGAGGACCATCTTATTAACTATGAAATGACGCTACTTTAAAATTTTTTTATTTTTATTTTTTGTTGGTTCCCATGCGAAGAAGTTGATCTTCTTTCATGTGCTTGATAGTTCGAGTATGAGAAGTGGCTTGTGGGTCAATTGGGACTACCACCATTCGAGCACTGGAGAGAGAAGATGGGTTTTGCTGTATTCAAATTCCTCCAATCTTCTGATCAGAATTGGAGAGACACTTGGGACATTGAAAAGTGGATGCAAGAAGAAGGATTTGGCAAGCAAGCTCATTGACTTTGAACATCTTTCGGAATACCTGTAGCCACTGGAAAGAGAACTTCAAGAGAGTGAAAAGAAAGCAACAAAGAGTTTGATTTGGATGTGGGGCATTTGTAAACCCGTTGATGCTCATATATTTATCTATGTGTTTTGAATTGCATTGGTTGCACTTCAAATGAAAAAGACATTTAGAATGGCAATAACAAGTATTGTTAGATACAACTATCTTCCGATATTGTGAATAATGTCTTGCATTTTAATACAACTATCTTCTGATATTGTGAATAATGTCTTGCATTTTAAAGGCACATAAATTTACTCCGGATTTGGCTTTCCTAACAATCTCAATTGTGAAACTATCTGGAGAAAATAAATATACCGATAGTGGGAAAATATATTACTTGTGAAGATTATTTTCCTTTATGACCTTGTAATTGCTTTATCAACACTAATAAAATGACAATCATCTTGTTTTTGGTAAAGCGATTAGGATGTCTAGGTTAGCTTTGCGCACTATAACGTGTTCATCTTCCCACGTGATCTTAAGGGTGCACTCCTGCATGTTGGTCTAGATCATTTAAGATTCTCATTCTAACTATTCTTAAAAATTATTAAACTCAAAACTAGCGAAAAGTGTCAAAAAAGTTCTAAACATTTTGTATTTAGTCCTAAAACTTTTAACCTATTGCTAATTCGGTCCTTCCGCTAATTTTGGTCGGATTTTGTTGACGTGTATGACGATCGGTGACGTGGCATGGTCGACAACTGACATGGACAACTTTTAATAACATTTTCATTTTTTTGAATTATTTATTTATTTATTTTCTTTCAATTTTTCCTTTTCTTTTTCTTTTTTTTTCCCTTGTACTCCTTCCTCCAACTAATCACCGGCTAGGCAACCGGCTAGAGGCGAGGGCTGGCGAGGCTTGAACCCTCGCTAGATTTGGCGAGGCCCGACCTAGTTAGATCTGGCGAGGCTCGACCTGACTAGATTGGCGAGGCCCGACCTGGCTAGATTTGGCAAGGTTGAGCCTTGCCCAGCCACTAGCAAGGGCTCAAGCCATCGCCAGAGGTCACAAGGTTGTGCTTGTGACAACTCGAGCCTTGTCCAATCTAGCAAGGTCGGGCCTCACCCATGGCCAGAGAGGCTTGACCCTCGCTAGATCTGACGAGGATGAACCTCCACCCACTTGGCAGAAATATTAAAATATTATTAAAAAGTTGTCCACGTCAATCGTTGGCTATGCCACGTCAATCGCTGGCTATGCCACATCAGCCAGCTGGCATTCACGTTAGCAAAATTTGGTCAAAATTAGCCCGAATGACAGAATTAGCACTAAGCTAAAAGTTTTAGGACTAAATTAGCACTAAGTTAAAAAAATTAAGACTAAATTGGCACCGATAAAAGGTTTAGGACTAAATTGACACAAATACAAAAGGTTTATGATTTTTTTTGGCACTTTTCCCCTCAAAGCTATAAGAAAAGGAATGAACTCTTTTATTATCTAAGTCAAAATCTTAATGGTAACTAGCTAATCAGTTTTACCAGCTTAGGACTATGTGGATTCATTACATTCCCTCAATCGATCAGTTAGACGAAATCCCATGAACTTTGAATCATCAATTTTTTCAGAGATTGCAAGGGTTGGTTATTAGCTACTTGGGTATGTCATCGCCATCCTTTTTTTGAATTGAATTCATTAGGTTTTATGTGCGAATTTCAAGTGATTGTATCGTCGAACTATCAACCCGAAGGATGCAATTCAACTTTGTGTTTTAGCTAGTTCACTTAGAAGAACATTTCACATATTTGGATTGATTTCTCCATAAATGGAGGATAAGAAGTTTGGTTTCCTTTAAGAGGGTAGGAAATTATCAGGGAATTAACCACATTAGAACCTAATTCGTTTAGCATGATATTAATCGACTCGTCCATCATCTCCGATCAGCAAGTCTAAATCGAGAGTTTATTGTCATCTTTTGTCACTCTCTTGAGGATTTCTCAAGTTCAATTCAATCAATTGCTCATGAATTTGATGACATCAAACAAATGGGCATCACAAGGAGCAGCTTCTTGTCCTTTCTAGGGACTTGTCATACCTAAATTTCAACGACTCATTTAGTCATTCATTGTATAAAAAAAAATTGGAGATTGACCCTGACCCTTAACAAAAAAAAATGTTATTAATCTGTATTAGCATCTTAGGAGCATTTCCATATAATAGTCATAAGTTCACATAAACTGTATTCTTATTGGACTAGAGCTAATGGATCTAAGCATGGAGGCTTAGTGCTTAATTAAATCATCTGGACTAAACCCATGAGGCTAGGGGATTCGGCCAAGCCCATTGCATCTCTTTGTTCGGCCGAAAATCCGTATGTGCCATGCACAAGGGGGTGCTCTAAACTAAGGAGGTTTGTGGGTTGGCCAATATGGGAAATAATAGGCTATGTGTCGCATAATTTCCGGCCAGAGGAATGGAATGAATTGTCGACAGATATTCAAAGGGGAAAGATGGAATTCTCGGGGGAAGAGCAAGTGGAAAGTAGAGCGTTATTGGCTACTTTGGAGAGCAAGAATTGAATAAAATAAATAAATAAAAGATCGCTAATCAATGAAGGAGCAAAAGAAAGAAAACATCAAGCTTGATATATCTGCCAAAACAGCACTTGCCATTATCCACTCCATCATGATATCTTTATGATATTAAAAGAAGGCAAAAAAGGAATGGGCACAGGAAGTAGACTCTTCGCCCACTACCTTGCTCAATGAACTACTTCTCTGTTTCATTGCAATACACTGCGGAGGATAACTCCAATCTCTTTCATTCCTATTTTATTATATGGCTAAATACATGATTTATGAAGAGATAGATACAGACTAAGACATGATTCACTCGTTCCCTACATCCTCCAATTGTACTGAGTTACAACATTCGGCAAGAGCCCACAAAGGATATATGTTCCTGTAATTTGGATAGTGCAACATGCAATTCTTTTTGAAAGCCCCAACAATTTCCTGCCGTGCAAAATGGTTCACCGTAAGAAATGCATATATATATATATCAGGATATATATCGGGAAAAAGAACTTTAATTAATGTGTATTTTATAGTTTTATCAAACTTATTCACTTCCTAAACTGAGATACATCATCTCTTCTTCTACCTATTTGGATTAGATTAATCTCCAACATCTTTAGAAGGATGGTATTGTATTAGTTTTGTAACAAGACCCATCTACATGTTGCCAGACTCTTGAGATATTGTATTGAGAATACACATGCACAAGGAGGTACAATCTGTTGAGGAAAATCGCCATTAT
This sequence comes from Angophora floribunda, assembly GCA_014182895.1. Classification (NCBI taxonomy): domain Eukaryota; kingdom Viridiplantae; phylum Streptophyta; class Magnoliopsida; order Myrtales; family Myrtaceae; genus Angophora; species Angophora floribunda. Next base: position 19,191,669 of record CM024708.1, on the reverse strand, counting down.
CCATTTGGGAAATGATCATCAGCTTTGCCGCTCGATTTAGGGGAGTTGGATCCCTTTTTACCTGACGAGAAATTTCGAGTTAAGAAATAGATTTTTACGATACTACAGCATCTGCTGCTATGTAAATGATATTTTGCCCCACATTTGCAGAGATAAATTCCATTCCACCTGTTCATGGAATGATTGCATTCATCAAAAAGAAAATGCACAAGTCGCTCTTTCCAATCGGCCATCCACAAACAAGATTTTCCAACAATGATAAACCAAATAAAAAGTCCTAGTTAGACATGGTACTCCAATGGCATGTTTGGTTGGAGGGGATGGCCATTCCCTCACAACCTTGTTTGGTTGTCAAATTGGAATGGATGGAATACCCAGTCCTTTCCTTTTTTAAACTTAAAAAATAATTAATAAATATTATACAACTAATATATCAATTATTACTTAGTATGATCGAGGGCCTGCTAGTTTATATTTTTTGGAAAATAAAAAAATCTTTTTTCATTTACGGTCAAAATTTAAAATATTATCCAAGTTTCAAAAGAATTTTTTTTGGTCGAAAGTTTCAAAAGAATATGAAATTGTTAAATATGAATGCACCGGTCAATATATTTATATTATGAAAGTTTCGAATTAAGAAAAAGTCAAAGTGCGGCACAAGATTTAATCATAATATACACGAAACACTCCTGAAATGATCAAAACAATAAATATGACAACTTATCAAATTTTAAATTATGTTATAACATATAATTGAAACATTTCAACAGAACCATAGATATTTTATCTATAATAATTTGTGTCTACCAAAATTATAATGAATGGATAATATGACTAGTATTATAAAATAAAGCTTTGTTGATACCTCCTTCTTGGTTCCTTCTTCCATTATTAAATAGTTAAATTTATTGGAAATATTTAAAAAATTTCATTTAATATACTATCCAATTACAACTTATAAATTAATTATTTCAAATTAATGAAATTTAATTAACTAAAAGTATTACTATATTAAATAATTATAAATTATATTTAACAAATATCAATTATTATACTATCAATACGAGTATAATGTAAATTAATTTACTAGAAAATCCTCTTTCATTCCATTCCCGAAACATCATTTCTCATTGTTGAGAACAAAAACCCCATTCCATTCTATTCCCATAGTTTACCAAACAAAGTAATTGGAATCATCGTTCCATTTCATTCCGCCCCACCAAAAGCAACATAAAAGATTTGACAATACAAGAGAACACACTAACCTGCCCGGTATGAATTAGACCCATCATAGCCCATGCAGTCTGAACCAAGTTTGATCTATTTCCTTCAAGAGGTGTGTACTTCTGTTTCATTTAAAGAAATATATTAATTCATAAAGTTCATTGGTACTAAATAAGGGTACCTCTAAGATACAAGAAATATAAATCTATATACCCCATGGGATTGTAGTTCTACTTTCGGCAGTAACTTGCTATCATGCCAATGTTAATCTTTTGATCCAATAATTCATATTTACAAATGGAACATATATGATTAGTCTTCTCTATATTGTGCAATTCCTCGTTTCGCAGAAAATAACTTCCATGAAAAAATTTTCCGGATTTTCCGACGTTCGTTTCACATAAAATAAATTCATTGGGGAAAACATTTTCCATGAAGGAAAAAAAAGTCTTCTAAAGTGAAGGAAAATGTTTTCCACTTTTCAAGTTGGGGAAAACATTTTCCACATTCACTCTCTCTTATCTTACATTCTCTATTAGTCCTCACTTCTTTCTTTTATTTTTCAATTTTTTTTGATAAATTTGAATTTTTTTATTTTTTAATAAAATCGATTTTTTTATTTTTCTTTATTTTTCTGTCTTTATTTTTGCTATTTTTCTTTTTCGGCTAGTCGTGGGCCACAGGAACGGCCGGTGATCGGCAGCAGGCAAGCCAAGCTCGGCGATTTGGCGACGCTCGGGCGTCACCGATTTGACAAGGTCTGAATCTCACTGCCTTGAGCTTGCCTCGCCGGTGAGCTGATTAGGCGAGCTCACCAGAGGTAGGCAAGCCTTGAGCCTCGCCGGCAAGGCGAGCTCAAGGCGTGGCTGGCCGCTGGAAGGAGAGAACACAAAATAAAGAAAAAATTAATTTATAATCTATTTTAAAAAATAATAAATAACGATTTTAAAAAATAAAATAATAAAAAAATTATTGAAAAGAGTTTATAAAAGAAAATATTTTCCCAAGCGAACAGCGGAAAATATTTCTTACTTCAAAATCAAATTTCATCTTAACACCGAAAAATAATTACGTTTTCTTGGAAAATAGCTTCTTGAAAAATGTTTTCCAGAAAAGCAACATTTTCCGTGAAATGAACGGAGAGATAGTTACTTATTCTTCAAAAGAATCTAAAAAATACAAAAGCCATCCACTTCTACTGTTTTTGAGCTTTTAAAAAACAGATCTATCAACACATCTTCTTTTCAATAGTGCTGTGCCGAACTCAATCAAGCAATCTCCAAGAGCATTCTAAAAGTTACTTTCTCGGGCAAGAGAGGTAACTCTCTCCCCAGCCACCATCAACTAATTGCGTTCCCAAAAGAAAAGCTACTCCTTTACGGATAGCTGCGCTATTATTGTAGCTCTTGCCGGCGGCTGTCAGTGTCATGAGCACAAACCATGTGGAATACGTAAAACAAACTCCCCACTATCCATACCTGTGCATATGCTTCAATAGTCGCTGTTTTAATCGAACTGAATTCTCGGAACTAGGCCTGAGGAGAAGAGGAACATACCACGATCCATCAGGCATTTGCACGCTTTCAAGGTATCGAATAGCATTGGATATGCAGTCTTGGATCTCTTCTTTCCGGTGCCCTGGGTACAATTTCTTGAACAAAACTAATGCCTTGATAGCTGATGAAGTGCATTCAACGTACGCATGCTCAACGATAATGTCCTCAAGAAATTCAAGTGGATTGAGGAGCTACACCGTCGACAATTGATAAAATATATATGTTCTCAATGATGTAAAGGAAATGAGACCTCAAATGAATGATAAGACACTTTGATTCGTCGAGCGTACGTACTTCCAACCAGTTTTCTCCTCTTACAGGCTCCCAAGATGAAAATCCACCATTTTTACTCTGCAAAAAATGTTGTTTTCATGGATAACAATACAAAATTGAAATTAGGAAGCTCTTATTAAGTACAGTTGACCATAATTTGTTTCTTAAATTCTTCATGTCAGTGTTGTAAAATTGTGTGTTATATCACGGTGCTAGTTAGTCCTCACTTACCTGTAAAGAAAGGATTATATTGACAGCATCAAATAGTCTCTTTGGTTCTGTTGAAAATATGTCTCGAGTTTGAGCCCAAAGCAAAAGTTTGATTTGTTTCCTAATCCTAGTAGGTGTGGGTTTCCTAATCCTAATAGGACTTGGTTTCTTAATTTATTCTTACTCCAAGTAGGAGTGGCTTTCAAGAATTGGAGAGTCCTCAAGTTCCCTATATATATACGGCCATGCGTGGAGAAGAATTAAGCCGTTGTTGATGCAAGAGGTCTTGAAGTGCCGATTCGTCATCGAGTGCTTGGAAGGAGTTTTCTCCGTTGATCTCGTTCGAACAATTATGCCAAGAAGATTGAAGTGTTTGTAGCCGATTAAATTCTTGTGGTAAGAATTTGTGTATAATTCCTTTGTGAGATCGAGAGATTATTTCACTAGGAATTGTGGGGCTAAACACTGCGTGAGTTATTGGGTGTAATTGGGGCTTGGGAAACATTAAGAGTGTTTGAGTAACTCGAGTGTGTAATCTCCGTTGTATCGCTTGTTCTATAGTGGAATTCGTCGCTGTTCTCCCCGTGGACGTAAGTCTCTACGACCGAACCACGTAAATCTGGTGTCCGATTTATTTTCTTTATTCTGTCTATTTTATTGTTCGATCACTCGCCCTTTCCGCAACAATTGGTATCAGAGCCAGGCTTGGCTGAGGTAAAGCGAATCGATGGCGATAGAAGAAGTAAAAGTGAGAATCGACAGATTTGATGGGAAGGATTTCGGTTTCTGGAAGATGCAGATTGAAGATTATCTTTATCAGATGAAACTGCACGCGCCCTTATCAGTCGAGAAACCAGAGACGATGAAGAAAGCTGATTGGGATTTGCTGGATAGACAGGCTATGGGTGTTATTCGGCCGACGTTGGCTCGTAACGTCGCGTTTAACATTGTGAAGGAGACTACCACTGCGGGTTTGATGAAAGCCCTATCGGATATGTATGAGAAGCCCTCTGCAATCAATAAGGTCTATTTGATGCGACGCCTGTTTAACTTGAAGATGAGCGAAGGTGCGTCGGTTGCGAGATCATATCAATGAATTCAATGTGATTGTTAGTCAATTGAGTTCAGTTGATATTGACTTTGAAGATGAGGTATGTGCTTTGATTCGTTATTCTCATTGCTCGATAGTTGGAATACTACCATTACTGCTGTTAGTAATTCCTCTGGGTTAACAAGCTTAACGTTTGATGGGGTTCGAGATTTAATTCTAAGTGAGGATATTCGTAGAAGAGAATCTGGTGAACTCATATCTACTATTTTAGTAGGTGAAAACAAAGGAAGAACTAGTACACGTGGTAGTATGAATATGAACAGACGTAGCCAGTCAAGGACTGGTGGTGCTGTCTGTTGGAACTGTGGCAAGAGGGGGCATCTTCGAAGAAATTGCCTTAAGCTGAAGAATGAAAAGGGTAAGGAAATCTTAGTTGAAACTGCAGATGATGTTGCAGGTATAGCTGTTGGTAATTCGGATAGTGCCGATTATGTCTTGTCTGTCACTGATTATTCATCGTTTGATGGATGGATTATGGATTCTGGTTGTTCTTTTCATGCTACACCAAATAGAAACTGGTTTACTACTTATCAATGCACGGATAGTAGTAAAGTGCAGTTGGGGAACAACGCTGAATGCGATGTTGTAGGTGTTGGCGATATTAAAATCAGAATGCATATTGTGAGGACATTGACTGGAGTGAGGCATGTTCCAGAGTTGAAGAAAAACTTAATTTCCTTGAGTGCCCTGGATTTAGCTGGGTGTCGGTATATTTCAAAATGTGGAGTTCTGAAAGTTGTTCGAGGTGCTTTAGTGATAATGAAAGGAATCAAGCACAATAGCCTGTATGAGCTTCAAGGTGAGACAATGACAGATTTATTTGCGGAGACGTCGATGCATCTGTTCGAGAGTCCGAATTGTGGCATATGCGTTTGGGGCACATTGACAAGAGAAGCCTGAAGGTTTTAAGTGAAAGAAATCTGCTATGTGGTTATGTTGCTGACAAACTGAATATATGCAGGTGCTGTGATTTAGATCAACAGTGGAAAGTACAGTTCAGTGCGATAGTCAAAGAAACCACGGAAATTGCAGAGTTACTTCACTTGAATGTTCGCAGGTTGTCGCGGTTTCCTTCTAGGAAGAGTGCCAGATATATGTTAACGGTTGTTGATGACTACTCGATGAAGACGTGGGTGTTTGTACTTAGGTACAAGTTTGATGCTATTGTCAAGATCATGCAGTTGAGAGCTTTGATCAAAAAGGAGACTGGTAAGACGATCAAGCAAGTGCAGACTGATAGTAATATGGAGTTTTGCTCGAAGCTGTTAAATGAATTCTGCATGAAGGAAGGCATAGTGAAACACCGCACTACTGCCAATGAACCACAACATGTTGCGGAATTGTTGAGCAGAACATTACTAAAGATGGCCCATAAAATGATCTCTAGTGCTGGTATGGCTAGGAGATTCCTAGCGGATGCGCTTAGTACGGCTTGCTACCTGATGAATAGATCCCCATTGATTGCAATTAAACATCGGACTCCCGAAGAAGTGTGGTCAGGTAACGTTGCTGATTATTTTATTCTTAGAATATTTGGTTACCCGTGTTATGTTCAAGCGAGTGATGGTAAGCTCAATGGAAGGGCAAGAAAGTGCATATTCCTAGGCTATGCACAAGGTGAGCGGGGTTATCGGTTGTGGTGCCCGGAGTTAAATTCACCTGTTATCAGCAGAGAAGTTACGTTTGACGAGTCTCCAGTACTTCTAGTTAGGAGTGGTAATAGCAGTGCTTATACGGATCTGAACGGTGTTCAGCTTGAGGTGGAGTTGCAGCCAGAAACTCCTGAGGTAGCGGGTACTAATGTGGTAATCAACACAGATGGTGCTTGTAACGAGGTGGAATTTGTAAAGCCAACAGTTGCTGTAACTGCTGATATTGACAAGGTACGTATTCGATCTTCTGACAGATATGTATGCAACAATGGTTTTGCTTTATCTGTGGTTAAGGAGATTGTCTCGAGAAATCCTTGCGTAGCAGTTAAAGGTGCATGTGGAGTTGGTGTTCTTATGAGGTTCTCGTTTATGGCAAAGTTCAAGCCGGACTTGGGCTTGAAAGATATCTGTGGCGGTTGAGTCCATTGGGGCTATGGAAGAGAAGCGGCAGAGTTCAAATTTTGAAGCAATTGTCACTTGGCTCAAACGTCGAGCCAAGGTGGAGATTGTTGAAAATATGTCTCGAGTTTGAGCCCAAAGCAAAAGTTTGATTTGTTTCCTAATCCTAGTAGGTATGGGTTTCCTAATCCTAATAGGAGTGGGTTTCTTAATTTATTCCTACTCCAAGTAGGAGTGGCTTTCAAGAATTGGAGAGTCCTCAAGTTCCCTATATATACGGCCATGCGTGGAGAAGAATTAAGCCGTTGTTGATGCAAGAGGTCTTGAAGTGCCGATTCGTCATCGAGTGCTTGGAAGGAGTTTTCTCCGTTGATCTCGTTCGAACAATTACGCCAAGAAGATTGAAGTGTTTGTAGCCGATTAAATTCTTGTGGTAAGAATTTGTGTATAATTCCTTTGTGAGATCGAGAGATTATTTCACTAGGAATTGTGGGGCTAAACACTGCGTGAGTTATTGGGTGTAATTGGGGCTTGGGAAACACTAAGAGTGTTTGAGTAACTCGAGTGTGTAATCTCCGTTGTATCGCTTGTTCTATAGTGGAATTCGTTGCTGTTCTCCCCGTGGATGTAGGTCTCTACGTCCGAACCACGTAAATCTAGTGTCCGATTTATTTTCTTTATTCTGTCTATTTTATTGTTCGATCACTCGCCCTTTCCGCAACAGGTTCCATGTTCTCACCCACAATTTCCGGTGGCATTTGTGCTAAAAGCAGGCAACACTGCATTATTGGAAACGAAATAAAAAGTTAGGAGGTAAATCAACTTAGTGTTGCATACTTATTGGTCTATAAAAAAGATTTACCATCAAAGCTTCTGCAGTGCAATCACACCCTTGCCAACCGTGATCTTGGTCGGAAAAGGTCCAAGCTCCTTTGGAGATATGGCGATACATGCTTTGGAAGTCACCCGAAGGATTATCCTTGACCTTCAATGTCATTAATGGATTGACACTGCTCGATTAATTCATGTGTATCCCACTAGGAAAATTCAATAAGTCGTCTATTCTGGTAAGAAGATTGATAAAAACTAAAGGATCTACCTGAAATGTTTTGATAAAGTCATGTCCTCTCGCAAGTACTGGTCCTATTTCGTGGGTTAGACCAGTAGCGAGCAACGCTTGGATTCCTAAGCTGGTATTTCATAGTTGGCTACCAAAACTCTGCACCCGAGATGCAACCAACAAACTTAGCTATCCCGCCTCAAGAAAAGCAGTAGAATTTTTACGTTAGAAAGAAAGTATTCTCTGGTTCTTGCTTTCATTTAGGCTTGAAAAATATAGTGAATCTGAGTGACTAGCCTGAATCTTAAGTCCATCTTCGGAAATCCATATGAAATCCTGAATCCTAGCGAGATGCTTCTTAAAGTATGCACTGTTTGGGTCTTCCACCCAGCAAGCAAGCATACTAAATGCCTATAGAAAGCAGGTTTTAATCCCACTTCAGGTTTAAGTGTTGTAAGAATACTGTAACTTTAAATCTGTCTGCTCATTACCTTTATTACACATCCGGAAGTGATGTACCGGGTATTCTCATCTTCATAATGAGTGTGCTTCATTGCCACTTCAAGTGCCTTTTCTCTTAACTTGTTTAGCGGCCAGTGGTTGAGCAAAGTCTCCGTAAGTATGTGAAAGCAATCCCATAACAGATCTATAACAAGATGATGTGAGTAGTAGCGATCCTCCTATGAACAATGATTAGGAACTTCTGTAAGAAACTTATGAAAGCGGGATACATGGATTAAAAGATTGGCACAGGCTAGTTAAACTTGCCTTGGCACACAGATAGCGCGCTTTTCTCCAGGAGATTGTGTTCAAGGGTTGAGTGTAGAGTTCCTCTCTTAATTGATGAACAAGAGGTGTACTTGGGACTACGAATCTTCTTCCATACAAATATGACATGGGCATATAAAGGGACCGAAAGTAGCACCACAACTTAGCTGCAGTGTTATAGGAGAAAAAACAATATAAATAACTAGCAAAGCAATGGTAAGAAGAAAGATCTGACATACTAAAAAGGAACAAAATTTGATAATTTCAAGATCTTTAAACTTTCCTAACATGAGCTTGGAAAGAGAAAATGACTTAGTAGCAAATGTTGTATTTGGAAATGGTACACTTTTCAAAATCTATGCATCAATACATGCAAATGACATGGCAACCTGGATGGAAGGGGAGACCTGAGGGAATCATCCAAAACTCTGGAGGCATTGGGTGGGTTCCAGACCAATCAAAAACACCGAGTATCTATCAAACATGAACTGTAATTCATCAGTTTCACTTGACATATGGAAATGAGTATGTTGGGGTGAACACTCATTTCAGCGGGCTTGAGGCTCCCAATGTCTTTTGAGTGGAGCGGCTTATCACAATATTCAAAGGGATTATCATTGTTGCCATAAGTAAAGATTTCCTGCCGAAAGCCAAATCTTTCCCCAGGAGGGTATGTACGTGACTCGGCCATGGTCGAGGATCCACTTTCGCGCTCTTGCACAAGCATTGCCTTGTCCGCCATCTGGGCCTTCTCCAAGTACACGCATGCATACGTAGCTCAGTACAGTGCAGAACATGGTGCTATGGCCTTCGATATACAAGCCCCGCCCACCATCTTCATTCTGTAATGCAAAATTCCTCAACACCCAACAAGTCCAAACTTTCTTCTTATGTGAAATTGAGCAATGGCCCTAAAATCTCAATCTCTACAGCAATTTTCAGGACATACTAAATAGGAAAAAAATAAGCACCTGATGACTATATAGATATCGAAGGATCTCTTTTCGGTGCTCTATAGTGAAAACAATGTTGAGATGTCCTGTAACGAAGAAACATATCACCTGCATTGTTTTAAAAATAAAAAAATAAAAAGTTGAGACTGGAATATGCATTACATCGATATAACTATCAATGTTGTTAAAGTATTCCAAATGATTTTTTTTATGAGGTTTATGCACTTTTTATATATATTTGACCTTCCTCCACTGATAAGCTCCATGTTCACTGCTTATTTTTGGGGTTTATAGGCACTTTATGTACTTTTGGTCTTCCTCCCTCACATATCAATTTAAGTTTTTAGCTTAGTCACCCTCTGACAGAGAAAACCATATTGAATATCACTTGTCGTTTTTGTTAACACAAATATTGAGGTTAAAATTGCATAGGATCCTCACAACTATCATGTGATGACCATCTATCGAATTTGAACTCGTTTCTACATTTAGGCTATGTAAATTGATAAGCGAAGGATCACATTCAAGAAACAGTTCAAGTCAAAGAGAAGTATGTACCACCAAAGAGCAAACTGCAGGTTTAACTAAAATAAAAGAGTCGGGGTGAAGAAAACTGACCAGAGGAGGAAGGAAGAACAGAGGGCCTGAATTTTCAGCAGGCCAATGACCGTCACTAGCTTGCAATGTCGAAAAGTAATGAACGCTTCTCCTTAATGCAGTTAATGCTTTCTCCTTTGTTATATCTTCTCCATCCTCTATCTTAATGGGAGGAAAACCTTGTTTGAAATTCTTCTCTCTTAAGAACTGCAGTTTCATTGAAAATCCGAAACCATTACTTGGCCTTGTTGTAAGAAATTCTAGCATGCATGTGGGAATATTTAGATATGTAATTTAAAGTGGTCATGTCAATCTTAAAGAAGGGTCTGACCTCACGGTTAGTCAAAGGCATTTTCGTCCTTTGCTTGACTTACTTTCTTTCTTTTGTCCTTTTTCTTTTTTTTTCTTTAAAAAAAACTAAAAAGGAGGTAATTTTAAGAAAAGGAAAAAAAAAACATAGGTGAGAGGGCTAGTAGCCCTCCCCCACCTATGGCCGCCTCCCCATCGTTAATGGGGCATCGGCCATGGCTAGCAAGGTTGCCCACAACCCTTGTTGACTAGGGGCAAAGGCCAATGAAGTCTCCAATACCGAGAGAGGGCCACAACAATCTAGGCGAGGGTAATTGACCCTTGCCAAGGTACAAGTGACCCCATCGGCCATGGCCAACGGCCCCATCAGCGATGGGACAACAGCCACAAGAGGGCTAGCATGCACCAACTTGGGTTTTTTTAATTTAAATTTGTGGTTTTTCTTAGTTTTAAAGATTTTTTCTTTTTTGAGTTTTTTCTTTTTTAGGAAAGAAAAAACAGAAAAAGGAAAAAAGAAAGAACATAAAAGAAAATGTAAAGGATGAAAAATATCATTGACTAGCTAGTGAGGTCAAGCCCTTCTTTGAGATTGATGTGATTAGTTCGAGTTTTCATTTGAAATAAAGTCCACTTTATGCCCCTATTTAAGAAAATGAGAACACTCAATACCTTTATTTTAAAAAAATTCAATTCAAACTCTTATTTGAGAGAATGAGGGCACTTCAAGTCATTATTGGGAATTCTCCCAAGTAAATTGTGATTTTCCTATTGGGTCAATTCATTTGGGGGCAAATTGATCATTGGAGGAATTTTAAGAGAATCATCCGAGTTTCTTGCATACAACATTGCGAGGGGATGCCATTTTTCAAATATACTAATAAAGATGGATATTGTAGATCCACTATGTTTCCTTTCAAAAGTCGGTCTTCTCGGTTTTCACAATGGGCTTCTATTACTTCCCAAACAAATCCCCAACAAAGCTACTTTATCAAGAAAACACCAGGAATGTACTTTGAATTGTTGATTTATCACAAGAAATGGCTCAGAATCAATTGTTTGTTGCCTCATGGAATTTTCGGTTCTAATACTTCATCTAAGAGTTATTAGACAAAAGTGCCCTCGTGGGCCATAGCAAGGGCCACAATCCTTGCATGCTGCTAGCAAGGGCTTTGTGGCACTCACATAGGGGCCAACAAACCTCGTTAGCCCTTGGTTGAGGACTCGTGACGCTCTCACCTACCATAGTGACAACGTTTGTGAGTGCCCTAGCGATAGCTAACAAGGAAGTTAGTGAGCCCTCGCTAGGCCATCATGGGCCATGGCATCGCGAATTTACCTACCCTTGCTGTGGCCTACAAGGGACTGGGTGAGCACCCTCTCGGGCTATAGTGAGGCTTGTAGCACCCTCATGGTTCATAGCAAGGGCCACGAACCTTGCTCATCGTCGACAAGGTTACTAAGAAATTGGACTATGATACAAATAAGGGAAAACGAAAATAGAAGTCATGGCAGGTATACCGTCCTAACATACGGCCCTTTTGCGGCCTCGGAATATGGACTGCTTGCTAACCATCAAATTTCTCTTTGTTCTTTGGCTCATATCATAGAAAATTTTGAGGTAGCAAGATTCTGATGTATAGATTCCACATTGTGGAAAGTACAAAGCGTATTACTAGAATTGATCAAAACATTTCTAGTTTTGGAGAATCATACTAGGCGAAAAGGAAGAGGGAAGTGGACTTTAAGAATTCATAGCAAACCACACAATATTAATTTTAAGGAGGTTGCATTTTTTGCCCCTTAATGTTACAAGTCTTACCTTATATAAGCACAAAATTATACACAAGGCTGACACGTAGTTATTAGTGATAGCTCTAGAGACCACTAATAATTTTTACAAACCATTTTATGGCCAACAATGGCCAATCATTTGTACATATTAGGTTTTACATTGATAGACTAAGATTTCTACTCTTGACAACACAATTTTAACTTCTGCTACAGTGCATGAATAGTGCCTAATAGTGTCAAATAGTGTTGAATAGTGCTAATAATACTTTGAGCCAAATTTTCTTTGCTTTCACATGGATTTCTTCTGACTTCTTTGACTCATTTATTTGCCTTTCTTCAGATAACCTTTACTTGTTATGCCTATGGATAGGCTCCTTAAAGTTGTCATCCGAGTATTCTTCGTCGTTTAGTCTCTTATACTCACAGATGAGCCTTTCAACTTTTAGGGCTTCAAGATATTCAATACCTATGTCATCCATAGGCTAATAGGAACTTGATTGAGCACCAGTAGGGTACCTGCTCTTGCCTGGGCATTTTGAGGAACTTCTCCACTTCTTCAATTTCTAGAGCAACATTTATTTCATACGACCTTTGCCTTTTGGATGATTGATGAGAGCTTATTGGGACATCAGTAGGGCTTGCTAGAATGTTAGGTTGGGGTAAGTTTCCAAGTTGAAGTGATGGACTCTTCTTATTGAGGCCAAGATTGAGATTGTAATTTACTATGATCAAAAGGATCTTGTAATAACAGATCTCCCCATAAATCCTGATATGATGGACTCAGATTTTGTGAAGACATTTGAGACATAGAGTTGTCTTCATCATCCTATGTATTAATTCTATAGTATATCCTTAAACAAGCATCAATTGCTGATCAGGTTGCTAGGTAATCATCATAATGATCTCAAGAGACAAGATCATTATCATCTTTTGGCCATATTTCCGATGGAATGACTCGATCATTTTGACAAAAAATCATCTATAGTTCTCGATACTGGTGAGGGTGAGTCGAGATTCTACAAGGGAGAGTTGCAAAGATCTTATCTAGAACAAGTTAAGGTCTATATGTGGATACTCCAACATCTGCTAGAGTTTTACACATATCTCCACTAGGTTGTACAAATAACCATGGCCTAAAAAGTAAAATAACCATATGAAGTTTTGGGTCAGGTATGCATGTTCTGAGTTGTACTTGGAAAATATTTTTCCATGCTCCTAATGACTTAAACCAACTAAACATGTTCCTAAAATATTTGTACTTGTTTTCTTCTTGGGTTATCCTACTAATGATGATAGGCATTTTAGCTATTGAGAACTTAATGACAATGGTATAAAGATTAAACAAATACCAATAAAACCATTTGAGTGTTTCTAGGAATTCCTCATCTGGGAAAAAAGACAAAAGATGGATAAATGGGTAATTGGGTGCAATCCGTCTGGGCAAAAAATAAGGCCACCATACTCACTAAAGATACTAAAATGGTATTACCACATAAGTCTCTCAAGATTTTCAAAGAGAACATTGTTTTGGATAAGTCCAGGGATTTTTGGTGGATACAAATATGAAGGATATTTGGATTTTATTTCTTAGGTTTTGAAATTGCCTTGCGGATTTCTTGCCACATACAGTTTATGGATGTGGTAGCCGTAAATTCTTTTTCCCCATAATATGTTTGATTTCAAATGAATACTTTGAAAACCATTTTACCTACCTCAAAAACTGAGGATGAGAGATTTGCTTGTATTGAACTTCAGCATTTGAGAGAATGAGGACATATCTATTTCCACAAGGAAATGATGTCTTATAAGATGAAACTCAAATTTCTTGATGCCATATTTCACTACTAAGATTTTCTTGAACGTAGAGTGGTAATGCATTTCTACTAGCATAAATCTTCCACTCTTGTGACCACAAACTCTCCGCTTCCCATCAATATCTTCAAGGAGAACAGCAACCCAATATTCATCATTGGTATCCGTTTACGGGATCATTTTTCCCATAGAAGTAATTTGCAATAGAGGAAGATGTTGTAAAATTTCTTTAAATCTGCATACATACTTAGTTGGCTGTGATCCCCATAGAGGAGCATCTATCTTGAGCATTTGCTGTAGTGGGCTCACAAACTCTATAATTTTAGGGACAAAATCGGTGAGATAAGTAACTATCTCAAGAAATTGTTGGACCTGCTTGTGGGAAAGATGTTCATCTAGAAACTTTTGCAATTCTTCAGCAATATGAGGACTAGGATAATACGTGCCATCTTTGAGATGCATCCCAAGAAATTCAAGCTGATCATATTCTTTTGGGATAACATAATCCCATGTTTTCGTACCAACTCTACAAATTAAGCTAGTAATTTACAATGAGAATCCCATCTGAACTATATATGAGGAATTTATCATTGTAAATTTGAGCATTGACCAAAATAGGCTATAAAATAAAAAATTTCGATGTGGTAGAGGAAATTTATCATATTGTAGGAATTAGTTGAGAGATTGGTAATTAATGACCAGTCTCATTTTTCCTATGTTCTGCTCAAAATGCTTGTTCACATAGAATGTCTCACAAGCCCATTGTGAATCTAAAGGCTCAATTAGTCATTGGTGGGTCAAGTCTAAGCATTTCTTATGTGCTATAAAAGTAGGTGTTCTGGATTTATGCCTGAGTGATTGGCTTTAGTGGCTCTTGTTCAGTGGCCGGTAGAGGTTGCCAGCACCTGCCCCCTTCTCCCACCTCTCCCAACTCTATTTTTTTCTAATGAAAATAAAATAAAATAATTATAATTTTTTTTCAAAAAATTAAAACTATCTCCATCAATGATATTTGATTAAAATTAGTTGAAATGTATAAATTTGTAATTTTTTTAAAGGTTTAGAACTAGTTTGGTAAATCGTTATAAAATTTAGAACTGAATTGATGAAACTGAAAAGTTTAGAAATGAATTAGCCACCATATAATAGGTTCAGAACTTGAAACCTGTGTTTATTATGAGATTTAAGGGGATAAGGATACTATAAGTGCCATAATTTTTTTCGATTACTTAAGTATCATGATTTCTAAGAAATAATGTTTATTTGAGTGCCATAACTCTTAATCGATCATTTAAGTGCCAAATATCTTTAAATACGTTCACCCAAGTGCTAGAAATCTGATGTGGCATAACACTTATAGCAAACATCTTTAAAAAATTATGACATTGAGTATCATAACTTCTAAGAAATAATGTTTATTTCCAATTATGGCATAACACTTAAGTATCATAACTTCTAAGAAATAATGTTTATTTGGGTGCCATAACTCTTAATCGATCACTTAAGTGCCAAATATCTTTAAATACGTTAACCTAAGTGCTAGAAATCTGATGTGGCATAACACTTATAATGAACGCTTTTAAAAAATTATGATATTGAAATGATCAATTGAAAAGTTATATGACATTTATCTAATCAGAAAAAAAAATGTTATAGCTCTCAAGTGAGCGCCATACATAAGTTATAGTACTTGAGATTAAAAAAAAAAAAACGGTGACAATCAAATGAGTATTGTACGAAAGTTATAATACTTATAGTATTATTTTCCCAAATTTTAAGATGTATTTGTGAGAACATCCCCAAAGACCTTTGTGCCCCCAAATGCTCATGTCAAAATTAAGGTGCTTTAGTAACATAATTCCAAAGGCTTTTTGAGCCAAAGTTTAGCATCTTGAAAGTCTTTTAACTCAATGCAACTCCCATCTAACATTTTCATAATGCTATTAAGGGGTTGATGAATTTTTTTTTCTTCCAACTTTGCCCTTACTAAACTATCTAAATATCATATTTGCCCTCATCCTCACTAATCTTTGCATGTCTAATTGGCATCACACAACAAGAATGAGCTCATATTTGATTAGCAAGCTCATATCTAAATGAAATCGCCTTAGATATAACACTAGAGGCCCTTGCGTGAGATCGGGGGACTTTGGCAGCTATCGCCTGGGGTCACAAGACCTCAACTAAGGTTGCTTGGTCTTTAGATCTACTTTATGAGTTCGCACAACTCAGCATCACCTCACTAGGGGTCATGCTATGCCCGTCACCTCGGGTCAAGCAACTATCGTGACCCATCGCCTTAGGTGGCGTGATCTCAATGGAGGTCGCCAGGTCTCCACATCCATTGCTAAGCTAATTTCATTCCCTTTTTTAAGAATCGCTTTATAGGTTGAAACCACAAACAAGTGGTTCCCCAACACTATTTACTTTTCATGAAAATCCGTTAATTCAAAGTTGTTTTACATATGCAGAGGTTTTGGGTAAAATCTCTCCCAAATGCACCCTCTACACGGGTTCCACTTCATTTTGATATGCGATTTGTCTGATCACTAAATTGAGTTTATACAATAAATTATCGAACTTAACATGGAGAAATAGCACTTCACCTGCATTCTCCACAAGAGGTCTCCGCTAGGCTTCACCTTAAAGCTATTATTGGAGAAATGAAGGCGAGCTTCCTCAACTTCGGCACGCTCTTCTGGAGTTCCTGCATCCGGATCGAACTCCCATGTCTGCCTACCAACGTAATTATTTGTGGTGTACATGTATGGATCTTTCCCACCTTGTGCAATCTTCAGTCTCCACATATTCTCTCCCTTAATTCAACCGCAACGCATCCGCAAATGAGTTGTTTTGGGATTAGTTTTTCTTTTTAATAAAACAAGATATTCTGATATATACTTTAATATTGACAGTGACATGTGATCGTCGCACCGCTCTGGTAGGAGTCAATTTCAAAGATTAATAAAACAGGAACTTCACCAAAGATGGAAGTGTTCAAAGTGTGCTACAGTGAGATAGATAAACCACATCATCAGTCTTACGCCTCGTTTACAGAGCAAACCTTTTTAAATATATCAATCAAGTCCTTTCATCCCTCGTCAACAGCGCAAAGGTGGAAGAATCTATATTAATTATGCACAATTGCGTGATGCCGTAATTATTAGAGTATTTTTTATATTCTAAGTAAAGTGATATTTTCGAATTCCTGGAATTCAATTGAGGGGGTGTGGGGGATAAATTCATCAAATAGAAGTTCGATGATAAATTAGAATGGTTGCTGAGAAATCACACACGTAGAGCTTTCAATTGCATAAAAATTGGTCAAAAGCATTGGACCTTCATAGATTGGTTGATTCAGAGGTAACTAATTCGAGTATAAGTCTAGTTTGATGGTTGAAAACGAAAGAGGCTGGTATCTCCATCATTCTCGAGTAGGCTTGTCACGGCTTCAGAAGGGTTACCTCAATTTCATTATAGGCAACTCTTTTGCTGGAGATGCACGGCGGGGCTAGTGGTTGTCAGGATGGGTCTGGTCATAACGATGACTTGGTGTTTGAAGGAAGCTGAAGGGCAACGAAAAAGAAGAAGAAAGAAGAGAAAACGAAGAAAGGGGGGAAATTATTAGAAGTGCACATCAAATTTAAATTCCATATGTTTCGTGAAAAATAAATAATTTATGAAATATTTTTTTCTCATTTTTCTCAAAATGATCGCTTACATCACTTATAAAAATGATGTGGCAACCTAACCTTGAAGTGGAAGGGACGACTTGAGGGTTCGATGAATGTATTACTAAGCCTAAACTTAACTCGGATTCTTCCTAAACCATACTAATTCACAACTTTCATTCAAGTTTGCAACGTGCAAATAATTTTTACTTAGGAGGCAGCCACTAATCAATTTATCGATGGGTTGATTATACACATAAGTAAAGTATTGAGAGAATTACATTACTCATATGAACTAGAGACTATGAATCCGGGGATTTGATTACATTAGATTATTCTAACATCCTCTTTCAATACATTTTTCTTTTATTTAAAAAAATTTTAGCGGGCAGCTTAGATTTATTTTAAACTAAATCACTAACATCAAAGGGGAGATCATGTGGGTGCGTAGCTATTATTGAACATTTAATGATCTAGATAAATTGCAAGAAAATAAGCACTATAACAAACAATGAAATTTTTTTTTTTTTTTGGGTTTTCTTTCTATTATGAAATTAAAAATAGGCTATGCAACTTGCAATTAAAAGAACCTAAGATGCAAATTGTATGAAACACACATGATATTTTTGGTTTTTTAATAAAATTCGAAATAAATAATTAACGATAATTAACTACCAACCTCGAATAGTTATCCTATTTAAATTATGAAATAATTTAGATTAAATCCTATTTTAATTTGGAAACTTATCTTAATTAAGTAGATTTTACCCTAACATGCAATCTAACCCAACTAAGGAAATTCTAAATATGCAATTCTAATCTATTTAGGAAATTACCCTATCTATCACAAAATCTTTTTTTTTTTAATTTTCCAAAACAAGCAGTTATCAAAGATGAGCATTATACCTAACCATCTCAAGACATTCAACAGATTTTAAATAAAGGGTTAAGATAATTAAAAGAAATTAATCCATCGTCTCATGGAATAAATTAACAATTATTTTAACCCTAAACGTTGCAAACATGCAGGGAAAATCAAAATAATTTAAAAAATAATCCAAAATCTTACGAATCAAATTAGTGATTGTAATAATATTAAAGGTCATCAATGCGCAAAAAATCAAGATAATTAAAAAAAAGTGATATATGATCAAATTAATAATTATAATGATTTTAAACATAATCATCATCAATGCACCAAAAAAATCAAAAAAATAAAAAAATGATCCGAAGTCTCACATATCAAATGAGTAATTATAACTTTTTGTTGGTGATATCCTATCGGATAATGTTTAACATCTCAATAGAATTAAGGGAAAATTCCAAAAAAGAGCCTTAAATCTTTTCATTTTTTCAAATAAAGGTACGAAGTGAACCTTGTTTCAAAAAAGGGCCTAAAATAACTTTAGTTGTTTCAAATGATAGCCTAAAATGATCATGATTGTTTAAAATAAGGGCCTTGCCGATTGCCCATCAACTAAATTTTCCAACCGATCAAGGATATTTTCATCCGGACTTTCTTCTTTTTTCTCTTTTTTCTAGTTCTTTTTCTTCCTCTTCATCGGTGGCCGGCCGGCCACCAGTGACTCCCACAGACGATTGGGCGAGAGTTGCCCTTCCCGGCCATAGGCGAGGGGCGGCTTCGCTCGGGGAGGCCGCCTCTCGCCCAGCCGTTTGTTGGGGCCGGCCATTGGCGAAGAGGAGGAAGAACCCGAAAAAAGGAAAAAGGAAAAAGAAGAAAAAAGAAAAGGAAAATGATAAATAACGAAAATGTCTTAATCGCCGGAAAGTTAGGTCTTTATTTAAAAGAAATATAACTATTTTATGCCCTTATATGATACAAGATCTACTTCAGACTCTTATTTAAGAAAGTTGTGACATTTCAAACTCTTATTTAAAATAATGTTAACTTCGGACTCTTATAAAAGAAAATATAGGTAATTCGGGCCTTTTTTTTGAAATTTTTTTACTAGAATTAATATTAGTATCAATATTCCAATTATCAAGAAATTTGAGAAAATTACCTAACTTGAATGGTGCACTTCTAAAACAGAACCGACGGCAAAGATTCGCAAGCGACGGCCAGAGTCAAGCGCGTCGGCAGTGGCAAGCAGGGGGTGGTGCGGCACTCAGGGCAGCAGCTCACGGTCGAGTAGCTGGAGGCACGGATGGGAGAAGCCGAGGAAGGCTCTCCCTTTTCTTCCCTCGTTTCTCTGTCTCTCTCTGTCTCTGTCTCTCACTTTTCTCTATCTCTGCACCTTATCTCTTTCTGCACGTTGTCAGAGAAGGTGGGAAAAGACCCTACTTTGCAGCCTAATTTGATAGGGTCGCTCTCTGCACTTCAAAAGAGGAAATATTATGAATATACGAAAGAAAGCCACTTAAGCGTGAATAATAACAAGAAGAAAAATAGATTTTATTTTTGAATGAATTTTTAATCTAAAAAATACGTTTGATAATAGCAAAAAATTTCTATTTTTAAAATAATTTTTTTTTGATAATAATTTTTTTTTTCACTTTTCCAAGTGACGGTGATAATGGGAAGGGGTGATGGTGGCGCCCGGCGACTGGCGGCGGCGATGCTCGGTGACCAACAATAGCGGCCTGCAGTGGGTGGAGGTGGTGAGTGGTGAACGGCTCCTTCGAGTGAGAAATAAGAAAGATAAATAATTTCTGATTTTTATTACAAATCTATTTCTGGAAAAGAAATCTATTCCAGTAAAAAAGTAATTTTTTTTACCAAATGGATTTTTATTTTAAAAATAAAAACAGAATGGTTACCATACGCACTCCTACTGACTTCCCTCTTTTGGGAGGGTCTATCTTTTTCCTTTCTTTTGTATGCACTACGGATCCATGTGTCCTCATTGAACAATATTCTTTTGAACATTTCTTCCCATTCATGAATAATGCTAATCCTTTCTTGCCCTTTTTCGATGTCTTTGTCTGCACATTTATTTTCACAGGATCAGCAAAAATTCTTTTCCCCATTGAATTGTGCAAGATGAATATTCTTCGCAAATTTTATTTCTTTAAATTAGATATCAGCTAACAGATTGATCGAATATTATCAAAAAATTTAAGATTGAAATAGAATTTTCTCGTATTCTAAATCTTACAAAGATAAACTGGCAATGTCTCCATCCCACGCTTGCCCTTACTGAAGTTATATGAATATACCGATAATCCACCGTCATATTATTGAATACTAAAAGAATAATATGATCTTTTTCGAAATATGCCTATCTTCCAACTTGTAAAATTAAAGTTCATTTGTCAATCTCATATAAAGTTTGCTTTGAAAGTAAGAACATTTGCATCCAATAAGTACAAATATATATGAGGACTAATTTAGTTAGCTGTAGACGCCTTGCATACCTCATATGCTTTATGCCCCAATTTTCAATTTTCTTAAAAATCTTATTTGTAAGACACTAGCAATTAGTGTGAGTGAGCTTCTAGTAACAAGAGGAACACCCAAGTACTTGATAGTGAGGGTATATCTGGAAAATGGCGTGTGGTCTAATATAAGGAGTTTCCCATCCTTGCTCAACGCAGAGAAAAAGATTTGGCATTTGTTAGGATTGAACCACAGTCCTATGAGAGAAGGGAATTCTTCAAGGGCATCTACTAGGCAAAGAACGGAGTCTACATTTCCATGATCAAATAAGAACAAGTCATCTGTGAAGCATAAGTGAGTAATCTTTTCCATTTTGTAGCGTTAGTGGTATTTCAAGGAAGATACAACAACTTTTGCATTAACAATTCTATTGAAAATTTCCATAAGGAAGACAAAAAGGTATGGAGAAAGAAGATCATCTTATCGTAGCCCATTAGTACTATTGAAATAACCAACCTGTTCGCCATTAAAGTTCATTGAAAATCTCAGAGTAATGATGCACTTGGTTATCAAATCAACCAAATACTGAGGTGTATTTAGGGCTTTAAGGACCCTAATAACTGCATTCCATTTGACCATGTTGTAGGCCTTCATGAGATCAATCTTTATGGCCACATGTTTACCTTTTTCTCCCTTATAATAGTTGTATAGTAGATCTTGGCATAGTAGGATATTATCTGAGATTTGTTGTCTAGTGATGAAAGTGGTTTGGTTAAGGCCAACAATCAAAGGAGGTACACAACTTATTCATTTTGTAAGGAGTTTAGATATAATCTTGTAGAAGATATTGTAGCATGAAATGGGTTTGAACTCCTTGAGGTAGGATGGATTTAGAACCTTTGGGATAGGGAAATCAAGGTGGAATTTATAGATTTAAGTATTCTTTTTGATGAGAAAAATTCCATGATAGCTTCCTTAATGTCTTGCCCTATGATAGATCAAAAACTCTTGTAGAATCGACTATTAAAACCGTTCGGACTTGGAGCTTTGAAGTCGTTAAAATCCTTTAAAGCTTTGAGGATACTTGATCTTTGAATTGTTAGAAATGTTACTAAAGTATTAACATCTTCATGAAAAAGAAGAAGCATAGCTCTCAAAATGAACACATGGATGACTGGAATTACCAAGAAGGTGCTGGTAATATGATAAGATTGTATTCTTAAAGCACCTTCCTCGATAATAATAGAGCCATTCTCTAGCTGGAGATAATTTATCCTGTTCTGGGCACTTCTTCACATCATGGAAGCAAATAAAACCTTGTCACCTTCCTTGAGCCAAAGATTTCTAGAATTTTGTATGAGCAAAACTTATTCATGTTTACTAAAAGTAAGAAATTCCTTCAATTGTGCCTTTTCTTTAGCCCGAGAAATGGGATTATTAGGGTCAATCACAAGCTTTTGTTGAAATCGATAAAGGCTTTCCTTAGCTTGCTTAACCTTTAAGTGTAAGTCACCATATTGAGATATATTCAGGCCCCTCAATTGCCATTTTAGTGCTTTGATCTTCGTTATTGCTATGAATATTCTTGATCCTCTAGCTTCTTGTTGCCAGCAAGTGGAGACCATTGGTTGAAAATTATGTTTGGTAGTTTAGAAATTGAAGAATTTGAAAGAAGATTTTCTTCTCCTATATGTGGTGTCCAATCGCACCAAACATGGGGAGTGGTCTGAGACCCCTAGAGGTAAGAATTCAATTGAATAATGCTTATACTTGTTTTGCTATCTTGCATTAATTAGGACTATCAATTCTGCTCGCTCTAAAATTTTCCCCTGAGCTTTTGTTTGTCCAGGTAAAGAAAGGGCCTATAGATGGAGGTTCAATTAGCGCAAGCTCCTCAATCATGGTGTACAACTCCTCAATACCCGAAGTCCAATGAATAGTGGAGCTAATCCTTTCACTAGTGTCCCTTGTTTCATTAAAATCCCCTATAAGCAACCAGGGCACGTTTTTGGTATCACTATTAGAGAAAGTTGAAATGTTGTGCAATAAATTCCTTTGTTCGACTTTAGTGTTGCAATTATATATGGCAAAAAAACACAAAAGGTTCCACCCCAGTTTTGTCAATGAGATAATGTATGACTTGAGCTGAAACTTCCAACACAATTAGACTAAGAATGGACGGCTTCCATAAGGTCTAGAGTTGACCTAGGTTGATGCACATATAGTTATGAGTATATTTCAGTCTTGAAATCTACTATTAACAACAAAATTAGCATGCTCTTCTTTAGTTTTGTGCTCAATCAAAATAAGAATTTTGGGATCCTAGGACTAAGCAAAGTCCACTAGTTTCCTTCTTTTAGGGTTGTGGTTAAGGCCCCTTACATTCCAAGAGATAATGTTCATATATCAGGAGGCTCTATTATATCCCCCAAAACCCCCGATGTATCCAAAAGAGAACTCGAATCATCCACCACTTCTAGAAGAGCAAATCTATTAACAGGAGACACTAAATTGGGGGCATCATTGTTTCTACCAATTGAGTCAAAATCCTTGCTACCAACTAGTTGTGAGGAGGAAGGTTCAAATAGGACAACAAGAAGGCTAGTTGCCTAGGTAACCTAAGAGTGAACAACTTCCTTAAGGGTGGGATCTGGCCCAGAGAAGCTAGGAGTAACCCATGCAAGATCTCCATTTCTTGTCGGCTCCTAATGATTAGAGATTGATTTAGGAGGGGCAGTAGATTTTTGGATCTTCAAAACACACATTTCTTTGCTTCTACCAATACAATATTTGTAACTAAAGCAATTACACTTCTTCCATCTCAAAGGCACCCAATTGTGGTGCACCTTGGCCTAAAAATTTTTGCCATTACCCATATCGATATCAAATTTTTTAGGGAACGTGCTATCAACGTTAAGGAGGATGCATACCTTCACATAGGATAAGCGTCATTTTTGTTTAGTGATTGAATTCATGTATAAAGTTCTTGCAAGAACACTAAAAACAGAACTTATACTTGTTTTGGTCCAAAGAACATAAGATACATCATAAAGCTGGACCCAAATAGGCACAAAAGTGATCTTTTCCCTCTAATCTAATAAGAGGGTGCCACTTTTGTAGAAATATAGGTTTTCTTGTGATATCCCACACCCCAACCTCCATAACTTCCACCATTTTTGCAACATTAGAGAAGTGGAAAAAGAAGAAACCATCCTCCATGGCAGTTATATCTAGGAGGTTCCCTTTGCCCTATAGTTTCTCAATAACTCCTTTGACTAAGTAAAAGGAAGCATTAGCGGCAAGGAAGTATCCAATAAGGCATTTTTGGAAATGTGACTTTCCCTTAGCTACAACCTTGGGGGGAGGAACTGCGATAAGTTTATTTCCATTCTTGACAGGTGAGTGAAAATCTAGTTTAGCGGATTGGGCAAGGTTACCCATAGTAATATTTTTCCAAGACACACCTAAAGTAGTCATGGTAGTAGTGACTTTGTGATGGGGAGTAGTGGTAGGTTCTCTCACTAATTATATTTTGATGCACACATGCTAGCCCTAAAGTCAATATTAGCAAATTTCCTAAAGCCAAAAACAACCCAACATTACATATATGTTCACCAGCAGAACCATTATGCATAGCTAAAGCATAATCATAACAACTAGGCACTACCTAGGAAGCTTGTAACCTTGTTGATAGAATAACACTAGGAGTGCTACAACTTTCGTACGATGCTCACTTTGATGCTGAAATTTTTATTCGTTAACTTAAGTGCCACAAGTTTTAAAAAATGTTCACTCAAGTGTTGCTTCCGATTTGTCCGTCAGAAAAGCTGACATGATCGTTGAAAAGCTGACGTGCCACTGGTGAATAATATTTTAATATTTTAATTTAATTTAATTTTTTGGTTTAATTTTTGCTTTTTTTTAGGGTTGACGAGGGCCATTGTCTGGGTGAGGGTTGCCTCGCCATTGGTTGTGAAGGCCTTGGGTGAGGTTATCGCGACTGGCTAGGGCCGTTGTGGCCTTGCCCCCTCGCTGAGATTTGGCTGCAAAGTAGGGGTGTGCATGGTCCGGGTGGGGGTTCCCACCCGGGAACTGGAAACCACCCGCTAAGGACAGGTTCGAAAAATTTGGAACCGGGAACCGCCCACCATTCCATGAACCCACCCGAGTGGATCCTCGGAATCGACCGAGAGATGAAGCGGTAGGGAGGGGCAGAGTCTGTTCCTCATTTTGGGAATCGAGGACCAAACCGACTCGACGGAGGCTGGAACCAAACCCCAAAACTCCAAACAAAAACTCTTAAAACAGCCCTATTAGGAGATTAGTATCAATCTCAACCCCAAGGCGCTCTAGACACAAAGTTTGCTAAGCTCCTTGGCTGTATTTTATAGGCAATCTCTCAAATGCTCTTTGAGTAATTCTTCAATGTGGGACATTTGGAGACTTGTTGGAGTAACTTGCAGGCAAGGGGCAACGAGAGAGAAGAGAAGGGAGAGGGAGTAGGAGGCTCAGTCCCACATCGATTATTTAGGAGAGACAATGAGCCCTTGGTCTCTATAAATAGGAGAAAGAGAACTCTTTGTTTCGTTGGTCATGTTCTACTAGTGTGGGGTGAACGAAGCCGATGAGATAGCCTAGACTATTATTCTGAATATTTTTAATATTATTACATTTTGAAGATAAAAATTTCAATTTTGAGTAAAGAAAAATCGGTCCGGTCCGGGTGGGTGGATCCGCCTATGGAACCGGGAACCGGACTGGTCCCTTTAGGAACCATTGGTTCCGGGTCTTTTGCACACCCTTACTACAAAGGCCCTGGGCAAGGCTGTGATGGCCCTGGCCAGTTGTGAGGGAGGCCTTAATGGCCTCGTCTAAGGCCTTCGTGGTCGACGGCGAGGTGGCCCTTGCCTTATTTGGGTGAGGGCTTGGCGGCCGGCAAGGGTCAACGGTGGCCCTTGCCAACCCTATAAAAAGAAAAAAAGAAATAAAAATATTGTTCACCGGCGGCCACATAAGCTTTTTTGCCAAGCAAATTGGAAGTGGTATTCAACTAAACGTTTTTTCAAACTTATGGCACTTAAGTGAGCGAAAAAAAAGTTTTGGTACCAAAGTGAGCGCCATATGAAAGTTGTGGCATTCCTAGTGTTCTTTTGCCTAACCTTGTTAGTGTCGTCTCTTGCATTTGGTTCCTCCAACTTTGAACAAAAGACAATGTCCTTTATTTCTATAAAAATAATGTCGAGTTCTGGGTTGATTGAAGGTGTATCCTTTCGATTACTACCTTTTTTACACTACGTCCTTACCACCATTGTCGAAAAACCCCATGAGACAAGTTGTAGCCTAGGGAACAAAGGGGGTTGGGTTGATACGCTTAAGAACTTGGACCATGAACTTTGATATCCCAATTAGAGACCTTGACGGCAGCCGAAATGCGACTTAGAAATGAGCTGGTAAGAGGGTGGATGGCTAGCTGGGCGAATGGCAGGTAAGCTCCAAGAAATGCTTCTCATAAGAAATAAGTCGAACACTTGCTGTGCACACTACTTAGGTTCCGAATTTGGGGAAGAAAAGGGGAGTAGCTACGGAAATGTAAAAGAGTTGATAGTAGAGACTGTGGAGATAGAGGTCTTGGGAGAAGGAGGATCAGAAGATTGTAGATTGGAGTATGCTCGAGCTAGCGTTGCTTGCATTTCATACCTAAAAACCTTCAGCTAAGGAAGCAGAAGGGGGAAAGGGAGCAATGGTGTAGAGGATGGGAGGGGGAGGGGGGTAGGGGCACAGGAGGAGGGGTGGAGGAGAGTGTATCTCTCCTACATGGTTGTAGAGGAAAGGGGTTAATCTAGTGCCAATTTAGTAGTAAATCTTTTAACCTAGTATCAATTCAGTTCATTTGGTTAATTTTGATTAGATATTGCTGACGTGAATGCCGTTAGCTAATGTAGCATGGCTAACACTGAAGTGAACAACTTTTAATATTATTTTGATACTTTTTTCTAATTTTTTATTTATTTCCTTTTCTTTCTTTTACCTTTTTTTTTTCCTTCTCTCCTCTAGCCAATCCCCAGTTTAGCGATTAGCCAAAGGTGAGGGACCTTGCCAGCCTCTAGCCAGCCTCGCTAACCACTAGCAAGGCTTGAGCTTTAGCCAGCCTAGTGCAAGGCAACCCTCACAAGATCTGACGAGGGCTTGTGCCTCACTTGGGGTTGGGTGAGGCATAGCCTCTTTGAATCTAGCTAGGTCGAGCCTCGCCTTTGGCCAATTGCTGAGGTTCAGCAACTGGCTAGAGGAAGAGGAAGGAAAAATAAAAAAAGAAAACAAGAAAAAAATTAAAATATTATTAAAAGTTATTCGCGTTAGCAGCGGCCATACCAAGTCAACCAGCCGGCGTCCATGTCAGCAATATTGGGCCAGAATTAGCTAAAAAGACTGGATTGACACTAGGTCAAAATATTTAGGATTAAATTTGCACAAATAAAATGTTTATGACTAAATTGGCACAAATACAATAGGTTTAAAATTTTTCTGACACTTTTCCCTAAAATTAGTTGAGATTGTGTGTTCGTGGTGAAAATGTTTTAAGCCACACGGAATGCATTAATCAAAATGAAAATCTCCTTCTTAGTGAAATGAATTTTCAAAGTTAGATTAAAAAATTAATCTTATATTATGCACTTGAAACTACTTTAATCATCCATAATACCTTTAAATGGTTACAATCTTCAAGATTATCAATTTGTTAAATAGCATACGATGCACGAGTAATATTTACAAATGCACAAGCATGCAGGCGCACACAAATATTGATTATTTGATCAAATCAATCATGGATGCCTCCTTTAAGATCAGCGGTGCAACGCTTTCATCTATGACTTCAACAAAAATTTTATTGTAGACTTTATAGACTATTGATCATGAGTTCTACATGACAAATTTTCTGTACTCTTTGCCAGAAGATTTGGACTAAATAATGTGATATCATCTTTCATTTACATCAATTCTTGAAGAGAGCAATGAATTATTCATAATATGTACCCTATCATAAAGCAAGCTCCAACAATTAGACAATGACACGCAGCTCATCATTAGTGAGTCTAATGTATTGTCAATAACTTAAATCTAAAGTCAAAATTACTGGGAAAAGTGTCAGAAAAGTTTTAAACCTATTGCATTAATACCAGTTTAGTCATAAACCTTTTATTGGTGTCAATTTAGTCTTAAATCTTTCAATCTAGTGCCAATTTAATTCTAAACCTTTTAATTGAGTACCAATTCAATCATTTTTTCTAATTTTGGTTGGATATTGCTAGTATGAGCGCCAGCCAACTAATAGGGCATAGTCATCGTTGATGTGGACAACTTTTAATATAATTTCTAATTTCTAATTTTTAATTTTTAATTTCTTTTAATTTCTTTCTTTTTCCTTTGTTGTTTCCTTCCTCTTCCTTCAGCCAATTGCCAACTTAGGGAACAGCCAAAGGTGAGGGACCTCACTAGCCTCTAGCTAGCCTTGCTAACCACTAGCGAGGCTCGAGCCTTTGCTAGCCCAATGCAACGCTACCCTTGTGAGATTCGACGAGGGCTTGTACCTTGCTAGGGCTGGGTGAGGCATGACCTCTCCGAATCTAGCAAGGTCGAGTCTCACCTTTAGCTAGTCGCCAAGAACCAATGACCAGCTAGAAGAAGAAGAAAGAAAAAGAAAAAGAAAGAAAAAGAAAAGAAAAAAGGGAAAAGAAAAGAAAAAATCGAAAAAATTAGAATATTGTTAAAAGTTATGCATGTTAGTGCCGGTTGTACCAAGTCAGCCAATCGGCATCCATGTTAGCAATATTTGGCCAGAATTAGTTGAAATGACTAAATTGACATTTGGTCAAAATGTTTAGAACTAAATTGGTACTAATAAAAAGTTTATGACTAAATTGGCATAAATGTAATAAGTTTAGAACTTTTCTGTAAAATTAGTTGAGATTGTGTGTTCGAGGTGAAAATGTTTTAAGCCACATGGAATGCATTCTTCTTCTGAGAATTTTCAAAGTTATATTAAACAATTAATCTTATATTATGCACGTGAAACTACTTTAATCATCCATAATACCTTTAAATGGTTACAGTCTTCAAGAATATCAAATTGTTAAATAGTATACGAAGCAAAAGTAATATCTACAAACGAACAAGCGTGCACGCCCACACAAATATAGATTATTTGATTAAATCAATCATGGATACCCACTTTAAGATCGCGCGTGCAACACTTTCATCCATGACTTCAACAAAAATTTCATTGTACACTCTATAGACTATCGATCATGAGTTTTACATGATGAAATTTCTATTCTCTCTCGTAGTAGATTTGGACGAAATAATGTGATCTCATCTTTCGTTTACTTCAATTCTTAACGAGAGCACATGAAATGAATTATTCATAATTTGTACTCTGTCGTAAAGCAAGCTGCAACAATTAGACAATAACACACAGCTCATCATAAGTGAGTTTAATGTACTATCAATAACTTAAATCCACAGTCCAAATTAGTGGAAAAGCGATAGAAAAGTTTTAAACCTGTTGTATTAGTACCAATTTAGTCATAAATCTTTTTGTTAGTGCAATTTAGTCCTAAATCTTTTAATCTAGTGTCAACTTACTCCTAAACCTTTTGACCTAATACTAATTCAGTCCTTTCGGCTAATTTTGCTGGATATTGCTAATGTGAATTCCGGTTAGTTGATGTGACATGGTCAGCGTTGACGTGAACAACTTTTAACATTATTTTAATATATTTTATAATTTTATAATTTTTATTTATTTTCTTTCTTTTTTTTTTTTTTTTCCTTTCCTCTTCCTTTAGCCAATCGCCAACTTAGCAATCGACCAAAGGTGAGGGACCACGTAGGCCTCTAGCTAGCTTCGCTAGCCACTAGCAAAGGGCTTGAGCCTTCACCAGCCCACACAAGGCCACCCTTGCAAGATTCGATGAGGGTTTGTGCCTCAGGGGCTAAGAGAGGCACAACCTCTTTGAATTTGGCTAGGTCAAGCCTCGCCTTTGGCTGATTGCTAAGGTCCCTTGACTAGCTAGAGGAAGAGGAAGGAAAAATAAAAAAGAAAGGAAAAAAAGAAAAAAAGGAAAAGAAAAGAAAAAATCAAAAATATTAAAATCTTATTAAAAGTTGTTCACGTTAGTGCCGGCTATGCTAAGTCAACTAACTAGTGTCTATGTTACTAATATTAAGCTAGAATTAGCTAAAATGACCAAATTGACACTAAATCAAAATGTTTATGACTAAATTGGTACTAATAAAATATTTACGACTAAATTAACACAAATGTAATAGGTTTAAATTTTTTCAAATACTTTTCCTGAAAATTAATTAAGATTGCGTGTTCATGGTGAAAATGTTTTAAGCCACATGGAATGCATTAATCAAAGTTGTTTTGATATTCACATGGTATGGTCGTTTGCTGATTTAGTGAGTATAAGTACAGCCCAAGTGCCAAAACTTGGCACAATGGGACACTTAAATGCCAAAAGTTACAAAAGGCACACCTAAGTGCTAAAATCAGAGAAAAATGATCAGTTAAGTGCCAATGGTGAAAAATTCCGGCCAAATTGCCACGTGTCTATTTTTCGGTTAGTTTATTTGCTGACGGAGCATTTTTTTTAAATAAAAAATCCATGTGGCAATTTTAATAAAAAAATTGTCCACGTCAGATTAAAAAAAATTAAAATCGATTTTATTAAAAAAAAAAAAGAGAGAGGAAGGGGGATCCGGTGAGGCTATCAGCCCTCGCCGGATCCCCCTTTTTTTTTTTTTTTTATAAATAAAATCGATTTTAATTTTTTTAATTTGACGTGGACAATTTTTTTGATTAAAATTGCCACGTGGATTTTTTTATTTAAAAAAATGCTCTGTCAACAAATAAACTCACCGGAAAATGAACACGTGGCAGTTTGGCCAGAATTTTTCGCCGTTGGTACTTAACTGATCCCTTTTGCTTCGATTTTGGCACTTAAGTGTACCTTTTGTAACTTTTGGCACTTAAGTGTCCTCCGTGCCAAGTTTTGACACTCTAGGGGTCCGTACGTTTGATTTAGTAACTATCATTATTACTCATACACAATTTAATTATTGCCTTGGCATGAAATTACTCAAACATTCATGTACGTCCATAGATTCATCTTTAACTTTTATTTTTAAAACTTTGATCTTTTCTTCATGTGGCTATTGAGGCTAAACTTTCGAAAGCAGTACTCAAGGTGGTGACTATTGAGGGACATATTGATACTTTGCTACCCATTCATGTGGGTTTCAAGGTGTCACTTGCATTACTTAGTCATTTAAATGAAATACAGGATCCTTGGTTGCCAGTCTGTTCCTACAGCAAGGTCATACAAGAATCGAACATTTATGTCTCCTTCGGTTGCAATGAGATGGGACACAATTGAAGACACAATTCACTCAAGTTCTTCAACTATTCAAAAGTACCAAGTTGCAATATTCGGCAAGTGCCCACATGGGATAAATGTTCCTATAATTTGGATAGTGCAACATGCCATTCTTCTTGAAAGATCCAGTAATTTCCTGTCAAGCAAAACTATTCACCGTCATCAATGTTTATATAAATATAGAATAAACGATGAATAATTACCCAAAAACTCCTAAACCTATTACATTTGTGCTAATTCAATCATAAATCTATTTTTTTTTTTAACCGATTCAGTCCTAAACCTTTTATAATTATGTCAATTCAGTCCATCCGGCCAGATTTGGCTAACCGGCACTGACGTGGATGCCAGCCAACGCCGGCGACAATATTTTAATAATGTTTTTATTATTTTTTGAATTTTTTATTTTTTTTTTTTTTCTTTTGTCTCCTTCCTCCCTTGCCCTTCCCCCTTGAGCGACAATGGTCGGCCAGCTTCGACGAGGCTTGTTGGCCACTGCGCGAGGGCCGCGAAGCCCTCATCGGCGAGGGTCATGACCCTTGTCAGACTGCCCACCCTTGCCAATGGTATCGCCCAGACCTAGGCTTGGGGGCCACGGCGGGCCTGCTTTGCCTAGATCTAGGCAAAGCTAGCCTTGCCATGGCGTGGCCACGAGCAAAGGTAGCCTCACCCATGGCTAGCGAGGCAATGGCGACCTTCGCCTAGGCCCGCTAAGGCCTCACCAATCACGTGAGGTTGATTTCACTAACGGCTAGGCCATGGCAAAGCTGGCCTCACCTAGATCTGGGCAAAGCTACCTTGTTGCGGCCCTCGGGCCTCCCCCTGGTCTGGGTGAGGCCACCAGTGAGGGTCGCGGCCCCCATTAGGCTCCCCACCCTCGCTAGTGACCTCGCTTAGACTTGGGGACCGCGACAAGGCGGCTTTGCCTGAAGCCCGCCATGGCCTTGCCAACTGTGGGCGAGGCCGCCTTCACTTGTGGCTAGGCCATGACAAGGTTAGCCTCACCCAAATCTAGGCAAAGCTGCCTTGTCGCGGACCCCATGCCTCCCCCAAGTTTGGGCAAGGCCATTGGTAAGGGTCGCGGCCCCCGTCAGATTCCCTACCCTTGCTGGTGGCCTTGCCCAAACTTAGGCGAGACGGCTTCACCCAGATTTGGGCAAGGCCAACCTCACCTCTGTCCATGGGCGAAGGCGGCCTCGCCTAGATCTAGGTGAAGCTACTTTCCTGTGGCCCCCAGGCCTCCCCTAAGTTTGGGCAAGTCTGCTGGCAAGGGCTTCGCGGCCCTCACCCCATGGCTAGCAAGCGTTACCAAAGTTGGGTAGCCACTATAGTGGGGAAGGAAAGGAAGGAAGGAGACAAAAAAGAAAAGGAAAACAAATAAAAATAAAAAATCAATAAAAAAATTAGAAAAAAATAAAATATTATTAAAATATTTTCGTCGGCCCCGCCTGGAATCCACATCAGCACTAGTAGGCCAAATTTGGTCGAATGGACTAAATTGGCTCAATTGCAAAATGTTTAAGACTAAATCGGCACAAAAAATAGGTTTAGGATTGAATTAGCATAATTGGAATATGTTTAAGATTTTTTCGGTAATTTTTCCGAAGAAACGAAGTATAACCCAATTGACATCTTGAGGTGTAGTTAAAATAATTTACTTTCTAAGCTACGATAGATTGTCCCTATCTACCAAATGTTTGATTAAAATGATCTTCACTCTTTTAAAAATATATTTGTGGTACTGACTACGTACAAAACTAATCGCTTAATGTGTCGGTCGAAATGTATTGAGAATAATCATCGCAAGATATCACCTGTTGAGGAAAGTCACCATTTTCCATTTGGGAATTGATTAGCAGCTTGGCTGCTCGATGTAGGGGAGCTGGATCCCTTTTCGCCTGATAAGAAGAATTTTTGATGTCAAGAAAGTTGTACAAATTATGAATATATAAAATGTAAGGTGTGTCAATTCTTGTGTGCATGCAAAGTTGCAAAGGAGAACTCAATATGATTGCAGTTACTGAAAATGAAAATGTATATATCGCCTTTTGGGATCAATATTTGGAAATAATTTTTTCCACTGTAAACTAAGTAATAGCGATAGCTAAACATAGGGAAAATTGTTCAAAAAATCCTAAACTTAGTGTATGGCCTTAGCTAGTGGCTGGCGGCCCCACTGGCCTTGTGTAACAAGAGAAAATAAAGAAAGAAAAGAGAAAAAAGGAAAAATAAAAAATTGGGATTTTTTTAACTTAAAGAATCACATTAATGCTGGCTGTGTTATGTAGGATAATTAAATCAACATGTTAGTGATACTCGGTTGAAATTAACTAGAATGACTAAATCGATAATTTGTTAAAAGGTTTAGAACTAGTTTGGCAAATCCCCATAATGTTTAAAATTAAATTAACATAATTGAAAGGTCTATGATTGAATTGATTAGTTGTAAGAAGATTTATGACTGAATTTGCATAATTATAAGGTTTAGAACTGAATTTGTCACTGTATAATAAATTTAGGACTTTTTGATTTGTTTCCCACTAAACGTGATATGAAAGAAAATACACGATTGAATTAGAGAATACACAAACCTGCCCTGCATGAATCAGACCCATCATTGCCCACGCAGTTTGAACCAAGTTTGATCTATTTCCTTCGAGAGGTATGTATTTCTGCATCAATCAAAGAACACAAGATCCACTGTTTTAATAGGATGACTAAAATAGGAGTTGTTCAGAATCTCAATATGATCATACTTGACATTTTGTTTATTTCTTTTGCAAGTTCCTCTTAGGTATAAGATCACAAGTTCTATAGTTGGTTGGAGGTCTGCCTTCGGCTATTGTAAGAAATTTACTCTCCTGGCAACATTAGTCTTTTAAATCTAGTACTTGTGAATTTCCTAATTTTTACCATATTCATTTTCTTTCTTTATTGAAGGAATTTCGAGCTTTTGGGTCTATCAAACATTTTCTGTTTTCGTTTTCTCGATGGAGTTATCAATCAACCAGTTTCCAAGTCCTCCCAAAATAATAACCTTTCTTGGGCAGGAAAGGTAGCTCTCCCCCCAACCACCGTCCTGTGACTGTGTCCGAAGGAAAAAGGCTACTGCTTTGCGAATAGCAGCGCAGCTCTCGTAGCTTTTGCCGGCGACTGCGAGTGCCGTGAGAGCAAACCGTGTGGCATATGTAAAACAAACTCCCCACTGTCCATACCTGCACGTACGGTTCTCAAGTCATCTTGTCTGGTTAGTTTGGTTTGGAATTATCCCATACAAGTCAACCATAAGCGAGATGAATTTATATACCAAGATCCATCTGTCATCTGTACGCTTTCAATGTATTGGACGGCATTGGATATGGAATCTTCGATCTCTTCCGTCCGGTGCCCTGGGTACAATTTTTTGAAGAAAACCAAAGCTTTGACGGCTGATGAAGTGCATTCCACATATTCCGAATCAACAATAACATCCTCGGCAAATTCAAGTGGATTAAGGAGCTACACCATACATCATTGGTATGTAGTTTTTCAGTAGTGCAAATTGAAAAGAAAAAGCCACAGTTATACACAACAAGCTACTTATTTTGTGGGAGTACTTACTTCCAACCAATTTGCGGCAGTTGCAGGCTCCCATGCGGAGAATCCACCATTTTTACTCTACAAAACAGTGACATATCCTTGCATAAGAATATAACATTGGAAAAATACTAAGAATTGAAGTAAGATGTCATACTATTGCGTCTATCCTAAGGTTTTTGAAGCACCACAACTAAGTACAGTTGGCTATATCTCAAAATCATGTCAGTTGGTGCACCTATGATTCCAGCGGTCAATGCTTACCTGTAGAGAGAGTATAATGTTGACTGCATCATATAGTCTATTTGGCTCCACTTTCTCACCAACGATTTCTTGTGGCATTTGTGAGAAAAGCAAGCAACACTGCATGAGGAGGAAGGAGATTTAATCAGGCACTAGAACAACTTCACATCTACAGACTGTCCACGGTCTTCAAAAGAATCCTACCATCAAACCTTCTGCGGTGCAATCAGACACTTGCCAACCATGATCTTGATCGGAAAAAGTCCAAGACCCTTTAGAGAAATGACGATACATGCTTTGGAAGTCACCGGAAGGATTATCCTTGACCTTCAATGCCAACATATAAATATATATATGGGTGCAACGAAAGGAAATGCCAGGAGATGCCCGCAAGCTGAGATAAAGATTTAACCTGTGATCTCCTAATGAAGTCATGCCCTTTCCGGAGTACTGGTCCTATTTCGTTGGTTAGGTTACTAG
Organism: Angophora floribunda; assembly: GCA_014182895.1. NCBI lineage: Eukaryota > Viridiplantae > Streptophyta > Magnoliopsida > Myrtales > Myrtaceae > Angophora > Angophora floribunda. The sequence continues at coordinate 19,156,205 of CM024708.1, read as the reverse complement.
CAAGCAAAGCTTGGACCCCCAAGCTTGTATCCCATAGTTGGCTACCAAAACTCTGCACGTGGAATGCGACCATCAAATTTAGTTTTCTTTTCCATAAAATCCTTTCAATGCGATGAATCATTCAACGAACCTGAATCTTCATTCCATCTTCTGCAACCCATATAAAATCTTGAATCCTAGCTAGATGCTTCTTGAAGCATTCACCATTTGGATCCTCCACCCAACAAGCAAGCATACTTAATGCCTGTTCATTAGAGCATAGATTTTCCCATCAAGTCGTGTTGTAAAAGCAAGGTCATCGAAAATCCATCTTCTGATTACCTTTTCAACACATGCCAAAGTGATGTATCGGCTGTTCTCATCTTCATAATGAATATGCTTCATTATCATTTTAAGAGCCTTTTCTCTCAACTTGTTTAGTGGCCAACGGTTGAGAAAAGGCTCTGATAGTATGTAAAAACCATCCCACAACAAATCTATTACTGAAGAATGCGAATAGTAGAGATCCTCCTATATGAAAAATATTTGTTAGAATCTTAAAAGCACGGGAATTAATAGTTCGGTGCAAACTAGCTCTTGCCTTCGCACATAAATGTCGAGCCTTTGTCCAAGAGATATTACAATATGGTTGAGTTAGAAGTTCCTCTCTCAATTGCTGAACGAGAGGTGTAGTCGGTGCTACAAATCTTCTTCCATACAAATATGATGTGGCCATGTACATGGTCCGAAAATAGCACCACCATTTAGCTGCATATTAGAGAGGAAACAACCAGCAACTCTTAAGATAATGAAACCAAATCTACACAAATTCTCTTCTTTATGCTCACAAATTTGAATATACATTAACAATCTTGGGAGATCAAGCAATGAATTTGGTATGATACATGGAAAAAATGTCTTGGCAAACCTGGATGCAGGGGAAGAAATGAGGGAAGCATCAGTAACTCAGGAGGCACTGGTTTGGTCCCGGACCAGTCATAAACACCGAGTATCTACCAAAATGGAAAAGGTAAGATGTTAGTCGCACTCTGCATGTGGGAAAACATATTGTTTAAACTTGCTTTAAATATGTAGAAGCAAATAGGCTCAAGTTCTTTTCAATGGTTCGGTTTTAATACCTGCTTGTAATCTAATAAGATCATCTAGGGAGGTGATTTGCTATCAAAGGATCATATTGTCAGTAGAAGCAAAAAATTTCTTACAGAAAGCCAAATCTTTCCCAGGAAGGATATGTGCAAGGCGCCACCACGATCAAGAATCCACTTTCTACCTCTGGCACAGGCATTGTCCTCCCCACCATCAAGACCTTCTCCAAGTATACGCATGCATGTATAGTTAAGTACTGTAGTAAGCATGGTACTGTGGCCCTCTACATGCAAGCCCCATCCACCATCTTCATTCTGCAATACCGTATTTGATACCCAACAATGTAAAGGTCGAGCACATGTTTCTTTTTCCATATGCTACTTAGAAGTGGAGCTACATTCTCAAAACTTGCGAAAGGACTATGCAAAATGGACGAATTTTAATTACCTGATGATTATACACATAACGAAGGATCTCTTTTCGATGTTCAGTGGAGAAGACAGTATTGAGATATCCAGTAATATACAAACAAATAACCTGCATTTTGTTGTTAATGAACAAGTGAAGGGGCACATCGGTATGACTATCACATGATGATCGGTTCTTACTTTAACAAAAACATAACGATCATTCCCAAAATATGTTTATTGTACGACTGATACTGTTTTGGCTCGCATTCAGTGTCCTATCAGGTAAGAAGCAATTGGAAGTCTTTCTCGCAACAGGTTCTGTCCATTGAGTAGGTAGAGTACATGGGTTTGACTCGCATTGGATAGAAAAATGACCAAGAAGACAGAAGAGAGCTAACCAAAGGAGGGTGAAAGAAGAGACTGCCAGAATTTTCTGCAGGCCAATGGCCATCACTAGCTTGCAAGGCTGAAAAGAAATAGACGCTTCTCCTCAATGCGGCCGATGCCTTCTCATGTGTCAGCTTTTCTTCAGCCTCTATCTTCACTGAAGGAATAATTTGTCTGAAGTTCTTCTCTCGTAGAAACTGCGATTGCAGAATGAAAACTTTTAGCAGGTCCAGTGATAGCTGCATACTGGATTACCGGAGTACTTACTCATCAGGTTTTAGGAAAAAAAAAATTAGAAGACAATCCCTTGTTTTTTTTTATTTCTCTATATGAAATTCTTGTTTAGGTGAAAAGGCCTGTAGGGCTGCCCCCCCCCCCCCCCAAAAAAAAAAAAAAAAAATTTATCCACCAGGCTACTTAATTTGTCAATTCATAAAGAGCGCTTTCTCTTTTATTAATACATGCATAAATATCTTTAATTCACCACTCTCCAAGGAGCACAGAAATCATGATTTTTACATAAACATTAGGCTTGACTCTACCTAGCTACACAATGATATTAAGAGTTTACTTAGAGTGATGTTTACTTTTTCGTTTTGCAAAAAGGCACATGCATTTTGACTTTTCTTCATCTTAGACACCTAAAGCTTTCATAACAGATAGATATTGACACAAATATTTTCATATCATTTTTTATAATTCTTTAAGATTAATTTTAAATATAACAGGAAACTAAGAAGGTTACATTTAACTTTTGATAAGTTTAAGCATTTTTCTTGTCCATTAATTTGTTTATAATGTTAAGATATCAGTATGGGGAAGATACTATTTTTTTTTTGCATATTCAATTTAATGATTTTACTAATTAATTTATATATTTTGAAAAATAACAACAACTTTAACACGATATGTTTAAAAAATAACTTCATACCGTCAATGAGTGAAAGAAGGTAAAGAGCACGTAACCCCTTTCCATTAATTAAAAATATTTTCTGAAATTTTAGGTTATTATTACTTAAATGCAAACGGAATTAGATGTACGCAACATTAAGTAAGAATGATTATATACAAATACTTTCTTGTTAATAGTTTATTATTTTGAAATCAACCTTAAGAGGGTAGGTGACTTAAATGGTCTGAGGAATGGCATATTTTGGATGACAGATAAAAGCTATTTGAGTGGTCAAATGAGAGAGATACTTTGATTGGTCAAAGGAGAGGGAAAATTGGAAAAACCCCTCTATTGGAAACAGTCCTGCAATTTTATATAGTGGGGTAAATAGAAAAAAACCCCTAATTGGGAATAACCCTGCATTTTTATATAGTGAAAGGATGAAAGCACACGTAGTAATATGAAATTAATTTAAACTATTTTGTAAATTTATAGTTTAATACCATGTGAATTAAAATAAAATAAAATATAGGCAACATTAAATAAGAACGATTGAATGCAATAGTTTAATTGGTGGGAGAGATATTAAAGAGAAAATATTCGATTGATTAGAGAACAGATATTTTAGATAATAGATAGAAAACTATATGATTGGTCATATGAGATGGATGTTTTGGGTAACAAGGAAACTTCCTATCATGATATCATGTAAAATTTTGTGAAATCATCGTCAATAGTTTTAAAAACATAAGCTGTTAAATAATCGTGATTTATTATTTAATAACTTTATTAACCTTTAGTGAAACACCCTTGCATTTTGACATAGTGAGGTAGATAGATAGATGAATAAGTTACCGATTGAATATTAGTAGATTTATTGGACATTGATAGATTAGTTGGCGTGTCTCTTACTTTGTCAAAAATCAACTTCAATTTACATTATAATTTGAACTCCTTGCTAATTTGGAGAAATGAATCTAGTAGCTGATTCCATGTCCTTGGCCAAGTCGGAAGGAGGTCCGGACACCTTCTTCTGGAACCGTTTCAACTTTTGCAATGATAGGGTATTTAATCGAGAATAGAATAACACTTGAATGGTCTATGTACAGCACTTTACCTGCATTCGCCATAGGAGGTCTCCACAGGGCTTGACCTTGAAGCGGTTGTCGTGGAAACGAAGGCGAGCTTGCTCTACCTCGGTGTGCTCCTCCGGGGTTGCTGCGTCCGGATCGAACTCCCATATCTGCCTCCCGACGTAGCCGTTCGTGCTGTATATGTACGGGCTGTTCCCGCCCTGTGCAATCTTTAGCCTCCACATTCCTCTCTTTCTCTCTTCCTTCAATCTCAATCTCTACGAAGTATGGACGTGCCAGTTCCGCGTTATGTATAGGAAGGTGCGAGAGGCAGGATTTGGAATGTCAAATGTACGTTGAGATGCCAAGAGCGTGGGGATATTTATACATCTCCATGAGTAAAATGATTTGTTTGGTGCCCACGGAGACTTTAAATTCTATCCGGTAATGCTGGCTATATTAATATCAAGTTATTTGTACCAATGGCTCGTATCGTGTTAATCATATCATGTCAAAATAAGGGTATAATATGAATATGATTATGATTAACTGGAGTATACTAGAAGTTCAATAAACATGTCGAACTGCCTTTACAAAGTCTATAAAATGCATGATACTCATTTCGGTGTCAACATTTTTTAAGCGATCGCTTGAGTTCTACATTAGTGGAAAAATGATCACTTAAGTGTTTTTGGTGATAAAATGTTATTTTTTAATGAAGTTTTAAATTCTACTAAGGCTTTTTAAAAAAAAATAATATTGATGTCCAACATGTAAAGGACTAGATGACTTGGCAAATGGTTAATTAACTCACTCAATTTGTCTTCTCTTCTCCCACTTCTTCTTCGTTATCATCTTCCTTACTAAACATATGGAACAAAGAAAGAACACACAATACAACTCTCTCAAAAATAAGAACACACAATACATCTTTGTACTATACCTTAAGCAATATAAGTGAATTATGATTCATTTTATAGTATTAGAGTTGGAGATCCTAAGTTCAAATCTTACTAGGCCCCATTTACCTCTCTAATTATATTTTTACGTTTAGTACTAGGTAAAAAAATCAGACTAAAACAATGTGTTAAGGTTAGGGTTTAAAGAACATAATTAATTTTGCCCCAATTCATTAATTTGGGGTAACCGAGTGTTAGACAACACCGTTGCATGTCAATTCACACTAACTTTGCCGACAAGCCAGGTTGGATGAATAATCTTAACAATTACCGTGTCGAATTTTCTGACCACATATATCAGCGATGACAATGAGGTGATTGTTTCTTTTATAAGAATGTCATTTAAGTGATCGCTCGAAAAGTTTGGCATTTGAAATGAATGTTGTATAAAAATCATAACATTTCTAATGTCATTTTCCCTAAGTATAAAATTATAAATGGGATACATTAGAATATTTAGAAGGGAAAATAACGTGAGAGACGCTAGTATTAGAATATAAAAGTCAAACGAGACATCATGATCATCCTTATTGTTTTATATTAAGATTTCCCACATGATCTTTTTTTTTTCTTTTTAAGGTAGGGACGCCAGGTTGGATTAGCTTCTACGGGAAAATGAAGCACGGATTTAAATATACAGTTATCGTTGTTTAATGATACGTGTACATTTTTTTATATTTAAAATGGAAGGGTATATAATGCACATATTGCGTGTTTTATCATATTTCTCCCTTACCGGATAGACTATGTACTCCGTTTACTCTATGTCCTAACCAGCTATTAATTGTAGCGACCTCCATTTTCTGTGCGGAGAGGAAAAGAGATAAAGTTAGAAGTATTGTCTAAAGAATTAGTCTAGGACCTTTAGTTAGACATGAGCTTCCATTAGCCCATATCCTACGTAATATTGAGATGTTTATAAAAATCATCTAATGAATAGTCGCCACTAACCTATTGGGGTCGGTTATAAATCAAGTGAGACATGTGAGTGTACTTTACTTCCTACGCTATTAGAGAATCTAAAATCGGAGACTTGATTAGTAGTGTCCTTTCAATACCTAATTTTATTGTCAGACAGTTTGTATTGATTTTAAACTTATTCATTAATATGTGAGGTAATCATAAGGGTGCTTAAGCTACGAGGTAAGCAAATGACAATCTTAATTAAATCAGGGAAAATTCATAATCATCATATCAAAAGTATGCAAGCAAGGGCATTTATCTTTAAGGACAGTCGAAGCCCTAAGGTACGGCCTTAAGGGCTTATTTAAAGATAAGCACAATTTTAGATCAAAAAGCTCTTGCTTTTCAAGAGAAGATCACCCCCAAAAACTATATTTTGAGCTTTTTGAGAAATTCTAATTTTTGGAATTTTTTTAGGAATTTTGGGATTTTTAATATTTTTGAATTTTCTTAATAATAATATTTTTTTAATTTAGGCTTTTTTTACTATTTTCTGAAATTTTTAATTTTTTATAATTTTAGGAATCTTTAATTTTATAACTAATTTTTAAAATATTTTTTAATTAATATTTCTTCTAGATTTTAATGCTAGAAAAAAGAAACGGAATCTATGATTTTTTAATATTTCGGAATCTTGACCCGGTCCGCTAAACCAACCCGGACCCTATGGGTCGGGGTTGGACTAATAAAACGAGCAAGCCCCAAGGCCCGCTCGGAATTTGCCAAATTGGCCAACCAAAGGCCCACTTCCAATTTCCATTCTCAGCCCAATATTTGCCAGCCCACAATAAGCCAGCCGAAGCCCATTCTCTCTATTTCTATTTTTTCTGCTTTTTCTATTTTTTCTTTTGTTTCTTTCTTTTTCTCTCTCCTGGTGTCTTCTTCCCCGATGGTTTCCTCCCACGCCTGAAGATCGCTTCCTGTGGCTCTTCTTCCCGAACAAACGCCAACACCGAGGTGAGCCTCTACCGGCGTTCGTGCCCCTACCTGACCATCGTCCGGCGTCGGTCGTTCAGTCCGACTGACGCCGGTCACTGTCGGCCACTAGTTGGCCGGCGGCTTTCAGTGTCGCCGGTGCACACGGCAAACGACTCAAAGGAAACCGGCGTTGCTCACGGCCGGGCCAAGCCAAACATTTGCAAACCGGAAAACCATAAATCGAAGCCAGACAAGCAGTGACGACTCGCTTTCTACCAAAAGAGGAGGATTCAACGCCGGATCTCACTTTGGCCTTTCGTCGGACGACTGAAGGGTCTTACTTAAACCTACGGTTTCCGACTCAACCGAGACTCGAATGTGCCTCGGGGGTCTCGACGCACGACAGACGGGGAATATGGGAACGAAATGCAAGAATGAAGAGGGCCGGAGCTTGCGCGAGCCGGACGGCCGCGAGCTCCGGCCCGGCGCGCCTAAAACGGAGGAGGGACGGAGCCGAACCTACCTGGTCAGCTCGAGGACGTCGCCGGGAAGATCTTCAAATGGGTCTGTGCGTGGCCGAGGCTCCCCCTCAGTCGTTCAGAGCGCTCTCTCTCCGTACTCCCCTCTCAGCCTAAAACGCAGACTGCGTGCGTGAAGAGGAAAGGAGAAAGAAGGGCGCGGGATGAGCGGAAAAGAAAAAAAGCAAAGTGGGCCAGGCCTGTGAGGGGAAGGGAAAAAAGAGGAAAAAAACAAAGAAGGGGGGCCGGGTAGGCCCAGCCCTGTCTATATGTGATGAGTGAAAGTGATTTTTGCTAGGGGTTTAGAAGTTAATCCCTAATTTTTTATGCAATTGGTGAATAATTAAACAAGTCACCAAAATCAATGTGTCAATAGTTGCCCCTCTTTGAAAGTAACCTCGTAGAGGTTGCATTGAAAGACAAACTGATTCCTAAATTATGTCCATGTATGTTCAATGAATGATGTTTTTGTTAGAAGTATGAATCCCATTTTTCGAAAAGTAATGTATTATGATGCATGTCAATGCAAAAATATAAACATACCTGGAGTTACTTGTCTCGAATCCTAAAGCCGTTTGAAATATTTCTAATTGCTTTCACCTCGTCTATTTGGACCCTTTTCTTTTTGTAGTTGTTGATGTTTTCTTTCCACTATTTTTTTTACTTTTGTTTTTTTTTTAAAGGATCCTTACCCTTTAAGAGAATCCTTTTATTTAAAAAGGGTCTTACCATGCGGAACTAGTCTAAACTAAAATGAGGCCTTACCGCGTGACAACGGGCTTTGACTGAATGAGAGGGTCTCATTGTATACAAATGCATTTTAACTAGCAAGAATATCTCACCATGTACAAATGGGTTTCAACCAGATGGAGAGAGTCTCACTATATAAAAAAGGGTTTCGACTAGGAAATGAGGTCTACTATGTAAAAATTGGTTTTGACCTTATGGGAGAGTCTCACCGTATAAAAATGGATTTTGACTAGAAATAAAGTCTTACAATGTAAATATGGGTTTCGACCGGATGAGAACAACATGATTTAAGGATAGACCCATAAACTTTTTGAAAAACATGATTTAAGGATAGACCCACAAATCCTTTGAAAATCATGGTTTAAGGATGCCCTATTAACCTTTTTCTTGTTTTGAATCAAATGAATTATATATTTTTTATTTTTTATTTTTGAATTGAGACTAAGGAGTGTAAGAACACTTGCCTGACATTGTGAAAGCTTTGGGTTACAAAAGCTTACCGGGTTGATGGAATGCTTCGAACTGCATAAGCTCATCATGCAAAGAGGAAGGCTCTTGGTTACGACGGCTTACCAAGTCAATGATTTGAAATTTCTAAGGTTTTTCACTCAGGATTTTAGGGATACCTAAGGTTTTTCACTTAGGTACCTAATGTTTTTCACTCATGACTTTTGGATGACCTAAGGTTTTTCACTTAAGACTTCATGGATACCTAAGGTTTTTCACTTAGGATTTTGAATACCTAAGTTTTTTTGGCTTAGGGCACCTAAGGTTTTTAGGGTTCGTCGATCTATCTTTAAACCACTCATTTCAAAGGGTTCATGGGTTTATCCTTAAACCATGCTTTCCACATCAAAAGTCCTAAGTGAAAAACCTTAGGCAACCTAAGTGAAAAACCTTAAGCATCCTTAAAGTCCTAAGTGAAAAACCTTGGGCAATCCAATCTTGAGTGAAAAACCTTAGGCACTTGAAATCATGAGTGAAAAACCTTAAGTATCTTGTGGTTTTACTAAGGAAACCTATCAAATTCAACTTGAGCAAATGTCAGTAGAGACAACATCAAGAAAATGTATTGACAATATTGTAGCATTAATTGCATAAGCAAATCAAGCTAAGTTCGATTACTTTGAAAAACATTTGAGGTCATTTGGTATTGTGTATTGCAAAATTGTCGTCAAGCTTGGAAGGCATCACTAATCATCAAATTCCTTTAAGAGAAAAAAAAATTTGTTAGAATGATCTTACTCATAAAAAAAAGTTTATTAAGCATGCCAAGCAAGAGCTTTATAGTTAGAAAGTGCTTATTACATGCTCTCAAGAAGGGCCTATTTGATCCCATTAATTCATGTGGGAAGTAATTTGATCACTCAATGTACATCACATTTCCAGTGCCAAAGGATATGAGAATCATTTGCAATAAGTACACATTGACCAATCTAAAAGGTCTTTCGGAAGGATCATAATGCGGTTTGGTCATGGTTTTAACGAATGATGGGCATCATTGGCTAAGTAATGAAATAATCATAGATCAACATTTCCGCTAGGTTTACAAGTCAAAAAACTTAAGGCAAGTTATAACAACCTTGCCCCCACTTTTCGAGCAGTAGCTTCTTTGAAAAGTCCTCACTTCCACTTGAATCATTCAAATTTAAAGAGTCTTCGGGAAGGGGTTGTAATGTTGGTTTGGTTAAGGCTCAAAAGGCTCATAAATTCTCATAACTTTTTAGAAGGGTTTTAGAAGTTGGTGATTATTATGGTATCATTACCATATCACTCAATCTTTTCGAAAGCACTCTACTTTTGACATCCAACTTTGTCTCGAAAGTCCTTTGGCTAAGTATCTAAACATAAAAGCTTTGCTATTTTCTCTAATGGCTTTTGCATTTGCAATGATTTTCTTTTTAATGTAAGCATTTTGACTTTGAAAATTTTTCTTTCACATGAATTTTTTTTTTCTTGATGCGACTTTTCTCACTCTTATTTTTTCATTCATTTTTTCGAAAATGGGCATTGGCCTTACTTTTACCAGTTTGAAACGCTTTCCACATTTTCACCTAAATGCCAATTGCCTTGGTTAATAATGTGCTTTGCCCCAATGTGGAGAGATAATCATCATTCAGGCTTTAGAAATGAATAATCAGGCTCTTCCATTTTAATTTGGAATACTTCAAGCTTTCATGAGATTTCACTTGAAGCTACCATAAAAAGATTAATGCAATTGAAAGCACAAAAGTCTTTCTCATCATTGTTCTCCAAAATAATAATCCAAACCTCCATAATTGCCTCATTATGGGGTAGTTTTTGACAGGGGTATTTTATAAGAATTCTCCATATCTAAAGGTTCAAATGGGTTAACTATCGTCACTTGTGGTGTGTAGGATAAATGAAAGAAATGTCTCTTTTCACTTTGATCCATGTACCACTGGTGAATGAATCCCTGTTCTTAAACGACACAGCTTTCCTCTTTCGCTCAGCTCTCAAAGTGTTTAAAGGACGTATTTGGAAATGTGTTACCTTTTCTCATTCTAAGTATGTCTCGCTTGGCACAATTAACATCTCAATTTCATTTGGTTGAGATCATCTAAATAATTGGGAATTTTGATTCAAAATGAGTGACCCACTGTGCGGACAAATAATTTTGAGATAAAAAAAAAAGATATTCAAAAAATTTGTGGAAAATTTGTTTCCTCAATTTCCATTTTTTTATGCTTGTTTTATGGAAACACTAAAGGTCCTTTTTTTTAAAGATGAAAACTATCCATTTATTTTCCATCTAATTTTTGAGAAGAAAGATACTTACTTGCAATGGGGCGACATGGTACCCTTGTAAACAATAGAAAAGAATGTGTTAATGCAAGAACCTTGAGGGAATTGAAGATTGGAAACGATACATAGTTGTCCCCCACTTGCATTTATCCTTCGAGTGCTAACATCACTCTTTTAGATATTTGGTAGCTCCAGATTGCTCTTCATTTGCATTTGTCTTTACACATTTGATGTTTCCTTTTGTTGTGGTTCTTAGCATTGCGGACTGTCTTTTAGTTTTTGTCAATTTTAAAAATAAATAATAGATATTATCATTTTTCTTCTTGACTGATGATATGGATGTGGTCGTTTGAAATTGTGGGTGCAAAGTTATTTATTTCCTCTTCTTACCTAACCGAAAAACGCAGTATTTGAAGATGATAAAACAAAGTGGACATAAGTTACCCAAAATGTATTTGAATAACAAACTATATCTTAAGTGTCTGTTTCATTATTTGGTTACTCGCCTCCGCCAGAAGGCCGGTGAGGTCCGCTGTCCTCCATCATTTCCACGTAACAGATCTTTGTAGTTTCTACTCATTGTAGGCAGCTTACTCAGCATATAGTCATCCAGTAAACCAGGGAAATCTTGGCATATTGGGTGAAAATCAAATAAGACGATGCCAATCCCACCTTGGTATCTCTATTTCTTACCATTTCCCATGCCTCAACTGAAGAAAACATCCCATTTTCAGAAGCAGGAACAGATTACTCGATCCTCAACTAGTGAGTTAGGATTACTTGTACTGCACGAAGGGGCTCGAACGGTAACCAGGTCATCAGAATCAGACATGAGAGTATTGATTATTGTCAAAGTGGCATCATACATGATTCTCCTAGGAGAAGTTTCAAGGACCACGCCGTCTGGTACACCAACTATCAGTCCACAAATAGGCAGACCGTCCGTTGTCAATTCTTCCCTTACTACATTTGCTTTTCTTAAATGTGAGAAACGGTTGGAAAGATTATATTGTTAATAAGTTAACGAGTACCACTTAGAACTTGTTAAATACATCTTTTACAAAATCACTCAATTTACAAAGCATTTGTGATACATAGTACAAGAAAAGTCGGTGCATTGACAACTACAAAGTTTCTCTAATTCATTCCTAATAAACAAGTTCCCCTAGCTAGTCTAATCAATGGGCCAATTGGACTCGGTATAATAACTAAAAGTTCTTGTCTATGGCCGCCCATGATAATAAAAAAAATTATTATCATATTTACGTTTAGTATACTCGTAAATAAAACCTAACGAATAAATTAATAAGCTTGCGAAAGGCAAAACAAAACAATAACAACCTGAGAGTGTTTACCAATTGCAGTTTCAAAGTCTTCGGATCTCAATCTTTTTCTGAAAGAAAAGTCTAAGCAAACATCATCATCATCATCATCTCAGTGACAGAGCAATGTGAGGATACCATTGCTTTGCAATGTCTTTTCGTAACGTACTTACGTAGTTTTATGCACTTACAAACATAGGATAAATGTAATGACCGAGAAACTTAATTTAAAAAAATATAGCGCGAGTAATGCTGGTATTAGTTAATGGAAAAGTCAAACAGACATCACATATTTACTCATATATTGTGCTCGTTTATAGGTGACGCAATTTATCTATGGAAATATCTCTATCGACTTTCATAAGTCGGCAGTTGAAGTGATCCAATCGAAGGCTAGTTGACAAAAGAAAAAAAACGTGCTGCGTGTATGATGCAAAGTCTGATGATTAAGTATGGAAAAATAATTACTTTAGGCAATGAAGGTACACGTTTTGGTTTGCTTAATTTATTTTGTTGGATTCTTTATATAGAATTAAGATTGCGTGTTTGGTTGATGTGGTTCTTAGCATGGTGGACTGTCTTTTATCTTTTGTTATCTTTGAAAGTAGGAATATGTTCACTGGAAGTCCTAAAATCTATTATGAAAGTACAATTAAGTTCTAAAATTGGTAAAAAGTGTAATAAAGTCCTAAAACTTATTAAATTTGTGCAATTGAGTCCTTTCTTAATACCGTCAATTTGATTAATAGAAAATGATGACGTGGCATTGTCAAATTGATTTTTATTTTCTAGGTGGCATTTTTTAATAAATTCTTATTTACATTAGATTAAAAAACTAAAAAAAACTAAAATCTTATTAAAAATCAAAGCCGAAAAAAGAGAGAAAAGAATGGAAGTTGGTCGATGGAGCTTTAGTTGTTGCCGTTGCCGTTGCCCATTCTTGGAAGGGACAACGACCTTTGTCGACCCTCCCCCTAGAAGGACGAGGTCTTGTTAAACCTAGGCGAGGGTTAGCAACCCTCACCAAGCCTGGGTGAAGGCATCAACATCTAGGCGATGTAGGACCTCACGAGGATCGACAACCATCGCCCACCTTGGGTGAGGCCTTGCCGGTCCCAAATGAGGACCAACAACCCTCGCCGACGCTTACTTGGGCCCTAGGCACTTTGCATAAACTCTCTCTCTCTCTCTCTCTCTCTCTCTCTATGGCGTTAGGTTGGTCTGCAAATCAAGAAGAGGACGCAGTTATGGGGACTCAAGCACCAATGAGGCCTTGCCCAAATTTGGGTGAGGCTCACTTGACCCAAGTGAGCACTAGTGAAGGTCGCTGACTATCGCTTGGGGTTGGCGAGGCCTTGTCCAAGGCGAGTGATGGTCACCGACCCCTCAACTATCTCTATATCGTGTTAAGTTGGTTTGCAAAACTAAGAAGAGGACACAATTATTGGGACTCAAGCATTGATGAGGCCTCCCCCAAATTTGGGCGAGGCTCACTAGCCTTGAGTGAGCGTTGGCGATAGTCACCGACCCTTGCTTGGAGTTGACAAGGTCTCAACCAAGGCAAGGCAATGGTCGTCGACGTCACTTAGATCTAGGCGCCTTCGCCCAGGCCTACCGAGGGTCGGTGAGGTCTTGCCTTGCCAATGCTAGGGTTGGTAGAGGTCACTGTCCCTTGCAGCAAAGAGTGGCAACAGCAATTGAATCTCCATCGACTAGCCCTCCATTCTTTCTTTCTTCTTCTTCTTCTTTTCCAGCTTTTTTTTTTAATAAGATTTTAGGGTTTCTCTTTTTGTTTTTAATCTAATTTAAATAAGAATTGAATAAAAATAATAAAAATGCCACAATAAAATTTAATTTTAAAATGTCATGTTAGCATGTTCCATTCGAAGGTGTTAATGAAATGACTTGATTGCACTAATTTGACAAATTTTAGGATTTGATTACATTTTTTTATAAATTTTAGGACTCAACTACATTTTCGTAACAAGTTTTAAAACTTTTAATGAACATATCCCTTGAAAATAGATAATAGATATTATCATTTTTTTCTTCTTGATAAATGATATGGATATGGTCATTTGAAATTGTGGGTGCAAAGTTAATTTCCTCTTTTCACCTAACCGAATAACACCGTATTTGAAGACAATAAAACAAAGTGGACATATGTCACACAAAATGTATTTGAATAGCAAAGAGATCATGTGCCCCCTTGAGGATTTTCTAATGTTTTAATTTTTTTAATTTGCACATAATAATTATAAAAATGACATTATTATTGAAAGTGTTAGGAAAATCCCTTATGATATTTTGAAGATGACAAAATAAATCAAAGGCTACTAACGTATGCTTTTGAGTCTGGATGAAGCAGACGCAGGAACTTCAATCTGGCAGATTCTGAGTCTGTCCGTACTAGACGGAAAAACTCATCCAGACTGAGATTTAAGTCTGACCGTACCAGACTGAGATTTAAGTCTGTCCGTACCAGACACAAATTTGAGTCTGACCGTACCAGACGGAAATCTTGAGCAGACTCAGAACTTGAGTCAGTCAGACTCAAATGGAACTACAGGATCAGATCACCAACGGTCATATGATTTTCACTTACCATATTTATATTGATCAGCAAGATCAATCATTGGACAACTTCCAAAGAAGAATAGAACACTTATGGAAGCCCGGATTCTGATTGTATGGGGATCCAATCTACCTCCAATGGTCAAAAAGACTTGCCTTATAAAGTCTCGGGGAAAGGGAAGACGAAACTCTCAAGGAAAGAGCCAACGGTCGAGTGTGGCTTGGAGAGTATATAAGGATAGGATGAGACCTAGGAGACTAGGTGGATAAATACATTCCAAGGCTGATTCAATTCTTCACTAGTTGTCCGAAAAAGAGCGTAATTGAGTGATCCTAGTGAATTACCAAAAAGAGTGACTTTGTGAGACATATCATCACCAAGTGCTAACACTCAAGAGTGTGTAATCACCTTTGATCACATAGTGAAATCCAGCCTATTGGCTGATCGCACGGGAGAGTGGACGTAGGCTTGACAAAAGCCGAACCACTATAATTGTGTTTGCAATCTTCTCTACTCTCTCTATTTAATTTCTGTTTGTAGATTGCAAAAGATTGTTATTGCTTGCGCATAAAATTCCTCTACACCTATTCACCCCCATCTAGGTGTTAATACTAGTTCCTAACAATTGGTATCAGAGCCTCGTGCTCAGTATCTTGAAGTGTTTATTACTTCAGAGCTAAAGATCTTTCATGGCTAGTATTTTTGCACCAGGTCGATTGAGGGACGAAGCATCACCAGACCACCTTACTTTGATGGGAAAGAGTACAATGTCTGGAAAAACAATATGAAGGCATTCCTAAGATCTAAGGATCTGTTGGAATGGGATGTTGTTGAGAAAGGAATCAATCCTAATGTTGTATCGACATCTACTAGAAAAGAGGATGGCGAAACGCTTCAATCATTTGTCACTCTATCTCAAAAGGAGATAACAAAAAGAGAAGCTTTAGATGCAAAGGCTATCTATTCTCTTTATTGTGCCTTGTCTCCAAATGAATATAACCGAATCTCTTCTTGTGAAACAGCGAAAGAAGTGTGGGATAGGCTGCACGTTACTTATGAAGGGACGGATCGTGTAAAGGAGATCAAAGTCAATATTCTTCTCGGGCAATATGAATCATTCAAGATGAAGCCAGGAGAACCTATTGGAGACATGTTCAACAGATTCACTGAAATAGTGAATGGACTTGCATATCAAGGACAACCAATCTCAGGACCAATGAAGGTCAACAAGCTCTTGAGAGGATTATCGAAGGATTGGAACATCGTCAAGACTTCAATTCGCGAGACGTTGAGGATTTCGCCTTTATCTGTTGATGAACTTATTGGAACTTTGCAATCTTATGAAGCGGAACGTATAAATGATGAAGATCCAGAAGGTAAGAAGTTAATTGCTTTAAAATCTAATGCTGATTTTAATGAGGCAGATTTTGAGGAAGATAAAAAGGATGACGATGAGGAGATGAGGTGGTTGAACAAAAAATCTGAACACCTTGTGAGAAAAAGAAGCAATTCGAAAGGGAAGAAGTCCACAAAGAAAGCAGAAACATGGAGTGACACTGAGGTTGAAAATAGTGAAGATGAATATGGCAACATCTGTCTAATGGCACATTCAGACTCAGACTCTGAAACAGATTCAGATTCAAACTCAGACTCTGGAACAGATTCAGAATCAGACTCAGATTCTGATAAAGAGATTGAGGTTAGCAATTCTGATATTCCAACAGAAGTTTCAGATTATATAAATGAGCTGTGTTCTAATCTAAAATCTACTCTGAAAAGGATCTCCGGATTAAAAAAGGAAAATTTCAAGTTGAGTCAACAGAATTCTTCTCTGAAAGGAAAGTTTGATGATCTGAAAAATGAATTTTTGGAAACCAAGGAAAATCGAGATCTTTTACTAAATGAGAATGAATCCATTAAAAATGAACTTTTGGAAGTGAAGGAAAGTCGAGATTCCTTGCAAAAGGAGAATGATTCTTTCAAAAAGGAATTCTTAAATATTACCACAAAATTTTCTAAATGATCAAAAACCCTGCAGCATATACTTTCCATTCAAATTCCTTATTATGATAAGTCGGACTTGGTTTTTATAAAGAAAATGATTCCCGATTGATTTTCCTAAAGTCAAGGAAAGAATAAGACAAAGACCTTCTCGACAAGCTTACAAAAATCATTTCAAAAATAATTTTGTAAGACCTGTTGGTAGAGACAATCTCAAATGTTCTAACTGTGGAGAAAGAGAACATTTTGAAAACAAATGTCATAAAGTCTGTAGACCTGTTCAGAAGAAATGGATAGACAAAGCATATACCACTAACCTCAATGGACCCAAGAAAGTCTGGGTACCAAAGAAAACTTGAGTATACGTTTTGTTTGCAGGCAAATGAGAAAGAGAATTTGGTAAGATATATATATATTTTTAAATTCTCAATTTGTTGTGCGTGCATGTTTTAAATATTTTCATTATACTTGATATTCGATATATATTTTTTATGTCTCGATTTATAATGATTATATTCTATAATTGATTATATTGAAAGAAGAATAACGTGCTATATTTTTGGTAGTTTCGTGAGTTGGAATTTGACACGTGTGATCAATATATATCTTGTCAAATATTGCACATTTTTATTACTTGATTTGGCACGTGATAAAAATGAATACTTTCGTTTTGCGTCTTGCATCAATAATATCCTTTTGAAATTTATGCTTAAGGAAATCCCTTTTATTTTGAAAGATATTATTGCATACACTTGCTATAATCTTAGAAGATATTTTATATCAGGCAAGTTTGATCCGCAAATTGAAGGAAGGTTGTGCATGATATTTTCTATAATTTGCAAAAATTATTATCAATTTTGCAAGGATTTGCAGGTGGCAAAATATCTTTCCATATGAGGTTGGGAAAGCTTGATCCGAAATTATGGAGATTTTTTAAAGCTCAAAAACTCTATTCATTGCACAAAATTTTCAGAAATTATTGAGCAGGCCACTAATGTGTCTTATGTAAGGTTGAATAGCTTTGAATTGAAATTTTTTTTATTGTCATATATGTTATTCAATTTATTTCGTAAGAAATGGCATTATATATTACGTGATATATTATAACAATGCATTTGTGCAGAAAGTTTGTTAAGTTTGTGCAGATTTAAATTTGAGGCGAGCTTGATTGAAGAAAACAAACTTCTACCTCAAACTTCAAAAGCAAATGAATGCTGTGAATGTTGCTACTACAAAGGAAATAAAGGGACAACATTCTATTCAATGTGTACAAACTGCGATAAGTATTATCGCAAATACTGTCATGAGGACAGGGGGAGAAAGTGAATATAAAAAGAAATGGAGAATCATGATCATTTCGAAAAGGCAACAAATTGAGGGGGAGAATTGATTAATTATGGCAAATTTTTTGAATTGATCTTGATCCTGATTACTATGGAAAGAAAAGGTAAATTATGTTCTACATAATTTGGTAAGTATATCATCCATTTCTTTCCTTGGCAGATTTTTGTTGATATATATATGAGCTATATTGTATATTCTTTATGTTCATATCAACATGATATCTTTAAAGTTTGTTTTTCATGCCTAATACATTTTTAAAGATATTATGTGAATTTATTCTCCACGTGACACCCTTTTTAATTATTATCGCCTTTTGATTATGACAAAAAGGGGAGAAAATATGTATATGCATATGTGCTAATTGATTTATATTATTTAGTGCATAATATTGAGTTGCAATTATTTCAATAAATTCTTTTGCTCAATTTTGGAGATTGCATTATGTGCTTATGATGCTTTGATTTATCAATATATTTAAAGGCATAATTGCATATTTAGAGATTGTTTTGTCATCATCAAAAAGGGGGAGATTGTTAGGAATATCCCTTATGATATTTTGAAGATGACAAAATAAATCAAAGGCTACTAACGTATGCTTTTGAGTCTGGATGAAGCGAGACGCGGGAACTTCAATCGGCGGATTTCGAGAGTCTGTCCGTACCAGGACGAAAAAAACTCATCCAGACGAGATTTAAGTCGACCGTACCAGCACCGAGATTTAAGTCTGTCCGTACCAGACGCAAATTTGAGTCTGACCGTACCTGGACGGAAATCTTGAGCAGACTCAGAACTTGAGTCAGTCAGACTCAAAATGGAACTACAGGATCAGATCACCAACGGTCCTATGATTTTCACTTACCATATTTATATTGATCAGCAAGATCAATCATTGGACAACTTCCAAAGAAGAATAGAACACTTATGGAAGCCCGGATTCTGATTGTATGGGGATCCAATCTACCTCCAACGGTCAAAAAGACTTGCCTTATAAAGTCTGTCCAGGAAAGGGAAGACAGAACTCTCAAGGAAAGAGCCAACGGTCGAGTGTGGCTTGGAGAGTATATAAGGATAGGATGAGACCTAGGAGACTAGGGTGGATAAATACATTCCAAGGCTGATTCAATTCTTCACTAGTTGTCTGAAAAAGAGCGTAATTGAGTGATCCTAGTGAATTACCAAAAAGAGTGACTTTGTGAAACATATCATCACCAAGTGCTAACACTCAAGAGTGTGTAATCACCTTTGATCACATAGTGAAATCCAGCCTATTGGATGATCGCCTGGAGAGTGGACGTAGGCTTGACAAAAGCCGAACCACTATAATTGTGTTTGCAATCTTCTCTACTCTCTCTATTTAATTTCTGTTTGTAGATTGCAAAAGATTGTTATTGCTTGTGCATAAAATTCCTCTACACCTATTCACCCCCATCTAGGTGTTAATACTAGTTCCTAACAGAAAGATATGTTGCAGCCAAAATAACCTAGCTACAATTTTTCCATTACGATATAATGGGAAGCATGATTGTTTGGACAGATGTGATCTTTGCATTGCGGGTTTTTGCTGACAATTGATATTATCGTTAGGCCTTCGATGATTTGTTGCTTTTCAAATTGAGGGTAAATTTTATCTTTCTCAATATGGACAGTACCAGGTCCGTAGATGCGTGCCAATTTGGGAAAAGAAAAGAACGTTATATTTTTTCATCATCGTAATGGCATTTGAGTGAATGCAAAAGTAATTACGATGCAAAAAGAAACATCACATTTCTACTACGGTACTTTGGCATTCAAATAATGAACCCCAGACTTCTCAAATGGCATTCAAATAATGAACCCCAGACTTCTCAAATCGGAGAATTGACACCGAATTTAAGCTTTTTAATTGTAATATAATGAAGGTGATGATATATAAAATGGGCAATGTTTGGTGGGGCTTCTTAAGCGAAACAAATTATTTACAAGACTTAAATGAAGCATAGTAAAGCTTTATGATTAGCTGAGAGAATAGCCATCCACATCAGCGTATTCCCACAACATGCTCTGGAGAGAGGTCTTTACATGTTTTGCTATTTGCCCTCTTAAGGTAGAACAAGACATTTATCGATAACGTTCTCTTATCTTAAACATGAATATCATTTCACTCGCCACCATTGCATTACAAAAGTTGCACTAAACTAACCTTTCAAACTTTTAGATCTTGCCTAATCCAATTCCAAGCTGATATAATTAAAAACGATATTGATTATACGCTTTGCATTTAGATTCTTTCGCCTCATTGGTTCCATAAATTTGGCCCTATCTATCTGATTCATGAGATAATGATAATTCGTCATTAGTTCTCCTCAGTTTGGCACTACTGACGCGAATGATTAATGGTTGACTAGTTAAGCATAAGTTTTGTTATGCAAGATTGTACTTTTGAAGTAACTGGTCGGCATGCATAATAGGTTTGTTGTTGTTGGGTTAATCCCATTTATCTAGAATGAAGAGCATAAGGAATTGACTAATGCACAATATTTAGTCATCGGTTTTCATTAAAAAAAAGGATTAATCACAAAAGATTTTCAGGGAATTTTTATAATGTCAAATATTAAATTACAATGCATGCCTGGCATGGGAGTTGGGCTTTCAAAACGCTGCGCAGAATATTATATTCATTAGGTTAATTAAGAAAGAATAAAGTATATGAATATAGTCTGTTTAACTGAAATAATTAGAAGTTGCTGAAGTCACCTTGACATTTCACCAATTGAATGGAAGTGGTTGCTTGTGGCTTTCGTAAAAATCTGGTCTACATGATCCTCGGAAAAAGAACAATTCGGATAGAATTGTTTCACTAATATAGTTTATGCATTATAGTGCTACTGGCTTTGGAATTCAAATAATACATGGAGGTAATAAAGAAAGAAGTCTCCCTTCTTTCAGGATAGAGAACCGCCGACGGAAAAAAATTTGATCCTGCAACTTGTTTGACAGTGACAATCTCAAGTATAATAGAGAAAAACAATGGAGAAATGGTAGCTGAAAAAGGGATGGACTTCTTTAAAGCAGGTAGGAGGGGCAATAGTTTTGTTCAAGAAGAGAAGTAAAATGTCCTCTGATTTTGCATAGCATCGTGTATTCACTTGATGCCGCAAATTGTCATAGGTCTTCAAAATAGGAAATGACATATTCGGTTTATGAACAATGCAAATGTCACAAAAATGTCATAATTTGTGTACGGTATTCACTTGAATGCCATAAATTTTTTCTTTATTTCAAATCACTTGAGTGTCACGTTAGTTAAAAAGCATTTAGTTGAATCAAATTTAAAAAAAAAATAAGAAAGGCTAAAAGTTTTCTCAAAAAAAAAAAAAAAAAAAAAACCACACTAGGCCCTCACAGGCGGTGGGTTTTTACTTTCCTTTTTGTTCTTTTTAAATTTTAGCTTTTTTATTTTTTTTAATTTAACATATTAAAATTTAGGCTAAATAAATAGGATTGTACCATAACAACATCGTTTTAGTCTTATGCTTAATGCATTAGTATCATTAAAGTCACTTGGGGGAAAATAATAAAACATACCATATAAGATTTCCATCAACTAAATTGGATAGTGTTAATGAGAAAACATGATTATACCAATTTGATAAATTTTAGGATTATATATAAAAAAAAATTGTCAAACTTTTAAGTTAACCTAATATAACTTCAAGCAATCATGATATAACTAAATATGATATTGATTATAAACTTTGCATTGGACTCCTTCACCACTTTTATCCGTAGCATATTTTATGCAAAATAATTATGAATCGCGATTTCATAAATTGGGCTTTATATATCTCATTCACGACATAATTGGTAATTCATAATAAGTTTAGCACTATTGATATAAATGATTTATGGCGAACAAGTGAAGCATAAGTTTAGAAATGAAAGATTGTACTTCATAAAATTACTCCATCGCACATGCATGATAGATTTCTTATTGTTTGGTTCATCAAACTCATCAAGAATTAAAAAAATCACAACATAATGACTCATGGACAGCTCTTTAGTCTTCGGTTTTTGTTTGCATGATCTAGTATGGTAAAGCTATAACAGGTGTGAATTGTCTTAATGATAATAAGATCATTCTGCTATTTCTATATGTACGACAAATCCGCTATTATTCTAATAATGTATTGTTAGGAATCGTATTCATAAGATATATTTTTTAGCTAATATTTGTAGGATAATCATTAAATGGCAGCTTGGCATGGGATTTGAGCTTGCCGTATTGAAAAGTCAAAGCCTAGAAATGGACAAGGAAAAGATACTTTGTTATATATATTGACCCGGGCGCCGCGTAGGTCAATTTGGAAAATGGAAAAAAGGGTAGACGAATACCTAGTCTGTTTGATTGAATTAATTAGAAGTAGCTGAGCACATCGAGACATTCCACCAATAGCGCAGATGGAGTTGCTTGTAGTTAAGGAATCTGGTCTGTGTGATCCGGAAACTTCAACAAAAAGTATAATATAGAATAGAGTTTAATGCTACCGGCCTTGGGAAGTCACCCTCGTATAATATATGATCTTGAATATTGACAATAATGATAAAAGACTCGCGAGAAGACGTAGGGCCAAAACGAAACAAAAGATTGTGCTGACGAAACTTTGCTGACGAAAGTATATGGCGGACCAGTCGAATCCAACGCAAAGAAAAGAAGTCGTGCTGTGGCGTATAGCTTGGGAAGCTCACAACTGAGGAACAAACTCTAATCTAGACGTGCGAAGAGAAAAAGTTGGCAAATCAAGAGTTGCACGCTTTCTCAACACAGCACCATTTTGACGTGTGGTGGAAGTGAGGAGCGGGGAGAAGACAAAAGGTTAGTGTATAAAACAATAGGTCAACATGTAAACAAAGACCTATATTAATATATAAACATATATATGAATTATATACGATACTATAAATGTAAATACATATATATATATAATCATATAAATAAATCAGCTAATGATTAATAATGTGTAATTATATAAGTTGAGTAATTATATTGACATAAGTCCATATATATTAGTAACATTGTCATACTGATTACCGTACTTGAAATTAGTTGCCTCTCTTCTGATAGAGATTTTCTGCTGAGAATTCTAGGTATAATAGAGAATTAATTAGTGGTGCATTTAACAATTGCAGAAATAATTAATAATGTATAATTACATATGTTATAGCATAGTACACTTTTAAGATTAACAATAATTTGTCTCGTGGATTGGGAAAGGTAGTTGATTGTACACAATTAGACTATGTTAAAAAGCCTTTTTCTGCTATAAAAAAAAAAAGGCAAGTTGTTAAATTTTCTCCTAATTGATCGAGATATTAAAAATTGAAATTTTTAAAACGGCACATAGATTCTTCCATGGCTAAAAGTACTCTCAGTAGATAAATAAGGTTGAAAGTGCCCTTTGTTGGGAAAGAAGTTTATAAAGCATGAGTAGGAAAAATCTATTAAATTTTAATATTCATTTTTATCTTTGTCTTGGTTCAGAGAAGAGATATCTTATGTAAAGACAACATATACTATAAATATAGTGATACAACTCTATAAGTTCTTAATAAAGTCTGTTAAGAGATTGGTGAGGGGTAACAAAATTACAGGATACCCTCTTTTGTCAAACTAGATTCTCAAAGAAAAACTATTCCGAGTTATAGAGAATGTGATGGCCGTCATGGTTTTCCATGAAATGGATCGGCCGTTGGGATTATGGAACTATGGGAACAAAGCATGGACCATGGTAAGCCTCTACAGAATAGACATAGACCTAATATAACACAAGAGTCGGTTCTTAGCTGTGGATGGCAAGGGAACGATAAGGGCATGCGACGTGAAACAAAGACGGATCAAACCCTACTACTGAAGCCCCAATCGTGGCATAGAGGCCACACAGATCGATCGATCGCGGGTACTTCATTGAGAAGCCTTATCTCATGGAGTGTTCGGGGGTCATTGTTGGTGGTTTTGGGAGAATGGCAACGAGGGCCTACGACATCCGACTTTAAAGTGCTGTCAACCGTCTTTGAATCCAGCACTTGGACAAAGGTCGACAGCTTGGGCAATGGATCTCTATTTCTAGGTCTCAACTTGATCCATGAAAGTGAACGAGTAACATCGCAGCGTCGACCCCAACCTCTTATACTTCATGCGGTCATACTTATGGGCACCACAAAGGTCAAGACACGGGCGTTTATTGCCCGGAAGACGGCCAAGTCGATTGTCTCTTCAACAGCATGCTGGATTGCCCTAATTCGATGACTTTGTGGATAGAACCCTTCCATTGTCTGGAACTCCTATTGGTAGGCAGCGACACCACTGACTAATTACAAGCCTTTGTAATCGTAATCACTTTTAGACAATAGTGCTAACGATCAAAAAAATGGAAAATCTCATCTCAGATGATAACTGACTAAGACAACACTTTTTAATATCTGTTTCAAAATTGAAGTAATATTAGAGTAGAGTATATATATAGACATTAGAGCAGGGGAAAATGTCATTGACCTTGGGCAATACGAAACTCCCACATTTATATAAATTTTATTGATCTAGCCCATAAAATTAATATAAAAGCACATGAAGGAAGAAATAGGTATTTTGATGTAGAAGTAACCGGTACAAAAAAAAAATCCGGAATCTATTTAACAAAATAAGATATCTTGCAAGTGAATTGGATATATTCATACTCTATCTCAACTTGATTAAGTAATAAAATTACTCGTATAAAAAAGAACCACCTTAATTTGATTAGCCCATGAGTTGACTCACCAAGTTAGATCTATCTACCAGTGTAGTGTGTTTATAAATCAAAGTACTTCCAAACTCGAGCTTGACAATGGAGATACTTAAATCTAATTGCTTTCACATGTAAGCTTTATTTGATTAAGTAATCAAGTAATTAAAGCTCGAGAATAATTTAGCTTAGTTTGAACATTTCAATAATGGAGTTTGATAAGCTCATTAATTATCCAATTTATTTAAAGTTTCTCCGATATCAATGCCGTTGAAAATATGTCTCAAATTTGAGTTCGGTAAAGATACAACAAGTATAAAAGAGAGAGGATCCGCAGGATGAATTGGCCAAAGTAAAATCTTGTGGGCTTCGTTTGTCCTCTTTCATTAATTGCACATGGTCAAAGAAAGAGGAAAGAATGACTCCTCCGGTCATCTTTTTCTCCACCTGATTAAATGCATGCACATGGTCATGTGCAGGCATGGGGATGGAAATTGGAGGGGGCCCCTTCAGAAACCTGTTTTGTAGGCGCCATTTGTCTTATTCTCCATCCATTCTCTTCTATGAAAGGAGGACTTCGGTGGCCACGAGAAAAAAGAGAGCAAGGAGAGCGAGAAGTAAGCTTTCCTAATTTCCTAAAAGCGTAGGAGCTCTAGGCAGAAAGAGAGATTATTTCGTTGTAATTATACCTTAGTATTTTAGCCGGTTAAATTCTTATTAGTAAAATTTATTTAATTTCTTGAGTGAGAATTTTATTGGAAATTGTGAGAGACTAAATACTGTGTGAGTTATTAAGTGTAATTGGGGGTTGAGAAATACTGAGAGAGCGTTTGAGTACTCGAGTGATTGTAATATCCATTGTATCACTTAGTTTTTATAGTGGAATTCCGTGCTACATTCCCCGTGGATGTAGGATTCGATATTTGGACCGAACCACGTAAATTTGATGTCCGATTTCCTTTCATTCTTTCCGACTAATTTTATCCGATTCGCTCAATCCATAAAAATTCAACAAATGCCATGAACAAGAAAGAATCGCCTATAAAAGAAAGCGAAAACTGAAGTATAGACCTAGTACACCATCCGGATCCAGGTATCACAACCATGACAAAACTGCACGTAAAGGTGGCTGTGATCGGAGCCGGCATGTCAGGTCTTGTTGCAGCCAGGGAGCTCCGCCGTGAGGGGCACCAAGTGGTGGTGTTTGAGAGTAGCAATGATGTTGGGGGCACTTGGCTGTACAACCCTCGGGTCGAATCTGACCCACTGGGTTCTGATCCAGGCCGTGAGGTCGTCCATGCCAGCATTTATCGGTCGCTCCGCGTGAACCTTCCAAGGCAACTCATGGGTTTCTCGGACTACCCATTTCTCGAGAAGGGATGTGGGGACCCAAGGACCTTCCCAGGTCATGAGGAGGTGTTCCGGTTCTTGCGCCGCTTCGCGGAGGATTTTGGGCTGATTGAGTTGATTCGATTCGAGCATGAAGTGGTTCGGGTTGAGCATGCAGTCCATGGGAGGCGGGACGAGTGGGCTGTGGAGTGGCGGACGTGCAATGGGGAGGAGGCGGCAGGCGTGGATGTTTTTGAGGCTGTGGTGGTTTGTAACGGCAAGCACACCCAACCAAAGATCGCTGAATTTCCAGGTACATCGTCCGATGTGATGTTATCATTCTCGAATTGTTTCTCTCGGTCGGTATCTGTTTTCTTCATTTTTCTTGTCTGAATTTGTCGTCATCGGTTTTAGTGGTCAAGTAAGCATCAATTAGGGGGAAAAAGATCCGAACTGTACTGCTTAGCAACCCATTCAGGTATGGGTTTACCATCAAGAGATAGTCTTTGGAGGGAGTTCATCAGCATCTGACAGTTAAAAAATAGATCACGAAATTCCCAAGGACTCGAGCTATTTTCCGCAACACCCTTAACTAGGGTATATCTCTTTCAAACAACGCGATAGTCTCGGCATGGAGAGCAGAATAGCATCTAGGTCATGAGGCAAAACCATCAACGGGGCATCCTCTCTGATCTCTGCAAACCACTCCATAGCTCCTTCATGAATTTCTTCTCCAAAAGCTGCATAGATGTTCACCTTAATTACCTTAATGGTGGCCCCTACTGGAGAAATCCATCTATCATCGCGCTGCTCTCAAGAGGAACTAGGGTTTTAACCAGAAGCATTGGAGAGGTTGCAGAGTAGTCGGGCCTAAAACGCCACCATCTCAGGTGGGGGGTTTTAGCAGTGGAGAAGATGAAGCTATTACCAGTTTCCAGACGTTCCACAATCCAGTAAAGATTAATTCAGGGGAGGGAAATTGAATTCCGCTTCTCTTATCTTAAATTTTTTGCAAGAACCACTGTTAGGTACGAGCAAGACTAGTCACATAGATGATAAATCTGCAGTTGAAATGAGCTATGGTTTGATATTCGTGTAATGATAGCTTGAACCATGAAAGCTTATTCTATCATTAGCATTAAGATTCCATGTACAAATTTAGATGATAGAATTATGTAAAGTAAACTAGCTTGTAATTAATTATGCATATATGTTATGTCGAATTTGTCAATTTAGTCTAGATCACGTGAATTGATAGCGTTGTTATATTCATTATCAAACATAGTTGCCTCTTTTCATAAAAAGAGTGTTTGAGGATTTTATATTACTGTGTACCATAAAAAATCAATAATTAGCAATCATTTAAGTTGTTATGTTATTAAAATATAGAGTTTTTAGAATTTTTTTGCATAATACACTTTCAAATTACATAATCAAGTGTTTTGTTGATTAAGAAAACTTATTTTATCATACCAAATGTAGATCTTTGCTAAAAAAAATTGTGGTATTAAAAAAAGGAAAATTTTTGAATTTTCCCCTAATTGATTGAGTTATTAAAAACTGAAAATTCTAAAAAAAAGCCACATAGATGCTTACTTGGCACAAAGTGCTCCCAAGACATAAATAAGATAAAAGATGCCCTCTTTTGGAAAACAAATTTATAAAGAATGAGGGTTTCCATGCTAATGTATACCAAATGTCACAAGTAGTAAGAAAGGAGAGTTAGATAATGTGAGTAGGGCGACTTCTATTCTATCAATTAGAAGAGTTATAATTCCATACTTGCGCTTTATCTCGGAGTCATTTGAGGAGTATTTTCTCGATATGAGTCAAAATGCAAGAGTAGTGAGGATTATTCATGTGTTCGTACTTGTCAAACATAGAAATAGAATTACAATAGTTAACTCATTTGCCTAATTAAAAATTAAGTTGGCAAACAGGTGGACTTATATTTTTAAGTAATCAACTTAAAATGTTGGATTGCCTTATGAAAAATGAATTACACTAATTCGACACATACGCTTCTTTGGAATAGTTTTCTCTATCTTTTTTTGTAATTATATATATATACTCTCCGATTGTGAAGTCTTCTCTATATTGTTCACTTGGTTTCTCATTAGAAAAATCCTTTTCACAGGGAGATCAACATGGCCAGGAGAACAATTACATAGTCATAATTATCGAGTTCCTGAGCCGTATAAAGATAAGGTAAGACTGATGTGACTTCTTTTTTTTCTGCAAGCATAATTTCGAATTAAATTATGACATTTCTTAGATGACATGCAACAATCAAATGATTTATGTAAACCAACCCTTGAAAGAGAGTATTAAGTGTCAACAAGTAGGGGAGAGTCGTTACTTGATGAAAATTTCACAAATACACTCTCGTGACTAGAGAGGTGTTACGAATTTCTCTATGTAAAATACTGTTATCCTTATTAGTATTAGCTTCCATTGTCCAATGAGACACTCATCATATAACGTGCGATTTGGTTCATTGCTACTCTCTTCAATGTTCGTGTTAGAAAATTGCAAAGAGTGTACTTTGTCTACAATTTCTAGCCCTGGAGGATTACTTCCTGCCTTCGTCAGGACGGCTTGGGGCTTAATTTATCCTTGAAACACACATCGAGTTCCTATTTCGGCTTGACGTACATGAGTCAAGTCGTCAAAAAGTATGCAACAGTGATGATCTTTTGAGTTGCATGTGTCCTTACTCATGAATCACAATGCAAGTCCTTTCTCATAACTTACAATAACGTTGTATGCACCTTCAACTTGCAGCTCACTCCTATCATGTTTATGTATGAATTGTTTTTCACTGTTTTGCACGACAGATTGTGGTGATAATAGGAAAAGGGATTAGTGCAATCGAAATAGCCAAAGACATCTTACCTTTTGCTAGAGAAGTTCATCAAGCCTCAAGAGAAACAAATGCCCAAATTGTGAAATTGAGAAAACTCGACGGGGTCTTCCCACATGCCATGGTACCTTACATTAAATCATGTCTCTTTTTCTAATTGCACCTAAGCTTAGATGAAAATCCAAGTGCAGCCTCAAAAGTCCTAATTCCCATTCTCAAATATTAAGTGATGTGATTATTTCCGATCTCATCTCAATCTCATTTTGTGGTTTTGTCTTTTGGTAGATTGCATGTGCAGAAGAAGATGGTAAATTAGTGTTCCAAGACGGATCTTCTGTATATGCAGACGTTGTTATCCATTGCACTGGGTATAAAAAAATATATACAATTTTCTGTTGTTACTTATTCGTTTATTTATAACAAATTCCACGAGTAATTTCACAAATGCCTGATAATAAATATTTATATATGGTGTTGTATGTTGCCTGATATATGTGATTCTCATGTTGTAGATACAATTATCATTTCCCGTTTTTGAAGACGAAGAGACTTGTGACTGTGGACAAGAACTGCGTGGGGCCTTTATATAAACATGTTTTCCCACCAAGCCTAGCTCCTTGGCTATCTTTCATTGACATACCGTTTCTGGTATAAATTTGTTTATAAATTATTTTAACTTCCATCGTGTAGACTAACCAGAGATTAAGGTTTTGCCAAAAGAAGGTCAACTCATATATGATAGTAATGAGAGATTCTGTAGGACAACAACCAACCGTTTTAAAAGTTTAAGCTGTTAGATGAATTCATAGTTTATTATTTAAATTTTTTAGCATTCCCCCTCAAGCTTAGTTTGGTCTTTTTCCTAGTACTAAATGTAGAAATTTAATTGGGGAGGCAAATGGGGCCTGAAAGAATTCAAACTCAGGATCTTCAGCTTTGATACCATATAAAATTTTGTGAGATCACAACCGACTGTTCTAAAAGCTTAAATTATTAGATGAATGTGTAATTTATTATTTAAATATTCTAACACATGTTTTAAGCCAAACAAAAAAACTTTTTCTAAAGCAATTAGAGAACTGGTCACTAATTACTTAATGTTTAAGTTCAAAGATATGGGAATTAATCTTTCACAATAGATGAAAATGCAAAGAAAAAAACTGGGAAACGAAACACTTCCAGTTTGGTTGTTTTATGCCATAGTTATGGTTTAGACATTCTATTAGAACATGAGTTTAGAATTGTGGAAGCAATTTAATATATGACAGTACAAAGTCACACTAATTCTTTGGTTTAACTCCTTATTCTCACATTCTTTCCATCGGTCTCAATTGGGATTAGACTGTTCATGCATACTTGAGCGAGTTACAGTCGAAGTGGGTGGCCAAGGTTCTATCTGGAAAATTGGCATTGCCAAGTGAAGAAGAGATGATGTCTTCTGTTCAAGAACATTACCAGCGTATGGAAGAACTCGGATGGCCTAAGCATCACGCTCACAAGCTTGAAATGGAAAAGGTTGAAACTAACTAGTAATTCCTCAGTTCATAGTGCTAGACTTTTCAATGAATTGGACACCTCCAGAAGTTAAAAAGACACAATACTCTTTCATTTACTATTAACGTCACTGCAAGTTTAAGAAAAGACTTGCACATTTACCATTGGATGAATAATATGTGGGTTTAGAGTTGGTTCTTTAACCGAATTCTTCCAAATGTCAATTAACCAATAGTAATCGTGTGAAGTATTTCTTAAGCAGGCACTGGACCTATTTTTCTCCCACTTGTCATGAACTTCGTATATATGATAAACTTAATTTGGAATGTTATATCTGATAGGACACACCTGGGACTGGCCATTTCAATTATCTAGATTCAATTTAGTATATCTGTTGCACTCATTTTATAATTTCTCTTATTAGTGGGCAAAATCCACTATAGAGCACAAAAATAATATGATCCCCACAAATTCTTTTGAACTATGTTGGCTGAGGACCATCTTATTAACTATGAAATGACGCTACTTTAATTTTTTTTTTTAATTATTTTTTGTTGGTTCCCATGCGAAGAAGTTGATCTTCTTTCATGTGCTTGATAGTTCGAGTATGAGAAGTGGCTTGTGGGTCAATTGGGACTACCACCATTCGAGCACTGGAGAGAGAAGATGGGTTTTGCTGTATTCAAATTCCTCCAATCTTCTGATCAGAATTGGAGAGACACTTGGGACATTGAAAAGTGGATGCGAGAAGAAGGATTTGGCAAGCAAGCTCATTGACTTTGAACATCTTTCGGAATACCTGTAGCCACTGGAAAGAGAACTTCAAGAGAGTGAAAAGAAAGCAACAAAGAGTTTGATTTGGATGTGGGGCATTTGTAAACCCGTTGATGCTCATATATTTATCTATGTGTTTTGAATTGCATTGGTTGCACTTCAAATGAAAAAGACATTTAGAATGGCAATAACAAGTATTGTTAGATACACCTATCTTCCGATATTGTGAATAATGTCTTGCATTTTAATACAACGCACATAAATTTACTCCGGATTTGGCTTTCCTAACAATCTCAATCGTGAAATTATCTGGAGAAAATAAATATACCGATAGTGGGAAAATATATTACTTGTGAAGATTATTTGCCCTTATGACCTTGTAATTGCTTTATCAACACTAATAAAATGTCAATCATCTTGTTTTTGGTAAAGCAATTAGGATGTCTAGGTTAGCTTTGCGCACTATAACGTGTTCATCTTCCCACGTGATCTTAAGGGTGCACTGGGTGCACTCCTGCATGTTGGTCTAGATCATTTAAGATTCTAATTCTAACTATTCTAAAAAATTATTAAACTCAAAACTAGCGAAAAGTGTCAAAAAAGTTCTAAACATTTTGTATTTGTGCTAATTTAGTTCTAAATTTTTTGATTTGGTACCAATTTAGTCCTAAAACTTTTAACCTAGTGCAAATTCGGTCCTTCCGCTAATTTTGGTCAGATTTTGCTGACGTGTATGACGGTCGGTGACGTGGCATGGTCAACAACTGACATGGACAACTTTTAATAATATTTTCATTTTTTTGAATTATTTATTTATTTTCTTTCAAATTTTCCTTTTCTTTTTCTTTTTTTCCCCTGTACTCCTTCCTCCAACTAATCACCGGCTGGGCAACCGGCTAGAGGCGAGGGCCGGCGGGACTTGAACCCTCGCTAGATCTGGCGAGGCCCGACCTGGCTAGATTTGGCAAGGTTGAGCCTTGCCCAACCACTAGCAAGGGCTCAAGCCATCGCCAGAGGTCACAAGGCCGCGCTTGTGACAACTCGAGCCTCGTCCAATCTAGCAAGGTCGGGCCTCACCCATGGCCAGAGAGGCTCGACCCTCGCTAGATCTGGCGAGGGTGAACCTCCACCCACTTGGCAGAAATATTAAAATATTATTAAAAAATTGTCCACGTCAATCGCTGGCTATGCCACATCAGCCGGCTGGCGTTCACGTTAGCAAAATTTGGTCAAAATTAGCCCGAATGACAGAATTAGCACTAAGCTAAAAGTTTTAGGACTAAATTAGCACTAAGTTAAAAAATTTAAGACTAAATTGGCACCAATAAAAGGTTTAGGACTAAATTGACACAAATACAAAAGGTTTATGATTTTTTTTGGCACTTTTCCCCTCAAAGCTATAAGAAAAGGAATGAACTCTTTTATTATCTAAGTCAAAATCTTAATGGTAACTAGCTAATCAGTTTTACCAGCTTAGGACTATGTGGATTCATTACATTCCCTCAATCAATCAGTTAGACGAAATCCCATGAACTTTGAATCATCAATTTTTTCAGAGATTGCAAGTGATGGTTATTAGCTACTTGGTATGTCATCGCCATCCTTTTTTAGAATTGAATTCATTAGGTTTTATGTGCGAATTTCAAGTGATTGTATCGTCGAACTATCAACCCGAAGGATGCAATTCAACTTTGTGTTTTAGCTAGTTCACTTAGAAGAACATTTCACATATTTGGATTGATTTCTCCAGAAATGGAGGATAAGAAGTTTGGTTTCCTTTAAGAGGGTAGGAAATTATCAGAGAATTAACCACATTAGAACCTAATTCGTTTAGCATGATATTAATCGACTCGTCCATCGTCACAATCAGCAAGTCCAAATCGAGAGTTTCTTGTCATCTAATATACTATCCAATTATAACTTATAAATTAATTATTTCAAATTAATGAAATTTAATTAACTAAAATTATTACTATATTAAATAATTATAAATTATATTTAACAAATATCAATT
The DNA here is from genome assembly GCA_014182895.1 of Angophora floribunda. Classification (NCBI taxonomy): domain Eukaryota; kingdom Viridiplantae; phylum Streptophyta; class Magnoliopsida; order Myrtales; family Myrtaceae; genus Angophora; species Angophora floribunda. The sequence continues at coordinate 19,123,009 of CM024708.1, read as the reverse complement.
ATTATACTATCAATACGAGTATAATGTAAATTAAATTCACTAGAAAATCCTCTTTCATTCCATTCCCGAAACATCATTTCTCATTGTTGAGAACAAAAAACCTCATTCCATTCTATTCCCATAGTTTACCAAACAAAGTAATTGGAATCATCATTCCATTTCATTCCGCCCCACCAAAAGCAACATAAAAGATTTGACAAAACAAGAGAACACACTAACCTGCCCGGTATGAATTAGACCCATCATAGCCCATGCAGTCTGAACCAAGTTTGATCTATTTCCTTCAAGAGGTGTGTACTTCTGTTTCATTTAAAGAAATATATTAATTCATAAAGTTCATCGTTACTAAATAAGGGTACCTCTAAGATACAAGAAATATAAATCTATATACCCCATGGGATTGTAGTTCTACTTTCGGCAGTAACTTGCTATCATGCCAATGTTAATCTTTTGATCCAATAATTCATATTTACAAATGGAACATATATGATTAGTCTTCGCTATATTGTGCAATTCCTCGTTTCGCAGAAAATAACTTCCATGAAAAAGTTTTCCGGATTTTCCGACGTTCGTTTCACAGAAAATAAATTCATTGGGGAAAACATTTTCCAAGAAGGAAAAAAAAGTCTTCTAAAGTGAAGGAAAATGTTTTCCACTTTTCAAGTTGGGGAAAACATTTTCCACATTCACTCTCTCTTATCTTACATTCTCTATTAGTCCTCACTTCTTTCTTTTATTTTTCAATTTTTTTTGATAAATTTGAATTTTTTTATTTTTTAATAAAATCGATTTTTTATTTTTCTTTATTTTTCTGTCTTTATTTTTGCTATTTTTCTTTTTCGGCTAGTCGTCGGCCGGAGGAACGACCGGCGATCGGCGACGAGCAAGCCAAGCTCGCCGATTTGGCGACGCTCGGGCGTCACCGATTTGGCAAGGTCCGAATCTCGCTGCCTTGAGCTTGCCTCGCCGGTGAGCTAATTAGGCAAGCTTGAGGCATGGCCGGCCGCCGGAAGGAGAGAACAAAAATAAAGAAAAATTAATTTATAATCTATTTTAAAAAATAATAAATAACGATTTTAAAAAATAAAATAATAAAAAAATTATTGAAAAGAGTTTATAAAGGAAAATATTTTCCCAAGTGAACAGCGGAAAATATTTCTCACTTCAAAATCAAATTTCATCTTAACACCACAAAATAATTACGTTTTCTTGGAAAATAGCTTCCTGAAAAATGTTTTCCAGAAAAGCAACATTTTCCGTGAAATGAACGGAGAGATAGTTACTTATTCTTCAAAAGAATCTAAAAATACAAAAGCCATCCACTTCTACTGTTTTTGAGCTTTTAAAAAACAGATCTATCAACACATCTTCTTTTCAATAGTGCTGTGCCGAACTCAATCAAGCAATCTCCAAGAGCATTCTAAAAAGTTACCTTTCTCGGGCAAGAGAGGTAACTCTCTCCCCAGCCACCATCAACTAATTGCGTTCCCAAAAGAAAAGCTACTCCTTTACGGATAGCTGCGCTATTATTGTAGCTCTTGCCGGCGGCTGTCAGTGTCATGAGCACAAACCATGTGGAATACGTAAAACAAACTCCCCACTATCCATAGCTGTGCATATGCTTCAATAGTCGCTGTTTTAATCGAACTGAATTCTCGGAACTAGGCCTGAGGAGAAGAGGAACATACCACGATCCATCAGGCATTTGCACGCTTTCAAGGTATCGAATAGCATTGGATATGCAGTCTTGGATCTCTTCTTTCCGGTGCCCTGGGTACAACTTCTTGAACAAAACTAATGCCTTGATAGCTGATGAAGTGCATTCAACGTACGCATGCTCAACGATAATGTCCTCAAGAAATTCAAGTGGATTGAGGAGCTACACCGTCGACAATTGATAAAATATATATGTTCTCAATGATGTAAAGGAAATGAGACCTCAAATGAATAATAATACACTTTGATTCGTCGAGCGTACGTACTTCCAACCAGTTTTCTCCTCTTACAGGCTCCCAAGATGAAAATCCACCATTTTTGCTCTGCAAAAAATGTTGTTTTCATGCATAACAATACGAAATTGAAATTAGGAAACTCTTATTAAGTACAGTTGACCATAATTTGTTTCTTAAATTCTTCATGTAAGTGTTGTAAAATTGTGTGTTATATCATGGTGCTAGTTAGTCCTCACTTACCTGTAAAGAAAGGATTATATTGACAGCATCAAATAGTCTCTTTGGTTCCATGTTCTCACCCACAATTTCCGGTGGCATTTGTGCTAAAAGCAGGCAACACTGCATTATTGAAAACGAAATAAAAAGTTAGGAGGTAAATCAACTTAGTGTTGCATTCTTATTGGTCTATAAAGAAGATTTACCATCAAAGCTTCTGCAGTGCAATCACACCCTTGCCAACCGTGATCTTGGTCGGAAAAGGTCCAAGCTCCTTTGGAGATATGGCGATACATGCTTTGGAAGTCACCCGAGGGATTATCCTTGACCTTCAATGTCATTAATGGATCGACACTGCTCGATTAATTCATGTGTATGCCACTAGGAAAATTCAATAAGTCGTCTATTCTGGTAAGAAGATTGAAAAAAATAAAGGATCTACCTGAGATGTTTTGATAAAGTCATGTCTTCTCGCAAGTACTGGTCCTATTTCGTGGGTTAGACCAGTAGCGAGCAACGCTTGGATTCCTAAGCTAGTATCCCATAGTTGGCTACCAAAACTCTGCACCCGAGATGCAACCAGCAAACTTAGCTATCCCGCCTCAAGATAAACAGTAGAATTTTTACGTTAGAAAGAAAGTATTCTCTGGTTCTTGCTTTCATTTAGGCTTGAATTATGTAAATATAGTGAATCTGAGTGACTAGCCTGAATCTTAAGTCTGTCTTCGGAAATCCATATGAAATCCTGAATCCTAGCCAGATGCTTCTTAAAGTATGCACTGTTTGGGTCTTCCACCCAGCAAGCAAGCATACTAAATGCCTCTAGAAAGCAGGTTTTAATCCCACTTCAGGTTTAAGTGTTGTAAGAATACTGTTACTTTAAATCTGTCTGCTCATTACCTTTTTTACACATCCGGAAGTGATGTACCGGGTATTCTCATCTTCATAATGAGTGTGCTTCATTGCCATTTCAAGTGCCTTTTCTCTTAACTTGTTTAGCGGCCAGTGGTTGAGCAAAGGCTCCGTAAGTATGTGAAAGCAATCCCATAATAGATCTATAACAAGATGATGTGAGTAGTAGCGATCCTCCTATGAACAATGATTAGGAACTTATGTAAGAAACTTACGAAAGCGGAATACATGGATTAAAATATTGGCACAGGCTAATTAAACTTGCCTTGGCACACAGATAGCGTGCTTTTCTCCAGGAGATTGTGTTATAGGGTTGAGTGTGGAGTTCCTCTCTTAATTGATCAACAAGAGGTGTATTTGGGACTACGAATCTTCTTCCATACAAATATGACATGGGCATATAAAGGGACCGAAAGTAGCACGACAACTTAGCTGCAGTGTTATAGGAGAAAAAACAATATAAATAACTAGCAAAGCAATGGTAAGAAGAAAGATCTTACATACTAAAAAGGAACAAAATTTGATAATTTCAAGATCTTTAAACTTTCCTAACATGAGCTTGAAATGAGAAAATGACTTAGTAGCAAATGTTGTATTTGGAAATGGTACACTTTTCAAAATCTATGCATCAATACATGCAAATGACATGGCAACCTGGATGGAAGGGGAGACCTGAGGGAATCATCCAAAACTCTGGAGGCATTGGGTGGGTTCCAGACCAATCAAAGACACCAAGTATCTATCAAACATGAACAGTAATTCATCAGTTTCACTTGACATATGGAAATGAGTATGTTGGGGTGAACACTCATTTCAGCAGGCTTGAGGCTCCCAATGTCTTTTGAGTGAAGCGGTTTATCACAATATTCAAAGGGATTATCATCTTTGCCATAAGTAAAGATTTCCTACCGAAAGCCAAATCTTTCCCCAGGAGGGTATGTACGTGACTCCGCCATGGTCGAGGATCCACTTTCGCGCTCTTGCACAAGCATTGCCTTGTCCGTCATCTGGGCCTTCTCCAAGTACACGCATGCATACGTAGCTCAGTACAGTGCAGAACATGGTGCTATGGCCTTCGATATACAAGCCCCACCCACCATCTTCATTCTGTAATGCAAAATTCCTCAAAACCCAACAAGTCCAAACTTTCTTCTTATGTGAAATTGAGCAATGGCCCTAAAATCTCAATCTCTACAGCAATTTCCAGGACATACTAAATAGGAAAAAAATAAGCACCTGATGACTATATAGATATCGAAGGATATCTTTTCGGTGCTCTATAGTGAAAACAATGTTGAGATGTCCTGTAACGAAGAAACATATCACCTGCATTGTTTTAAAAATAAAAAAAATAAAAAGTTGAGACTGGAATATGCATTACATCGACATAACTATCAATGTTGTTAAAGTATTCCAAATGATTTTTTTTATGAGGTTTATGCACTTTTTATATATATTTGACCTTCCTCCACTGATAAGCTCCATGTTATTCCACATTGTTCACTGCTTATTTTTGGGGATAATAGGCACTGTATATACTTTTGGTCTTCCCTCACATATCAATTTAAGTTTTTAGCTTAGTCACCCTCTGACAGAGAAAACCATATTGAATATCACTTGTTGTTTTTGTTAACACAAATATTGAGGTTAAAATTGCATAGGATCCACACAACTATCATGTGATGACCATCTATCGAATTTGAACTCGTTGCTACATTTAGGCTATGTAAATTGAGTAGATTTGGACCAAACATGGCTTAATAAGCGAAGGATCACATTCAAGAAACAGTTCAAGTCAAAGAGAAGTATGTACCACCAAAGAGCAAACTGCAGGTTTAAATAAAATAAAAGAGTCGGGGTGAAGAAAACTGACCAGAGGAGGAAGGAAGAACAGAGGGCCTGAATTTTCAGCAGGCCAATGACCGTCACTAGCTTGCAATGTCGAAAAGTAATGAACGCTTCTCCTTAATGCAGTTAATGCTTTCTCCTTTGTTATATCTTCTCCATCCTCTATCTTAATGGGAGGAAAACTTTGTTTGAAATTCTTCTCTCTTAAGAACTGCAGTTTCATTGAAAATCAGAAACCATTACTTGGCCTTGTTGTAAGAAATTCTAGCATGCATGTGGGAATATTTAGATATGTAATTTAAAGTGGTCATGTCAATCTTAAAAAAGGGTCTGACATCACGGTTAGTCAAAGGTATTTTCGTCCTTTGCTTGACTTACTTTCTTTCTTTTGTCCTTTCTCTTTTTTTTTTCTTTAAAAAAACTAAAAAGAGGGTAATTTTAAGAAAAGAAAAAAAAGCATAGGTGAGAGAGCTAGTAGCCCTCCCCCACCTATGGCCGCCTCCCCATTGTTAATGGGGCGTCGGCCATGGCTAGCAAGGTTGCCCATAACCCTTGTTGACTAGGGGCAAAGGCCAATGAAGTCGCCAATACCGAGAGAGGGCCACAACAATCTAGGCGAGGGTAATTGATCCTTGCCAAGGTACAAGTGACCCCATCGGCCATGGCCAATGGCCCCATCAGCGATGGGACAACAGCCACGGGAGGGCTAGCATGCACCAGCTTGGGTTTTTTTTATTTTAATTTGTGGTTTTTCTTAGTTTTAAAGGTTTTTTCTTGTTTGAGTTTTGTCTTTTTTAGGAAAGAAAAAAACAGAAAAGGAAAAAAGTAAGAACATAAAAGAAAATCTAAACTATGAAAAATATCATTGACTAGCTAGTGAGGTCAAGCCCTTCTTTGAGACTGATGTGATTAGTTTGAGTTCTCATTTGAAATAAAGTCCACTTTATGCCTATATTTAAGAAAATGAGAACACTCAATACCTTTATTTTAAAAAAATTCAATTCAAACTCTTATTTGAGAGAATGAGGGCACTTCAAGCCATTATTGGGAATTCTCCCAAGTACATTGTGATTTTCCTATTGGGTCAATTCATTTTAGGGCAAATTGATCATCTACAATGAAAAGGAGGAATTTTAAGAGAATCATCCGAGTTTCTTGCATACAACATTGCGAGGGGATGCCATTTTTCGAATATACTAATAAATATGGATATTGTAGATCCACTATGTTTCCTTTCAAAAGTCGGTCTTCTCGGTTTTCACAATGGGCTTCTATTACTTCCCAAACAAATCCCCAACAAAGCTACTTTATCAAGAAAACACCAGGAATGTACTTTGAATTGTCGATTTATCATAAGAAATGGCTCAAAATCAATCGTTCGTTGTCTCATGGAATTTTTGGGTATAATACTTCATCTAAGAGTTATTAGACAAAAGTGCCCTCGTGGGCCATAGCAAGGGCCACAGTCCTTGCATGCCGCTAGCAAGGGCTTTGTGGCACTCATATAGGGGCTAGCAAACCTCGTTAGCCCTTTGAGGACTCGTGATGCTCTCACCTACCATAGTGACAACATTTGTGAGTGCCCTAGCGATAGCTAACAAGGAAGTTAGTGAGCCCTCGCTAGGCCATCATGGGCCATGGCATCGCGACCCTTACCTGCCCTTGCTGTGGCCTACAAGGGACTAGGTGAGCACCCTCTTGGGCTATAGTGAGGGCTATAGCACCCTTATGGTTCATAGCAAGGGCCACGAACCTTGCTCATCGTTGACAAGGTTACCGAGAAATTGGACTATGATACAAATAAGGGAAAACGAAAACAGAAGTCATGGTAGGTATACCATCCTAACATACGGCCCTTTCGCGGCCTCGGAATATGGACTGCTTGCTAACCATCAAATTCATCTTTGTTCTTTGGCTCATATCATAGAAAATTTTGAGGTAGCAAGATCCTGATGTATAGGTTCCGCATTATGGCAAGTACAAAGCGTATTACTAGAATTGATCAAAACATCCCTAGTTTTGGAGAATCATACTAGGCAAAAAGGAAGAGGGAAGTGGACTTTAAAAATTCATAGCAAACCACACAATATTATTTTTAAGGAGGTTGCATTTTTTGCCGCTTAATGTTACAAGTCTTACCTTATATAAGCATAAAACTATACACAAGGCTGACATGTAGTTATTAGTGATAGCTCTGGAGACCACTAATAATTTTTACAAACCATTTTATGGCCAACAATGGCCAATCATTTGTACATATTAGGTTTTACACTGATAGACTAAGATTTCTACTCTTGACAACACAATTTTAACTTCTGCTACAGTGCATGAATAGTGCCTAATAGTGTCAAATAGTGTTGAATAGTGCTAATAATACTTTGAGCCAAATTTTCTTTGCTTTCACGTGGTTTTCTTCTGGCTTCTTTGACTCATTTGTTTGCCTTTCTTCAGATAACCTTTACTTGTTATGCCTATGGATAGGCTCCTTAAAGTTGTCATCCGAGTATTCTTCGTCATTTGGTCTCTTGTACTCACAGATGGGCCTTTCAACTTTTAGGGCTTCAAGATATTCGGTACCTATGTCATCCATAGGCTAATAGGAACTTGATGGAGCACCAGGAGGGTACCATGCTGTTGCCTGGGCATTTTGAGGAACTTCTCCACTTCTTCAATTTCTAGAGCAACATTTATTTCATACAACCTTTGCCTTTTGGATGATTGATGAGAGCTTATTGGGACATCAGTAGGGCTTGCTAGAATGTCAGGTTGGGGTAAGTTTCCAAGTTGAAGTGATGGACTCTTCTTATTGAGGCCAAGATTGAGATTGTAATTTACTATGATCAAAAGGATCTTGTAATAACAGATCTCCCCATAAATCCTGATATGATGGACTCAAATTTTGTGAAGACATTTGAGACATAGAGTTGTCTTCATCATCCTATGTATTAATTCTATAGTATATCCTTAAACAAGCATCGATTGCTGATCAGGTTGCTAAGTAATCATCATAATGATCTCAAGAGACAAGATCATTATCATCTTTTGGCCATATTTCCGATGGAATGACTCGATCATTTTGACAAAAAATCATCTATAGTTCTCGATATTGGTGCGGGTGAGTCGAGATTCTACAAGGGAGAGTTGCAAAGATCTTATCTAGAACAATTTAAGGTCTATATGTGGATACTCCAATATCTGCTAGGGTTTTACACATATCTCCACTAGGTTGTACAAATAACCATGGCCTAAAGAGTAAAATAACCATATGAAGTTTTGGGTCAGGTCTGCATGTTCTGAGTTGTACTTGGAAAATATTTTTCCATGCTCCTAATGACTTAAACCAACTAAACATGTTCCTAAAATATTTGTACTTGTTTCTTCCTGGATTATCCTACTAATGATAATAGGCATTTTAGCTATTGAGAACTTAATGGCAATGGTATAAAGATTAAACAAATACCAATAAAACCATTTGAGTGTTTCTAGAAATTCCTCATCCGGGAAAAAAGACAAAAGATGGATAAATGGGTAATTGGGTGCAATCCGTCTGGGCAAAAAATAAGGCCGCCATACTTGCTAAAGATACTAAAATGGTATTACCACATAAGTCTCCCAAGATTTTCAAAGAGAACATTGTCTTGGATAAGTCCAGGGATTTTTGGTGGATACAAATATGAAGGACATTTGGATTTTATTTCTCAGGTTTTGAAATTGCCTTGCGGATTTCTTGCCACATACAGTTTATGGATGTGGTAGCCGTATATTCTTTTTCCCCATAATATGTTTGATTTCAAAGGAATACTTTGAAAACCATTTTACCTACCTCAAAAACTAAGGATGACGGATTTGCTTCTATTGAACTTCAGCATTTGAGAGAATGAGGACATATCTATTTCCACAAGGAAATGATGTCTTATAAGATGAAACTCAAATTTCTTGATGCCATATTTCACTACTAAGAATTTCTTGAACGTAGAGTGGTAATGCATTTCTACTAGCATAAATCTTCCACTCTTGTGACCACAAACTCTCCGCTTCCCATCAATATCTTCAAGGAGAACAGCAACCCAATATTCATCATTGATATCCGTTTACAGGATCATTTTTCCCATAGAAGGAATTTGCAATAGAGGAAGATGTTGTAAACTTTCTTTAAATCTGCATACATACTTAGTTGGCTGTGATCCCTATAGAGGAGCATCTATCTTGAGCATTTGCTGTAGTGGGCTCACAAACTCTATAATTTTAGGGACAAAATCGATGAGATAAGTAACTATCTCAAAAAATTGTTGGACCTGCTTGTGGGAAAGATGTTCATCTAGAAACTTTTGCAATTCTTCAGCAATATGAGGACCAGGATAATACGTGCCATCTTTGAGATGCATCCCAAGAAATTCAAGCTGATCATATTCTTTTGGGATAACATAATCCCATGTTTTCGTACCAACTCTACAAATTAAGCTAGTAATTTACAATGAGAATCCCATCTGAACTATATATGTGGAATTCATCATTGTAAATTTGAGCATTGGCCAAAATAAGCTATAAAATAAAAAATTTCGATGTGGTAGAGGAAATTTATCATATTGTAGGAATTAGTTGAGAGATTGGTAATTAATGACCAGTCTCATTTTTCCTATGTTCTGCTCAAAATGCTTGTTCACATAAAATGTCTCACAAGCCCATTGTGAATCTAAAGGCTCAATTAGTCATTGGTGGGTCAAGTCTAAGCATTTCTTATGTGCTATAAAAGTAGGTGTTCTGGATTTATGCCTGAGTGATTGACTTTAGTGGCTCTTGTTCAGTGGCTGGCAGAGGTTGCCAGCACCTGCCCCTTCTCCCACCTCTCCCAACTCTATGTTTTTCTAATGAAAATAAAATAAAATAAATATAATTTTTTTTTCAAAAAATAAAAACTATCTCCATCAATGATATCTTATTAAAATTAGTTGAAATGTATAAATTCATAATTTTTTTAAAGGTTTAGGACTAGTTTGGTAAATCATTATAAAATTTAGAACTAAATTGATGAAACTGAAAAGTTTAGAAATGAATTAGCCACCATATAATAGGTTTAGAACTTGAAACCTGTGTTTTATTATGAGATTTAAGGGGATAAGGATACTATAAGTGCCATAATTTTGGTACAATACTCACTTAAGTGCCATATTTTTTTTCGATTACTTAAGTATCATAACTTCTAAGAAATAATGTTTATTTGAGTGCCATAACTCTTAATCGATCATTTAAGTGCCAAATATCTTTAAATGCGTTCACCCAAGTGCTAGAAATCTGATGTGGCATAACACTTATAGCGAACATCTTTAAAAAATTATGACATTGAGTATCATAACTTCTAAGAAATAATGTTTATTTCCAATTATGGCATAACACTTAAGTATCATAACTTCTAAGAAATAATGTTTATTTGGGTGCCATAACTCTTAATCGATCACTTAAGTGCCAAATATCTTTAAATACGTTCACCTAAGTGCTAGAAATCTGATGTGGCATGACACTTATAATGAATGCTTTTAAAAAATTATGACATTGAAATGATCAATTGAAAAGTTATATGACATTTATCTAATCAGAAAAAAAAAATGTTATAGCGCTCAAGTGAGCGCCATACATAAGTTATAGTACTCGAGATAAAAAAATAAAAAACGGTGACAATCAAGTGAGTATTGTACGAAAGTTATGATACTTGTAGTATCATTTTCCCAAATTTTAAGATGTATTTGTGAGAACATCCCCAAAGACCTTTGTGCCCCCAAATGCTCATGTCAAAATTAAGGTGCTTTAGTAACATAATTCCAAAGGCTTTTGAGCCAAAGTTTAGCATCTCGAAAGTCTTTTAACTCAATGCAACTCCCATCTAACATTTTCATAATGCTATTAAGGGGTTGATGAATTTTTTTTCTTCCAACTTTGCCCTTACTAAACTATCTAAATTTCATATTTGCCCTCATCCTCACTAATCTTTGCATGTCTAATTGGCATCACACAATAAGAATGAGCTCATATTTGATTAGCAAGCTCATATCTAAATGAAATCGCCTTAGATATAACACTAGAGGCCCTTGCCTGAGATCAGGGGACATTGGCAGCTATCGCCTGGGGTCACAAGACCTCAACTAAGGTTGCTTGGTCTTTAGATCTACTTTATGAGGTCACACAACTCAGCATCACCTCACTAGGGGTCATGCAATGCCCGTCACCTCGGGTCAAGCAACTTTCATGACCCATCACCTTAGGTGGCGTGATCTCAATGGAGGTTGCCAGGTCTCCACATCCATTGCTAAGCTGATTCATTCCCTTTTTTAAGAATTGCTTTATAGGTTGAAACCACAAACAAGTGGTTCCCCAACACTATTTACTTTTCATGAAAATCCGTTAATTCAAAGTTGTTTTACATATGCAAAGGTTTTGGGTAAAATCTCTCCCAAATGCACACTCTACACGGGTTCCACTTCATTTTGATATGCGATCTGTCTGATCACTAAATTGAGTTTATACAATAAATTATCGAACTTAACATGGAGAAATAGCACTTCACTTGCATTCTCCACAAGAGGTCTCCGCTAGGCTTCACCTTAAAGCTATTATTGGAGAAATGAAGGCGAGCTTCCTCAACTTCGGCACGCTCTTCTGGAGTTCCTGCATCCGGATCGAACTCCCATGTCTGCCTACCAACGTAATTCTTTGTGGTGTACATGTATGGATCTTTCCCACCTTGTGCAATCTTCAGTCTCCACATATTCTCTCCCTTAATTCAACCGCAACGCATCCGCAAATGAGTTGTTTTGGGATTAGTTTTTCTTTTTAATAAAACAAGATATTCTGATAAATACTTTAATGATGACAGTGACATGTGATCGTTGCACCGCTCTGGCAGGAGTCAATTTCAAAGATTAATAAAACACGAACTTCACCAAAGATGGAAGTGTTCAAACTGTGCTACAGTGAGATAGATAAACCACATCATCAGTATTACGCCTCGTTTACAGAGCAAACCTTTTTAAATATATCAATCAAGTCCTTTCATCCCTCGTCAACAGCGCAAAGGTGGAAGAATCTATATTAATTATGCACAATTGCGTGATGCCGTAATTATTAGAGTATTTTTTATATTCTAAGTAAAGTGATATTTTCGAATTCCTGGAATTCAATTGAGGGGGTGTGGGGAATAGATTCATCAAATAGGAAGTTCGATGATAAATTAGAATGGTTGCCGAGAAATTACACACGTAGAGCTTTCAATTGCATAAAAATCGGTCAAAAGCATTGGACCTTCATAGATTGGTTGATTCAGAGGTAAATAATTCGAGTATAAGTCTAGTTTGATGGTTGAAAACGAAAGAGGCTGGTATCTCCATCATTCTCGAGTAGGCTTGTCACGGCTTCAGAAGGGTTACCTCAATTTCATTATAGGCAACTCTTTTGCTGGAGATGCACGGCGAGGCTAGTGGTTGTCAGGATGGGTCTGGTCATAACGATGAGTCGGTGTTTGAAGGAAGCTGAAGGGCAATGAAAAAGAAGAAGAAAGAAGAGAAAATGAAGAAAGGGGAGAAATTATTAAAAGCGCACATCAAATTTAAATTCCATTTGTTTCGTGAAAAATAAATAATTTATGAAATATTTTTTTTATTTTTCTCAAAATGATTGCTTACATCACTTATAAAAATGATGTGGCAACCTAACCTTGAAGTGGAAGGGACGACTTGAGGGTTCGATGAATGTATTACTAAGCCTAAACTTAACTTGGATTCTTCTTAAATTATACCAATTCACGACTTTGATTCAAGTTTGCAACGTGCAAATAATTTTTACTTAGGAGGCGGCCACTAATCAATTTATCGATGGGTCGATTATACACATAAGTAAAGTATTGAGAGAATTACATTACTCATATGAACTAGAGACTATGAATTCGGGAATTTGATTACGTTAGATTATTCTAACATCTTCTTTCAGTACATTTTTTTTTTTATTTAAAAAATTTTTAGTGGGCAGCTTAGATTTATTTTAAACTAAATCACTAACATCAAAGGGGAGATCATGTGGGTGCGCAGCTATTATTGAATATTTAATGATCCAGATAAATTGCAAGAAAATAAGCACCATAACAAACAATGAATTTTTTTTTTTTGGGTTTTCTTTCTATTATGAAATTAAAAATAGGCTATACGACTTGCAATTAAAAGCACCTAAGATGCAAATTGTATGAAACACACATGATATTTTTGGTTTTTTAATAAAATTCGAAATAAATAATTAACGATAATTAACTACCAACCTCGAATAGTTATCCTATTTAAATTATGAAATAATTTAGATTAAATCCTATTTTAATTTGGAAACTTATCTTAATTAAGTAGATTTTACCCTAACATGCAATCTAACCCAACTAAGGAAATTTTAAACATGCAATTCTAATCTATTTAGGAAATTACCCTATCTATCACAAAATCTTTTTTTTTTAAATTTTCCAAACAAGCAGTTATCAGAGATGAGCATTATACCTAACCATCTCAAGACATTCCACAGATTTTAAATAAAGGGTTAAGATAATTAAAAGAAATTAATCCATCGTCTCATGGAATAAATTAACAATTATTTTAACCCTAAACGTTGCAAACATGCAAGGAAAATCAAAATAATTTAAAAAATAATCCAAAGTCTTACGAATCAAATTAGTAATTGTAATAATATTAAAGGTCGTCAATGTGCAAAAAATCAAGATAATTAAAAAAAGTGATCCATGATCAAATTAATAATTATAATGATTTTAAACATAATCATCATCAATGCACCAAAAAAATCAAAAAAATTAAAAAATGATCCGAAGTCTCACATATCAAATGAGTAATTATAACTTTTTTTTGGTGATATCCTATCAGATAATGTTTAACATCTCAATAGAATTAAGGGAAAATTCCAAAAAAGAGCCTTAAATCTTCTCATTTTTTCAAATAAAGGTACGAAATGAACATTGTTTCAAATAATGACCTAAAATAACTTTAGTTGTTTCAAATGATAGCCTAAAGTGATCATGATTGTTTAAAATAAGGGCATTGCCGGTCGCCCATCGACTAAATTTTCCAACCGATCAAGGATATTTTCATCCGGATTTTCTTCTTTTTCTTTTTGTTTTCTCTTTTTTCTAGTTCTTCTTCTTCCTCTTCACTGGTGGCCAGCCGGGCACCAGTGACTCCCATAGACGGCTGGGTGAGAGTCGCCCTTGCCGGCCATAGGCGAGGGGCGGCTTCACCCAGGGAGGCCGCCCCTCGCGACCAACCGCGAGGGGGGCCTCGCCAGCCTTGCGATTGGCCGCAAGGGGTGGCCTCCCCAGGTGAAGCCGCCTCTCGCCCAGCCGTTTGTTGGGGCCAGCCATTGGCGAAGAGGAGGAAGAACCCTAAAAAAGGAAAAAGAAAAAAGAAAAAAAAGAAAAGAAAAATGATAAATAACGAAAATGCCTTAATTGCTGGAAAGTTAGGTCTTTATCTGAAAGAAATATAACTATTGTATGCCCTTATATGATACAAGATCCACTTCAGACTATTATTTAAGAAAGTTGTGACACTTCAAACTCTTATTTAAAATAATGTTAACTTCGAACTCTTATAAAAGAAAATATAGGTAATTCGGGCTATTTTTGAAATTTTTTTTAGTAGAATTAATATTAGTATCAATATTCCAATTATCAAGACCAAATTTGATTTGAGAAAATTACCCAACTTGAATGGTGCACTTCTAAAACAGAACCGACGGCAAAGATTCACAAGCGACGGCTAGAGTCAAGCACGTCGGTAGTGGCAAGCAGGGGTAGTGCGGCACTCAGGGCAGCAGTGGTGACGACGTTCAGGGCAGCAGCTCACGGTCGAGTAGCTGGAGGCATGGATGGGGGAAGCCGAGGAAGGCTCTCTCTTTTCTTCCCTCGTTTCTCTCTCTCTCTCTCTCTCTCTCTCTCTCTCTCTCTCTCTCACTTTTCTCTATCTCTGCACCTTATATCTTTCTGCACGTTGTCAGAGAAGGTGGGAAAAGACCCTACTTTGCAGCCTAATTTGATGGGTCAATTCCAAAAAAAACCCCAAACTTTAACTCCAGTCCTAAATATACCCCGAACTTTTTTTTGTCTCAAGAAAAACCCCAAACTTTAGGTTTAGTCCCAAATCTACCCCGAACTTTTCTTTTGTCTCAAAAAAAACCCTAAACTTTAATTTTAGTCCCAAATCTACCTCGAATTTTGTTTTGTCTAAAAAAATCTTAAATTGGTACACATATGACAAATTTAGCCAAAAAAAATTACCATATATTATTTTTCGTTAAATTTTACTGTCAAATTTCTAAATTAAATAACACGTCATAATTAACGGGTATACTAATTTGGGGTTTTACCCTCCGTTTGTACTAAAAAAATCACTAATTTTTTATTTGTTCTCAAATATACCCCATGATCTAATCTCAACTTAATATGACATTTCCACATAGATAATAAATACACATAAACAAGATGTCATAGAAAATTATTTTCAAAATAAAACCATTTTAGGACATAAAAAATTAGGGATTACTAATACGGTTTTTGGACAAAGGCTAACGAGGGCAAATTTAGGATTAGAGTAAAATATGATGATTTTCTTTTTGACAAAAAAAAATGGGATAGATTTAGGAATATACTAAAAGTTTGGGGTTTTTTCTGAGACAAAAGAAAAGTTTGGGGTAGATTTGGGACTAAATCTAAAGTTTGGGGTTTTTTCTGAGACAAAGAAAAGTTCGGGGTAGATTTGGGACTGAACCTAAAGTTTGGGGTTTTTCTTGAGACAAAAAAAAGTTCGGGGTATATTTGGGACTAAACCTAAAGTTTGGGGTTTTTTTTGGAATTGACCCCTAATTTGATAGGGTCGCTCTCTGCACTTCAAAAGAGGAAATATTATGAATATACGAAAGAAAGCCACTTAAGCGTGGATAATAACATTTTTGAAAGAAAAATAAATTTTATTTTTGAATGAATTTTTAATTTAAAAACACGTTTGATAATGACAAAAAATTTCTATTTTTGGAATAAAAATTCGTTTGATAATAAAAAAAAAATTTCACTTTCCCAAGTGGCGGTGATAATGAGAAGGGGTGATGGTGGCGCTCGGCAACCGGCGGCGGCAATGCTCAGCAACCGACAGTAGCGGCTCGCGGTGGGTGGAGGTGGTGGTGGTGGTGAGTGGTGAACGGCTCCTTCGAATGAGAAATAAGAAAAATAAATAATTTCTGATTTTTATTACAAATTTATTTCTGGAAAAAAAATCTATTATAGTAAAAAAGTAAATTTTTTTACCAAATGGATTTTTATTTTAGAAATAGAAACGAGAATGAGTTACTTCATACACACCCCTACTTGACTTTCCTCTTTCGGGAGGGTCTATCTTTTTCCTTTCTTTTTCCTTTCCTTTGTATGCACTGCGGATCCATGTGTCCTCATTGAACAATATTCTTTTAAACATTTCTTCCCATTCATGAATAATGCTAATCCTCCCTTTTTCGATGTCTTTGTCCGCACATTTATTTTCACAGGATCAGCAAAAATTCTTTTCCCCATTGAATTGTGCAAGATGAATATTCTTCACAAATTTTATTTCTTTAAACTGGATATCAGCTAACAGATTGATCGAATATTATCAAAAAATTTAAGATTGAAATATAATTTTCTCGTATTCTAAATCTTACAAAGATAAGCTGGCAATATCTCCATCCCACGCTTGCCCTTACTAAAGTTATATGAATATACCGATAATCCACCGTCATATTATTGAATACTAAAAGAATAATATGATCTTTTTCGAAATATGCCTATCTTCCAACTTGTAAAATTAAAGTTCATTTGTCATTGGTCCAAGGCAAATGCCATAAAATAAATGCTCATTAAACTATATGATAAGTAATTTAATTTAATATTTTTATTTAGGGGTTAAAATTTAATCCTTAATTTTTTATATAATAAATGAATGATCAAGTCATCAAAATTTAGGTATCAACAAATGAATAGATTATAATATTTTTATCGTCCATGAAAATATATAGATATTAATTATTATTAATAATTTAAATATTTTTATTGGCTAATTATTATCAATGGTATAAATGATTATTTAAAAAAATATTTTTAAATTATTTATTTTTATAAAATAAACGGAACTTAAAAAAGGACGAGATTGCAATGATTTTGAAAAGTGTGATAGTGATATTCCGAAAGAGAATTTCGAAGATTACGTTAAACAGTAACAAAAGCTTTGATGACCATTGGAATCATCACCTCTAGTCAATTTGGAGTGCAATTCTGATTAGAAAAGGAAAGAAATACAAAACACCTGGATAATAAGGATGCGGTGAATGACGAGAGTATACCATGTGCTATAATTGAAAGAGTCACGAAATAAAACCGAGATGATATTCTCACAAGAGCGTGACAATTTTCTCAATTTTTAGAAGCCCCTTCCAAAATCCTTCTCTATATTATTGGATGTTTGAAGGATTAGATATATAAATCTTTTAATACCTAAATTTAAATAATCTTTCCAATTTGAGAGAGAGAGAGAGAGAGAGAGGGGGTCTAGACATGCCTGTTAGAGGTGTCAAAATGGGTCATAAACCCATATTATGACTCACTTTTAGTTAAATGGGTCAAATATGGGTTAAGTGAAAGTTAAATATGAGTCAAATATGGGTCAAATGAAAATTAAATATTTATGAGTTAAGTAAAAGTTAAATATATGTCAAATATGGGTTGAATGAGTCATTTAACATAGAGCTTCGAGTGAATTTGGGTTTCTCTACAATAAACATAGCTTTTAGCAATACATGTCGGGTCGGGTGTGGGTTGGATCGGGTATGAGTCATTAGATTTACATTACATGAATTTGAGTCGAAACGGGTTAAATGGGTCAATATGGGTTGGACCATTTTCGACCCGACTCAAACCCAACCCAACACACCCATTTGACGAGTCTAATGCCTGTAGCAACAATAAATTCAATCCGGGAGATGGGATTTGTCGGCAGCAGTTGATGTGGGAGCAAATGATTTCGGGGCAGGGAATGGTGTCTTTATACACCTCCTATACTAGATTTTTTTATTAACCTCGTGATTTACATGGTAGGTAACCGTTGAACATTCAACCTCTCCAAGAGACGGCTTTAACGAAGTATTCGTATACAGCAAGTTCCAGGTTCCAACCACGGTGCCAAGTGAAATATTTTGGGCCCTTGGGCTAGATCCACTTGATATATATGGACGAGGTAATTTATGAAGTATTAGACATTTGAAGTGTCAAAATGTAGTACAAGATAACACCTAAGTGTTTTTCTTTTTTAGTCATGAAATGCTTAAGTGTTAAAAGTTGGCAAAAGTACACTTAAATGTCAAAATAAATGCAAAATTGATTAGTTAAGTGCTAACGGTGAGGAAATCCGATCAATATGCATACATGGCATTTTTCGGTTACTTTATTTGCTGATGTGGCAATCCTTTTAAAAAAATGAATTCACATGGCAATTTAAAAAAAAATTGTCAGCGTGGCATTTTAAAAAAATATCAACAATAAAACCCCAAAAATCGATTAAAAAATTTAAAAAATTAAAGAAAAACAAGTCAACCCTTGCCCAACCCACACCTGTTCATCTTTTTTTAAAATTTGATTTATTATTTAACTAGTATTTATATTAAATTCTACATTAACACCAAAACGACGTCATTTTGACTGACTCTTTGCCAACAAACCACGTGGGTGAGTTATATTATTAAAATAAGTTACGTCATGGACTTGGCACTTAAATGTCCCAATTTTCATAAAAATGATACTTAAGTATACATTTCGTAATTTTTACCACTTATATATTTCCAGCGTCAAGTTTTGATACTTGCACTATTTTTTTTTATCACTATTTACCTATATATATGAAAATTGATCTAGTCGAAATGTCTTGTGTCATGAAGGAAGTTTTTAGCCTTTGGGCATGTTCCGTTAATTTTGGAAATTCATTACGTGTAGTTTAATTGTCACATCGATTTGTGAATTTGACTCGACCTACTGTTCGTACAGCATATATTAGTAAACAACAGTTATTTCCCTCATCCACAATTCATTACTTGTGCTTTGGCCCTGTGCAAGTCCTTTATCTCTAGCTCTAGTGATGATTGTAGCAACTCTATTATCTCGTTGAACCATGAAGATTTGCTCCATTACATGTTAGATTTGTGTTCATCCAAATCTAGGCACATAGTACCAATTGGCAACCATGTAATTACTCGAGAAATTTCTTATATATACTCATAATTGATGAAAATATGAGATTTAGTGATTGGCCACAAATTATTTTGCTTAACATATCCATTATTGTGAAATGAACGTGTTCTTAGCCTATTGATACTTTATTGATCCTCTTTGTTTTTAGGATTTGTATTGCAGGCTTTGCTTTGCTTTGATTGGTTTTGTTATGAAGTTTATGCACTTACGATGTATCATTTTAAATAATGAATATTATTTTCTTTAAAAAAAAGACTTTTCCTATTTAGGCCATAAAATATTTCAAAGTTTCCTCCATCCCCTCCAAAATGAAAATATTTTTTGTGACCGTGAGTCAGACATGCCCAAGTTTTTTTCTTCTTTATACCAATTCTGACCTCCTTAATTAGTTATTTTCTCAATAAGCTACTAATTGCTATCATGGCAACTAATTTTGGCCGAGGAAACACCTTTTAGTTAAATAAGAGTCATTTTCAAGGAGAAAATCTTAAATTACTAAATTAGAGTAAATATAATAAAAACAATTATTTCATGAAATTCTCTGTCATCACTCTCTTTTACTCAACTCTTTGATTTAGTAGTCGTGGAAAACTCGAATGCTACTTCGGAAAGCAAAAACTTCAGTCTGTCCACGGAGGAATTTTCCTCTATCTTCGATCTTCCAAAATTTGCCCTCGATTCACCAAAATCACTGACGCAACTATTGAAGCTTATCACCATCCTCTAGGATGACTCATTTGTTAGAGAGCTACGACGGTTCTTTTCCCCATTTTCATGTTAGCAAATTCGTTTTCCTTAATTTTAAGGAAACACATTTTCTTTAACAATAAATGATTTTTCGTACATTTATTATTTTCAGCAAATCAAATTCATGAAAGTTTAGAAAATTAATTTGCGAAAAATTCTTTCACTCGAACAGGCATATCCTAATTATGAATCCAAGTGACTTTGAGCTACTTAAATGGCATTCCATTTAGTCTTGGACACACCGTCTTCTTGCATATGTTTTGAACAATTATTGAAAGCTCTAACACCCTTGCTTTTGGCCGTGTCATTATAAGAATTCTGAGCGAGAAAGGAAATGAAATTCCTGAGGAGTTGATTAAGGACGAGGAGTTGCTGAGACTGGTGGGCTTCGAGAAATTGAATAGAAAACAGATCGAGTCAACGGGATGATGGCTGGATGAAGCAGGGAAAATACTCCTTCTATCGACAGGGAGGTAGATGAGGGGGTGAAGAAGTTATTGAAGGAGAAATTCGGAGGAAAGGAGAAGAAGAAGAGAGATTTGCAGAAGGTGTACGAGGTAGATGAATCGAGCAAGATGAGAAATCTGTGACTACAAAGAAAACACCCTCTACATCCTCAAAGAAGAGCGAGACTCGGGGAGAGCCATGTGTGCCTGAAGGGAATCAGGAGGTAAAACTCATACCACGTCAATTTTCTGCTGAGAAATCCCCAACGAAATTTCCGCTGAGAAATCCCCGAACATTCATCATCACTTCCACCTAATCAGAAGCGACAAACCTTCAAGTCAAAATTAGATCTCACAGCAATAGTTTGTGATACATGTGTGGGTGAGTAATCCGAAAATGGGGATCTTATGGGTTGAGTGTATAGATGGATGAGTGGAGATGCATAGAAAGTGAAAGGTTCACCACCTAAGTATAATGACAAAACTCAACAACTAAGGATTAAGTACCAAGATAATGATAGCTAACCATCAAGCCGTAAAGGATTGCTCCACCAGCCAAAAATAAAGAACTATTTGATTCACTACTAGGAGTGTTGGATAAAGAATCGAATAGAAATTCAGGGGGAATTCTCATAAATTCATTAATCATCAAATCTGCATTAAAACTGAGAACTCTTCTCCCTTTAAATGAGAACTAGACATAGGAAATAGACAAACACTAGGGACATGAAAACTATATAGATATTAATGGGGAGAATTGCCAAAAAAGTCCTAAACCTATTGCGGTTGTGCCAATTTAGTCCTAAACCTTTTTTTTTTTTTTTTTACCAATTCAGTCCTAAACTTTTTTTGCGGTGTGCGTTGAGTCCATCTGGCCAAAATTGGCCGGCCGTAGCCGGCGCGTGGACGCCGGCCGGCGCCGGCGACAATATTTTAATAATTTTTATAATTTTTTGATTTTTTTTATTATTTTCCGAATTTTTTATTATTTTTTTAATTTTTCTGTTTTTTCTTTTTCTTTTTTTTTTCCCCTCCCCTCCCCCCCGGGGCGGTGGCCGCCAGCGCCGACGAGGCTGCCGGCCCCGCGCGAGGGCCGCGGCCCGCAGCGACACAGGGGCCGCCGGCGAGGGTCGCGGCCCCGCCTTCGCCCGGATCCGGGCGAGGCCGCCCGCGGCGAGGCCGAGCCCGCGCAGCGAGGCGGCTTCGCGCCCGATCCGGGCGAGGCCGGCCCCGCCATGGCCCGGCCACGGCGGCGGCCTCGCCCGCGGCTGGCGAGGCCATGGTGACCTTCGCCGTGCCCGCCATGGCCTCCGGCCGCGGCGCGGGCCGCCTCGCCGCGGCCGAGCCATGGCGAGGCCGGCCTCGCCGATGATCCGGGCGAAGCCACCTCGCGCCATGGGGCTGGCCTCGCCCAGATCCGGGCGCCGCCTGGCCGGCGCGGCCGGCACCAGATCGGGCGAAGCCGCCTCTCCGCGGCCGGCCTCGCCCGGATCCGGGCGGCCGGGCCGCGACCCTCGCCGGCGGCCCCAGTCCGGGCGAGGGCCGCGGCCCTCGCGCGCGGTGGCCGGCAGCCTCGTCGGCCGTTGCCGCCACTGCCGGCGGGGGGGGAGGGGAGAAAATAAAAGAAAAAAAAACAGAAAAATTAAAAAAAAAAATTCGGAAAATAATAAAAATATTATCGCCGGCGCGGCCGGCGGGGCCCACGTCGGCTCCGGCCGGCCAATTTTGGCCGGATGGACTCAAGCGGCACAATCGCAAAAGGTTTAGGACTGAATCGGTCAAAAAAAAAGGTTTAGACTAAAACACTAAGACATGAAAACTATCTAGATATTAATGCTGTATTTAATCATCTGGATATTTTTATTGGATAGAATAATGTCGGATAGCATAGGATTTTAAATTTCTCATCCAAGGTCCATTAACATATGGATGTATGGATTCAAATAGATATAATCCAAATGAATATTTGATTTGCAGAATTATAATTATAAATAAACCTCGAAAGTCATCTCAAGACACCGATGGATCCTGCCCCATTCTACCTTTGACTCGAGGATTTTTCCATAAAATCGAATGCTCCTACATTAGTTTGTTTGGCTGACTTTAAGAAACTACATCACTAAAGATGAATACATAACCATTAGTGGGTTTTTTTTTAAAATCTCATTTGAATTCAAGATCCAAATAGTATAACTGTATCATTTTACTATAACGGAAACCTCAGTATATAGAATATCATAGATCGTAATACCTTCGAACAGTCATAAGTTATTTTCTCTTTATCCACCATTCAAGTTCAAATGATATAAAGGTTTGGATGTGATCACTAATAAGTTAAAACTTATCGGTAGAATTTGATTGCCACATGGCAACCATACTTGCTAAGTCAAGTACCACAAGATAAAGCACGTGTACGACTATCCTCCTAGTTTGGGTTTATGTATTGTTCGATTACAATTAATAGATTGCTAGATTTTATTTATCATCCCTACGATTGTTTTGAAATATTATATAAATAGATCGATACATTTTCACCACAATCCGACAAGTATATCTGAAATGAAGCGCATCTTTAATCAAGCACCAAGCAGGACGTAAGGTGTAGCAATCCCAGCAGGTTTGCCAGCACGACTTCCCTATGCACAAGGGCAAATGCGATGCCCAGAGGCACCCTCCAAACAGTCCCAAATACATGAAGTCGCATCCAAACACGGGGACATCCGTATCGAAAAGATATTGAACAGACAGAAGCCAGAATCTCTTATAAGCTTACGTGACAATTCCTAACACAATTCACAAGTGACAAGACACAAAGAAAACATTAACCCAAAGAAACCCAAATACTAATATGCGATACGACCACGATCAACTCGTCACCAGGGCGATTTGGCATATTCAGCTATCATATGAAGATTGAAAGCTCTACTTCCATCAGACAGTACAGGATTATGGCTATGAGGAGTAGCAATCACATACAATTCATTCTTTCTCTTGATTGATGCTCCAACAGTCTCGGTCATGTCAAGTCCTTCAAGGGCTTGCCCATCCGGTAGTGTCCAGTCAAAATGGTACAACAGAAGTGCTAGTAGGAGCTCCATATTTGCATTAGCGAATGCAATGCCCGGGCACACCCTCCTACCAGTCCCAAAAGGAAGAAACTGATAATGCATCCCAGTGAAATCTATTGAAGATTCGAGAAATCTCTCCGGTTCGAAACTTTCTGGATTTGCCCAATAATTCGGATCTCTCCCTATTGCCCATGCGTTGATAAAGACCCTTGATTTCATCGGGACATCGTACCCATGGACCTTGCATCGTTCCCTTGCTTCTCTTGGGATTAATGCGACAGGAGGGTGCAATCTAAGGGTTTCTTTGATGACTGATTTCAGGTACTTGAGTCCTAGAAGGTCTGGTTCTTGCACATGACCTTTTTCTTTTAGGGCCTCGCGTAGTTCGGCCTGCGCCTTGGCCATCACTCGTGGGTTTTTTATCAGTTCTGACATGGCCCATTCGACAGTTAGTGTCACAGTGTCACTTCCAGCGCCAAACAGGTCCTGGAAAGCATTATCTCAGTATGTATTAAGAGGATTTCCTTTCTGGTAGGTCCAGACTAATTACCGAAAGTAAATTGAGGGTAACAAGTTTACTTCGTCACGTACCTGGAGGACACCTTTAATGTTGTCGGTAGTGAGATGAAGTCCAGGTTCGGCGGACCCTTGAATTCGGAGGAGCACATCAACTACATCTTCCTTGACTGTTCTTCCTTCATGGTTAATCGAGCTCTCTCTCTGCCTTTTGTGATCGGCGACAATATCATCCATAATTCCGTCGAATTTCTGACGGACCCTATCAAGCTTCCATTTCATCCCGCTAAGGTAGTGTAAAATTGTAAGGGACGGGAAGATATCCACGAGGCTGAACCCATTGGCATACTTTCTTGCTTCTGTGAGGGTCAAAATGAACTCCTCCTTCCTTTTGCAGCCATCACCGAACGCCGTTTTGGCGATTATGGATTTCATGCATGAGAGTATCTTCTTGCTGAGATTGAAAGGGTGACCCCGCGACTGGTGAACATATCCGATCAGATTGCCCATCTCGCTTTCTCTGAATGATCGGAAAGACTGGACCTGCTTGATGCTGAGAAGCTCTGAGACAAAAATCTTACGGAGCTGTCTCCAGTATTCCCCGTAAGGAGCAAAGATGACGCTTGAGTTTTCGGGGCTCATCATCTCTACGGAGGGAAATTGCGGCCTCTGCATGAAGTGGAGCTCCTGCACCTTGAGGGCCTCTTGGACGACTTCAGGAGTGGCAAGAAATATGAGGCTAAGCTCCCCAACTTTGAGGTGGTAGATGGGTCCATAGATCTTGGCTAGGTTGCTCAGTTTATAGTGGGGCAATCCAGGGCCGATTAACTGGTGCAAATTCCCGATGAGCGGCAACTTCTTCGGCCCCGGAGGCAACTTCGACTGGTTATTGGAGCTTTTTGCAGCATGTGCATTGAAGATTTTAATCAACAAGAGTAGAAAGAGAAAACATGGTAGGATCAAGCCAAACACGCTGAACTGAAGCATTGTGTGAAAACTAGATTTCTTGTCTGAGGCTTTGGATGATCAAGATAGTAACTAGGTAAATATAAATAAGGGAAAATGACAAATAGTCTCTCAACTTTGGCCCAATGTGTAATGTGATCCTTACGTTTTCAATTTGTTTAATGTAGATCATGAATTTTAACATAATATGCAATGTCATTTCTAGACATTTAATTTGGGGTAAATTTGTCATACTTGATAAAGTTTGAGGTTTTTTGTGGCTTTTTGCCTATTTAAATTGCATTAAAATTAGATGTCTGTGTAAAGGATACAAGTATTTCAAGAATTGACATTAGAATGTAATCATACTTTTAATGTATTGATAAACAAAACCTAACGAATAATTAAATAAACATGTGAAAAACGAAACAAAATAATATCCATTGCTATCATCATGAAAAAACATGAGAGGATAGTAGGGGTGTGCAACCGGACCGGATTTACCCGGAAACCAGACCAGACCATCTAAAAAATAGGGTCAGGAACCGGTTCCAAGTGGAAACCCACCCGGACAGGTTTTGGAACCGGTTTTCTTTATAAAAAAAAAATGAAAAGCCCCTAGCTTAAAAAAGGAAACACCTCACCCTCTCAAGTCTCAATCACGAAACAAATTGTCATTGGGAGAGCAAAAGCCGAACTCCCTCGTTTTGGTGGGAGAAGGAAGTGGGGGGAGGAGACAGAGCAGGAGGAGGAGGTGGAGGGACTGGCCAGATTTGGAGTAGAGGCAGGGGGAAGAAGTGGGGATGAGGCTCGGTAGTGGAGGCAGATTAAGCCAAGGCGAGCAGGTTATATCCGTAAGCAAGTGTCTTCTCAACCCTAATGATTGGTGCTACTTGTTGCTGTTGATGCTTGCTTGCTGCTTGTTGCCTCAGCTTGCTATTCAATCACCATAACCAAGCTCAAACCACCGCTAGGCCTGCTACCACTCCCTGCTGCGGAATCACTACCCAAAATAGGTCTAATGGAAAACATGGTAGACCTTATTCCCGGATCGGCCTGGACTAGAAAAACATGGTCGGGTCCAAAACATGGTCCAGTGCAAACAGGGTTGGGTACATGATCCAAAAAAGCGGAACCGATTATGACATGGTCAGATACAGGTTCTAGATCTAGACTCTACCCACCCTAGACCTGATCACCCCTAGAGGATAGCATTACCTTTGTAATATCTTTCTTTTATGAACTTTTGTATTTTATACACTTATAAAGATATGATAAACGTAAAGACCGGGTTAACCTAATTAACAAAATAAAACATGAGTAATGCTTGTATTAGTTAACAAGAAAAGTTGAATTAAGGATGTGCAAAATATATTGCCCAAACTAGAAACCACTCGTCGGTTTGGTCCGATTCTTAGGAGTGTCAATTCGGTTTCCGGTTCCTAAAAGTGGAACCGGTGTTTGGGCGATCTAGCCCTGGTTCTCGATTCCAAGGGGAAATCGGATCGGACCGACTATATATTCCCATTTTTTTATTTCTTCAAAAAAATTAGTAAAATATAAACTAACCACTATCTTCTCCAATGGTACAACAAGCTACAATACAATAACTCTTTACTTATTATCGCTTACATCAATATTTTAAGATTTGTTACTATCTTTCATTGTACACAAGCACTTTTTAGTGGGGAAAAAAGTGGCTAATATAATTGGACCAGACTAATTGCAGTCCGGTCTGGTTCTTGATCCTAGGACCAAACGGTCCGGTCCCCAATTCCCAAAATTAGGAACTACCTTGGGAACCGATTACCCCTAGGTTGAACAAACACCATACATTTAAATATTTCTCATATCTTTTGTAATTGTGCATGTAAATGAAAGGTCTCCATAATTTATGACTTACAAAGTGCGAAAAACAGGCAATCGTTCGCAAAGGGTCAAAAATTAACTATTGAATTCAATTGTCAACATAACTGTTAAAAGATTCGTCCGGAAGAACAAATCTCATTTTTAAAGTTAAAAATGTGTTTTGTGCCTTGCATATCGACAGTCAAACTTTGATCAATTTTATGAGCTTGGGCTTGCCATCTCCTCTCTGTTTGCGAGATGAAGCTTGCCGCCATCTCCTCCATGGCCATGAGCTCGACGGCCACTGAGGAACAGGGAGCTCCATGGGCAAATTTGACCATAGAGGCCATCCATCATCTCCTCTTAGCTCGCTATCTCTCTATTCGCGAGTTCTAGCTCACCGCCATCTCCTTGATGGTCATCGAACTTGACAATCATTGTGGAGGTCGAAACAAGCCATGGAGCTTCTCCTTGACCAAAATAGGTAGCAAAGCTTGACAACACTGCCAAGCTCTGCCAGCTGAGTAGTTTGTTGTTGCCGCCGCCATTGGCTTGCTGATGAAGTAGTGGCAAAACTCTACTGATAAAAGCTTTCGAGGAAAAGAACGGTTGGAACAAGTGATGAAAAAATAAATTTGTTTGAGGCATGCAAATACTATCTTTAAGGATAATTTCATTTCTCGAAGTACGAAAATTAGTGCAATAAGCTTTAGCGGCTATCCTTCCTACCTACAACAAACTTTCTTCTATATTCCGCACTGAATATTAGAATGAGCAAAAATAATGTTGTGTATAACCAAGCAAGGAAAAGGAAAGGAAAAATTCTTTAAAATAAATGATATTCTCTTTTTCACTCGATGTATATATCAAGATCATCTTTTGAAGCTTTATTTATATATTCAGATAAAATAGAGTTGTAAAGAGACCATTATACGATTGACATTATATGATCGTTAAAAAGCCATTATATAACCGTTAAAGGGAGAATTATCCATAAAGTTCTAAACATATTACAATTATGCAAATTCAATCATAAATCTTTTTTTTAGCCAATTCAATTATAAGCATTCTACAATTGTGCCAATTCAAATCATCCGATCAACTTTGGCTGGTTGATGCTAACGTGGACACCGTGACAATTTTTTAATATTTTTTTTTCGAATTTTTAAATTTTCCTTTTCTTTTTTCTCTCCTTCCTCCTTTGCCTCCCCCCCCATAGTGGCCGACGTTGAAGCTCGCCAGCCCATGGCGAGGGCCATGAAGCCCTCGCTGGCCACCAACAAGGTTCATGGCCCTCGCCAGAACTCCCCATCCTCCCGATGGCCTCTCCTAGACCTGGGCAACACTTGGGAGCTGTGGCAAGGCAGTTTTGCTAGATCTAGGTGAGGCCAACCTCGCCATGGCCTTGCCACAAGTGAGATCTAGGCAAGGCCACCAAGGAGAGCTTGCTGGCCACT
Organism: Angophora floribunda; assembly: GCA_014182895.1. Taxonomy (NCBI): domain Eukaryota; kingdom Viridiplantae; phylum Streptophyta; class Magnoliopsida; order Myrtales; family Myrtaceae; genus Angophora; species Angophora floribunda. The sequence goes on along the minus strand of CM024708.1, from coordinate 19,094,755 downwards.
ACCCAGGGGGGAAGGCAAGGGAGGAAGGAGAGAAAAATGAAAAGCAAATTAATTAAAAAGTCAAAAAAATATTATTAAAAAATTATTGCCGGCACCGGTCGACATCCACATCAATATCGACAAGCCAAATTTAGCCAAATGGAGTGAATTGACATAATTACAGAAATTTTATGATTGAATTGGATAATTACGATAGATTTAAGACTTTTTTGGTAATTCTCTAAACCGTTAAAATAAATATGGCCTTCAATGTGGTCATAATTTTTATTAAAGCTATTACTGTATATATTTCAAAAACTATTGAAGTATCCTACAAGAACAAAGAGCGGCAAAACTCTAGAAGCAAAACACAAATCAAAGTGAGTCTGCCAATTAGAACAAATCGCTTAATTAACACTCAAATGGGCTTCATAACTCAAAGACTGATGGCCTTCAATTTAACAGCAAATGCAAACATCCTGAATATATATGATCCACATACGGAATCATTCGATTATGAAGTATCTCACTGTGGCCTCTCCAAATATAGTTAGATGCACCCATTCCACGTCAATCTTAAAATAGGATATCTAAAAGCAGCTCCCTTACCAGTCACCATTTTGCCTCAACTACCTTAAGGAGTCCCATAAACCAGGAGATCTATCCACCTTGAAAAGCAGAAGACATCTCTTTCGAAGTTGGGAGGCCAAAGATCACTAGAAAAGGAGATGACATTGACATTCCCCATGCTGCTTGCATAACAAACACAGGGTAGGAAGTAAGGGAGTAAACCAGCAACTATCAATGTATAGCCACGTCCAAAAATTATGCCAGAGAAGGCACGCCTCCTCCCTCTCTCTCACGTCCGAAATGAAGACAAATTTAGTAAATTATGCCGGAGAAGGCACGCCTCCCCCTCCCCCTCCTCAATCTCTCACATCCGAAATGAAGACAAATTTAGCTAAATTATACCGGAGAAGGCACACCTCTCTCTCTCTATGAAGACAAATTTAGGTAAATTATGCCGGAGAAAGCATGCCTCCTCTCTCTATCTCCCCCTCCAAATTTGTCTTGATGCTACCAACTCCGGATATTTCCAAAGACATATCAGGCAACAAATCAAGCAACTAGTCAACTTATATGTCACATCTAGAAATCTCTGGAGGAAAATTTGTCAAAGCAAAGTCGGCAAGCAATAGATGCTTGCTGGACTCCGCCAACTTTATAGCCTATACTAGAACCATAATATTAGATTGGGGAGAAATTTCAAAGATTCTGCCCGTTCTTCAAAGTTGGGCCAGCCTCCAGGATGGAGATCTCGATAGGATTCACAGCTTAATAGGAGCAAGTGCTCCTTGTGCGTGTGTAGGTAAGGTAGTTAAGCGAGAGTTCTGTAGAGGTGTGTTGGTGTAGTGTGTGGAGTTGTGTCGTGAGTGACGTGAGCAGGAGTGAGTCCCAAGTGTGAGAAGTGACTGTATTAAAGTAGAGAGAGTTTGAGTGAAGTGAGAGACTTGTGAGCGAGTGTAAGGCAGTTGTGTACATTTGTAATAAACAATTTATATAGCAAAGCTCTACAAATTAGGTGAAAACAAGATAGGATAAAAATGGATCACTGTATAATCAACTAATGAAAATTAGGATTAACTGTACGACGCAAAGGGGCTTGAACGGTAACCAGATCCTCAGAGCTTGCGGCATGCCATTATAATCAGACACAACAATTATCAGCCTCATAGGATAAGCTTCAAGAAGGATGCCCTGTATATGCCAATTATCAGTCCACAAATTGGTCGATTGTCCATCCGCATTTCTTGAATCCATGTAGCATGCGGCTCAAGCTCAAATAAATCTGGTAATTAGGGAAACGGTTGGAAAATTATTATGTATTTAATAGGTTGACAAGTGCCCACTAGAACTTGTTATGCATTGACAACTCTCTCGTTAAACCCTATAGTACAAGAAAAGTTAGTGCATTGAAAACTGCAAAGTTTCTAATTCATTACTTAGTCAACAAGCACCTTTAGCTAGACCTAATAAATGGGCCGATCTATAAAAGTGCTGTCTAAGCCTGACAAGGATGTGCTTTGAGCTTGGCAATTGTCAAACTCATGACCAGACTTCCTTATCATAAACATGTAACCAGGAGAATGACTCTCCAAACTATGTTTGTTACATGTAATCTGAGTCATTCAGGGAATTTCACCTTGCCCCTTTCAAATAATAGGACCATCCTCCACGGGGTAAGCCAACTAGTAGTTCAAATCAGCGAAGGTGACTGTGTTAGGTAGCTTGTCTCCCTAGTTGGTTATGTCACATTTTCTTCCCCATCACTAGAGAGTAAGGAAGGCGATAGAGTTTCCTCCGCTTGCCCAAGAGTTGGCTAAGTAGCCGCTTTTGTGTTTTTCGTAAGTCTTTTTAAAGACCTACTCAGGTCTTCTCTTATTAGATCCTGTAGTACAAGAAAAGTTAGTGCATTAAAAATTGCAAAGTTTCTAATTCATTTCTCAGTTATCAAGCACCTCTAGCTAGACCTAATAAATGGGGCGATTGGGCTTGGTATCTAATCTGAAAGTGTTGTCCAAGCTTGCCAAGAATATGCTTCGAGCCTGGCAATTGTCAAACTTACGATTAGATTTTCTTTGACAGTAAAACAAAATTGTTATGGATAACTTTTTCTTATCATAAACATGAATACCATTTTATTCATCATAATTTACAATAAAGAAAAGTTGCACTATATTTATATTGTTGAACTTTTAAATCCAACCAAATCTAATTTCAACCAGTAATGATATGATTGACTATGGTATTGATCATACACTTTGCATTGGGATTGTTTACCTCTTTGATCTGTAGCCTTTTTTATGCTTAATATATATGTATATGTATATGTATATGTATATGTAATTGTATGTATGTGTGTGTATTATTTCATACATTGAGCTCTCTATATCTTACTCACGAGAAGAGGACAAATGGTAATTTTTTTCTCTTTTAAATTTTTTTTTTGATTCGGCATTTGATGGGCATTACAGCGATGCCACATATCTTAAGAAAGTCATAAAAATAAATTTCACGTCTGCATTATCCATTTATCAAATTGGATTGACTTAACCGACGGACTTAATTGTATTAATTTGATAAGTTTTAGGATTAAATTGCATATTTTAAAAGTTTATAACTTAATTGCACTTCGGCTACAAATTTTAAAACTTTTAGTAACTTATCCCTTAAATCTTTTTGGAGCAAGTGCGAACCAACTAACTAAGAAAAATGACATATCCACTTAACGGAAAAAAATTATTTACCACGTTGACTTGTATGTAAAATTAATCAATGTACAACAGTGTGGGACATTATAACTTTTGGCTTGTCCAATATCTCTTTCTCTCATGAGCACGCAGGGCATAAACACTGTTCAAATGACCACAGCTTGATTATCAACCCTTCATGGTCAAATTAGGTAAAAGTGCCAATTTGTTAAACTAATGTTTGCCGTGAGATGAAGTTTGATGTCCAAATAAAAAAAATGAGGACGCAAAAACGTGCTTTTTAAATTAAAGAATGTAAAGTGACATAGCCGGTGAAAACTTAAGGCATACTTTTTAATATCTTCCTCCTTCCCTAATGTAAACATTGACAATCAATTTATTTAATGTTATTGTTTTTGCTATAAGCAGAACACATTGCTCCTTTAAAAAGTGTTACTATTTCGAATTGACTGTTTACTTTTAGAAACGAAACTTCAACAAATAAGGAAAATGTTAAGGAGTGCAGTCGGGCAGTTTTTAAGTTCTATTAAATATAATTTAAAGTTTGCTAAATGAACTTGAAGACATTGTTAAAACGTGTAATTCTTTCATTTTCAGAATATCTTGAAAAGTGTGATTTTCATTTTCAGTTAATTTATTGCCTTAGCGATTTCTGGCCCAATGGGCTCTCTTTTCGTATCGGGCCGAAAGGAGCACCACCAACCCCATACAAAATAGCCCACCCCAATCGTCATCCTCATCACTCTGATTGAAAACCCTAGAACCCATCCTCAACCTCGGCTTCCCAGAGGGTAAGCTAGACCGCCGCCGACGCCGACCGAAGAAGCAGAGGCAGAGCGCTGTCCCTCCGTCCGCCGCCATGGGTCGCATGCACAGCCGAGGGTACAACTTGAAATCCCATCTGCTTTTTCACATCGTTGTCCCGATTCGTTGCGAGTTTTGCTGACTTTGTTTTTGTCTCTGGTTGTCTCTCCTTTGTGGGTTTTCTTGGTACTTGACAGTAAGGGTATTTCAGCTTCTGCTTTGCCCTACAAGAGGACTCCCCCGAGCTGGCTCAAGATTTCTTCTCAGGATGTAAGAACATTCTCCGACTACGTTCGTTTGACTTTGTGAGATAATGTGTAGTTTGAGCTGCCGCCTCCCTCTTAGGATCTGGTATACGATGTGGGAAGCTCAAGCTCAATTCTGATGTTGCTATGATATTTGTCTTGGCAGTTTGTAGTGAATTTCGTTAGGAGGAAATAGGGCCTATAACCATGCATGACAACTTATCCGAAACTGAGTGATGCAGTCACTCTCATCCAGTAGAATGGTGCTTGTAGTTGTTTACCTGACTATCGGTGGGAGGAAACCGTGGATGCTGTTTCGCTTCCTATTTCTGGGCTTATCTGTATAATTGCATGGTGTTGGATTCTGCGCAATTTGGTGCCTGTTGTTATGTTTAAATTTCTGTCAACTCCTTGATGAAATAAGGCATGCATTTAGATAGTGGGATTCCAATAGGAAGTGCATTGACATGATGGTACTCTTCCATGCGTGTAATGGTGTGGCAGTTTGCATTTGAGCATGATCTGATTGAGATAGTTATTTGTGACTATTAAGTAATGGGCTCAGTTTCGAGTTCTGATAATTGAGCATGATCTGATTTTGTACAGCTTGCTGCTGCATGAGTTATATAGCCTCGATAATAAAACACTTAAAACTCATTGTCGGGATTATGTTCCTTGAAATTTTAGGTTGAGGAGAACATTTGCAAGTTCGCCAAGAAGGGTCTGACTCCATCACAAATTGGTGTCATCCTTAGGGATTCTCATGGTATTGCTCAGGTCAAGAGTGTTACTGGGAGCAAGATCCTGCGTATACTGAAGGCCCATGGTGAGATTTTTTACTACTCCTTGCTCTCCCCCCCTCTCCCTGTGCGGGGAACCCACAAGTCAAGAGACACCTAGGTGATGCTTTGCTTTCTCTTTCTGAATCTTACTGACGATTTTGGGTCAGGGCTGGCTCCTGAAATTCCTGAGGATTTGTACCACCTTATCAAGAAGGCAGTTTCCATTCGGAAGCATTTGGAGAGGAACCGAAAGGATAAAGATTCCAAGTTTAGACTCATCCTGGTTGAGAGCAGGATCCACCGTCTTGCTCGTTACTATAAGAAGACCAAGAAGCTACCGCCCGTTTGGAAATAGTAATGTTCTTTCCTCTCATTTCTCCAAGTGTTTTTGTTATATGAGTGCTTACTCTTCTTTTATGTGCTTTGCTTGGTTCTTTGAAATGAATCTCTGAATTAGAGCGTCCATGGCTTAGTTACCTGAGAATATAGGTATTCCAAGAGAAGTATATTACACAAGTAACAGGTTGAGATTGTATGAATGTTGTTCACACCCCATGTATTGACATTTTTAGGAAAACAAGATCCATGTTACTTAAGCTCTAGCTTGCTTATTTTAGAGATACCCCATTGGGTGGAGGAACTAGATTGAATCATCCTTTTCTATTCTATTTTTCCTTAGAGAAGGTTGGATCTTGACTAATGTCTGCTTCTTTCATGATGATCTTTCTCATTATTGATTTTATATGCTATTTTTGTTCATTGCTTGGTGATTTGTAGATGAACAAACTTGTTTCTGGTTTTTTCTGCTTACCGCTGTGTATGGTGACAGGAAATATGCCTTCACATATAAGATGTTTCGAATTGGTTATTATATTGTTATCTATGAAAATGTTAATGTGTTACGCGTTCCCCTTTTTCAGAAGCATCTGTGTCTGACTCCTGATGTTCCACCATTATTAGAAAGCTGTTATTTTTTTCTTTTATTTGGTCACAGAAGTTCTTTTCTTCACAATTAATTGATTTTCCGGGTGCATATTTCTTTACCAAAAAATCTCCCACAATGGGTTCTTTTCATTTTGGATATTAAACTACTGAATATTTTTCCTCAATAGGGAGGACTGGACTTTCTTGTCCAGCAGCAGTTGAACAAACAATGAATTAATTTGATACTTGCCAAAGAATTGAAAGCAAATTATGTCTTATAATTTGGTAAGAGGATGCATATTTGCAGAGTTGCCAATTGGGATAAATCATGCTGGGGCTGGAAATAGCCTTTTGACATAACTTTGAAGTAGAGTTCTGGGATCTTAGTTAGTCAAAGATGATAACCTTTTGTTTTGGCTGCTACTACTTCACTGACTTATTGAGAATGTTATAGTAAAGCATCAAATAGACGTGTTTTTTCTTTCTTCTGGATTAGAATGTTACAAGTTATGACGGTACAGTTTATGTTTCTATTTTTCTATGGAAATTGCCTGATAACTTTTTTCTGTGTGGCCATGTTGTGATGGCTAGTTATGTAAGCCGATGAATCATGTTGCAAAAAGCAAATGGCAATATCTTTGTAGTCGTTTTGTCCCCTCCTCTACTACTACTACATACTCAATTCAAACTACTCTTCTTTTTTTTTCTTTTTTTGCAGCGAATCTACAACGGCGAGCACTCTTGTGGCGTAAATGCTTGATGGCAATTTTCGAGGGATGCCACATTCTTCACTTGTTTATGTTTGTCACTTAAGTTACTGGACAGAACATATAGTTTTGGATCATCAGTACTTTAGTTTTGGGGCTGTTTGAGAAATTGGATTGCAGGTCTTTTCCCTTCTCTCTGTTTTCTTCTGTTCTCACCATGATAAGTTGCAAACTTCTTAATGAATTAGCCTCGTCGGGACTCTAAGGCGAGCCAGGAAACATCTGTCAAAACATTTCACTGAAGTTAATGGGAAATAGAACATGAAAACACAAGTTTAAATAATGCAAATTTTTATTTGATGACTTCATGTTACCCTTTTAACCTTATAGAAATATCATATTGTTTTACCATACACATTTTCTTTTGCCAAAAATCTCTATAGGCTTAAAGTCTCTTGACAATGCTTGACCAAAAGCAGCTAGAAAACATGATGTTGTACGAACAATTAGTCATTGAGCCGCCCGCTGCGTAGAATAATAAATTCCATGGGTAAATTAAGGGAAAAAAGAAGTAAATGAATGCATAGTCTTTTTAATTGAAATAATTAGAGGTAGTTGAACCGACCGTTACATGAATCAATTTTACTGAAGTAGTTGCAGGTAACGATTTGAAAAATCCGGTCCATGTGATCTTAGAACTACAACAAAAAGTTAAAAGGACATGCTCTCAAATTGAAAAAAAGTTAGGGATGATTGTAGCACTAACATAGTTTTAAGTACCATACGTGATACAATACGATGCTGCTGACTTTGGAATTTAAACAACACGTGAAAGTAACGGAGGAAATAAGAAGTCTCCCTTTTTTCAAGATAGATAAGCATGGAAACGAGTTTGACTGTGCAACTTGCTCTGAAGTTGAAAAACATAGGATTAAGATAAAGTCGGTAGAAGTCATGTGCCTAAATAACACTGGTCTAATTCCCTAAAAAAATTGTAGTTTTAGTTCCAAAACTACCCTAACCCTGACCAATTTTTTATTTTTTGGATTTTGCCCCTCCTTTTTTTCCCAAACATTATTTGAACCCAAAGTCACTCTGTAAAGAGTTTTTACCGAATGTAATTTGCATTTCCCTAAAGGGCTTTGGCTTCTAACATTTGCATTACACCTAAAGCCTATTTTCAAAGTTAAATCAAATCCACCCTAAATCTACATAAGAAACTGACATGGAAAAACTCCACAAAAATGTTGATGTTCTTGTCCTGAAGAAGATTGAGGGAAGTTAAAACCGATTCACACTCAAAGAGAGAGAAAGCTCGATTGTCCTCTCCGTAAAAGACTTGCTCTCGACGAGACGAAGGCAAAGCCTTCGTGTTAGCCCCTCAGCGTGTTAGCCCCTCTCCTTGCGTTAGCCTCTCGACTCATATCACTCGAAGTAATTGATCATGAAAAGGGGGAAATTCTCTATGTATCGATTGAGTAGCGGACTCCAAAGCGCTTGGTCTCTTCCTATACAGGCTCACACTTGGTCGCCTCCGAGGAGAGGATGATGAAAACTGTGAAAAGCCCTCGTGACAATTAGGAATTTATTCTTTTGTTTCTTTTATTCCTTTTTTTCCCTAAATTTAACTTTTATCATTTCTATTGAATTACGTGCGCATTTATCTCCTGTTGTTCAGTTTTTGCTATTATAGTTACGTGTATATTCTAGTTAGAAGCCATATGTTTAGTGCTTGTAGTTCTTGTTTCCCTACGTTGTATGTTAGTTAGCAACTTTTTTTTCTTATATATCCGTAAATGGGATTTATTGTTTCCTCGTGGTCTTCACCATCACTTTAAACAGTGGAATAACAAAAATGTCCTCAAAGTCCTCAAATTCTTGAACAAAATTCAATCGCACAAGAATGATGGTTGATTGTTGTGTAATCAATTATTCTCAGAATGTGAATTGGGTTGTTTACAATTCGCTTCAATCAGTGTGATGTGTTTGACATTGAACTTGCAGGTTGACTGTCATTTTGCTCGTAAAAAAATTGGAGTGTTACTAGGTTAAATCATAAGCAATGGCAAGTTCATTGAATAGTTGACTCTTTATGTTTGAATATTATTTTTAGTTATCAATTTATGACTTTGTGTTTTTTAACAAATTGAAAGTAACGATGGTGATAGCTCAATGGGCTAGAGTGATAAAGAATCAAATATATTAGATAATGAAGAGTTAGTGAAAATGGAAATGAGGAAAGAATTTGAAGAAGCAAGAATAGAGGAGGAGGTGGATGATGGTCAATCTTTAGTTGTAGGTTCCACTGATGTTGTTTTATACAAAGATGAGGCAACTTATGAAAAGATAGATTTTGATAATGAATCTCTAAACTAGACATAATATTGATGTTTTTAAGAAACCGGTGTCATATCAAGCCTAATGATTCATCAATGTGATCCTAAGTATGTCCATAACAAGGAAGTGTTTAGTCTAGGCACGAGTTTTGAATCTCGTGAATAGTTTAAGAATGATAGGAAAAGGTATGTCGTAAATAATGGATTTGATTTTTTGGCAAAAAAAGTAAATATAAAAGAATGGAAAAGAGATGTGTAAGAAGATGTGATTGGATTCAAAATGAGAAAATTTGTATCATGAGGACAATATTGGATGTCCCCATAATTGCAATAGAAGTCTTAAAAATAGGCAAATCAATCCTACATGGCTTCTTCAAGAGTAGATGCATACAAAGGCAAGAGAAAGGTTTGCCCTAACACTTAACAATAAAAATGTTATAGGGCTATGTGAAAAGCTTTTAGTGATATAAGGGGACCTATAGAGACGCAATATAATATGCTAAGATCTTATTTGACGGAACTCAAGAGAGTTAGCAATGATGAAACATTTGACATATAAGTGATCCTAGTGATTTTATGTGGGCTTTGATTAGTTGAAAAAGGATTCTTTAGTAGAATGTAGGCATGTCATAAGCTTAGATGGTTGCCTTTTTAAAATTTGAATTGAAGGATATGGTATTGTGTGCTATAAGAAGAGATGGAAACAATCAAATGTTTTCAATAACTTGACAATTGCGAAAGTTGAGTCCAATGTATCTTGGACTTGATTTCTCACCCTTTCATTCACTAGCTTGAGCATGGGCACGAGTGAGGGATGGTAAGAAATTGATGAAAGTTGAAGTCTAATGTGATATTCAAATTGCCTTCAACATGGGCATGACAAGAAAACATGCAAGAATCTTACATCTAGGCCACCCAAAGTAAGTTTGACAAATTTGTCACTTTCAATAATAATTTTTCTTTTTTTGGGGGGTATCATGACCATTAATGTTGGTGATTCTTGTGTTTTTTCACATGTAAGTAGAAAAGAAATAGACCAAAGAAAGGCTATTGGTGCACGGGATAATGCACGGGCCTTGACCATTTAGCCGTATTTTCATTGAAAAAACACGGATTAGTACCTTGTTTAGCCATATTTTATTTTCAATAGACTTGTGCATATTATGATTAGTATTTTATGCTATTCATGTCTGAAATTGGGAATTCATATTTAAAGGCAATTATTTGTCTAATTTTTTATATGTAAATCAAAAAGAAAAGCAACTTCATAAGTCAAATTTTCTTTTTTTTACTACAAATGCTTGGTAGTGATTGAGTTATTGACATCAAAAGTTGATCCTTCTCCAACAGAGAAATAAGAGTAAGGAATGTTAAAGTTTTACCAAACCAATCTTCAATTGATATCTTCAAATCTCCAGCACTCAACAATTTGGAATCGATGGTGGATTGTGAAATTTTGGACCAAGAAATGCTGGTGGATGTTCAATGTCTGCTATTAGATGAGGATATTTTGTTGTAGACTAAAAATTGTTAGTTTTTATGTTTTTTTTAAGTTGATTTGACTTTGTATTACATGTTTGGTTAGGGGATTTGGTAATTTAACTGATGTTTCAGCTATGTACAAGGTGTTGAGTTGTGCTTACTATATCGGGATGTCTCTCTATTCCAACACACAATATGGATCGGTTTAAGTTTATCTCATACTATTTATTCAATTTTTACCTTTGCCTTTCTTTTGAGCTATGTCTACTAGGATTGGGTAAAAGCCTTGGGTTAGATCATTATTTGTGGTAAAGTTGATGATGGAAAAGAAGAAACTAATATAGTAATTTTTGTATTTCAAGATCAATAAGGATTACTACTCAAATAGGTCTTCCACCAACATTAGAAACAAATAAATGGGAAAGAGAAAAGTAGGAGATCATAAAAACATCTTTGCATCTTATAAAACACAGCTTCATTTCAATGAACCCCTATTGAAAGTTACCATAGATATGAGAATGTTTTCTCAAAGCACCAACGTCAATAAAAGTTTTTCCACATCCTTCATGCTATAGCTATAGAGGAAAAGGACTTCACTAGCCAGCACTAACGCTGGCTTGGGCACCTTTGCTCCTTTTCCTTCTTTTTCAAGGTCTTCAATTCGTTTTCTACATGTGAGACAGACAAAAACTTGAGTCACTTGAACCCATACTTAACAGTTCTTCTCATTTTTTTTCCCCAAGTAATGGTAATGCTAAAAGGATTTTAGAATAAAGAGGCACGCTAAAAATACACCAAAGAGAACCATCTGCTAACACTTAGTTGAAAATTCATGAGCTTCTTACTTTCATCCTTCAGGAAACCACGTAAACGGAAAAAGACATATTCTTATGCAAAATCCCCACAAAAGTAACTCCATCGTCACCGTCACTGTAGCCTCCATGAAAATAAGCTGGCTTATAGCAGAAAAAAGGGCCAAACTTAACTACTAGTTACTATGATATTAAAGAAATTTTTTAATTACAATGACATACAAGTGCTAATATTACATCTAAGCATGTATGGAAGAAAATTGATTATTTAAAAAAAAATGCAATTGAATCTTAAAACTTATTAAATTAATGCAATGAAATACCTTAGTCAACTTTATATAGTTTGTCATATAGAGAATGCTAAGGTGATTTTGTTTTTTATTACTTTTTTAAAACACTACACTTTTGTAAGAAGTTTAAGAACTTTTTATGCACTTATTCCTTAAATTTTTTTGAAGTAAATGTGAACCAAATAACCGAAAAGAATGACATATTCATTGAAGAGATAGACAAAAAGATACACACTATTTACAATGTTGGCATTTATGTAAATCTAATCAATATACAAATCTATATGATGTGGGACATTGGAATCTTTGGCTCATCTAATTCTCTTTCTCTAATTAGCATGTGGGGCATAAACGCCGTTCAAATGACCATGGCATGGTTTTTGACCCATCATCGTCAAATTAGGTAAAAGTGCCAATTTATTAATACAATATTTGTTATGAGATGAAGTTCGATGCCTAAGTAAAAAAGTGAGGATGCAAAGAAGTGCTTTTGAAAATAAAAGATGAAAAGTGGTATTATATTGTGGGCGAAAACTTGAGTTATACTTTTTAAATATTTCCCTACTTCACTGATATTAATATTGACAGTCAATCTATTTGAAGTTGTTAGTTTCGCCCTGAAGGCACATATTGTTCATATGTTACTATTTGGAATTGTTCGCATACTTTTAGAAAGAAAACTTTGATTAATAAGGAAAATATTAAAAGAGTGAAATCAGTGCATTTTTAAGTCTTGTTGAATAGAATTTAAAGTTTATTAAGGCCGTGTTTGGTAACCGATCAATTCTTCACTATTTCTATTCTTTTGCTCCCTTTAAAAAAAAAAAAATCCATTTTTAATGTCAGTCAATTTTTCTATTTCCAAGAGTAGGAATGGATTAATGGTCAAGAAATAGATTTAAAATAGAAACAAGAAGTAAAAAAAATTATTTTTTTATTCCCAAGAACAAATTTTGAAACAAGTTATTTTTATTTTGTTCTTTTCTTTTTTCATCTTCTTTTTTTCTTTTATTCTTCTTCCTCCTATAGCTATTTGCTAGGCTTAGCAATGGATGGCAACTAGCCAGAGACGAAATGAGGTCCAACGACCTTGTCGTGGCTAGGCGATGTTGACTTCACCTAGCTATGCGAGGCCGACCTCATCGAGGTCAACAAGGTTCCCCCAAGGCTAGTGAGGTTGTCAACTCTTGTCTTTGGCCAATCGCCGACCATTACCAAGGCCCAATAACCAACTGGAGGAGGAAGAAAAAAAGAGAAATAGTAAAGAAAAAAATAAAAATATCATAAAATTAAAAGAAATTTTATGTCACAAAAAAATTTGAGAATCATACAAAACGCATTTTTTTCATTTTCTATTTCGGGAATATGAATTTTATGTAGTTACCAAACGCATTTGAATGTTCGAAACTCGTCTAAAGAACGTAATAAAAATATATATTTCTAAGTAAAAATTATTCTCAAGAATAGAATGATTACCCAACACAAAGTAAACAAAATTAAAAACTTGGTTAAAATGAGTAACTCTTTCATTTTCAGAATTTCTTAAAAAGTGTTATTTTCATTTTAAGCGATTGCTGGCCCAATGGGCTCTCTTTCCGTTTCGATCCGAAAGGAACACCACCAACCGCATACAAAATAGCCCACCGCGATCATCATCGTTCCCTTCCGTCGGATCGACAACCCTAGAATCCACCCTCAACCTCGGCTTCCCAGAGGGTAAGCTAGACCACCCGCCGACGCCGACCGAAGAAGCAGGGGCAGGCTGCTCTCCCTTCGTCCGCCGCCATGGGTCGCATGCACAGCCGAGGGTGCGTCCTCGAATCCCATCTACTTCTTGTCATAGTTGTCCCGACTGTTGAGAATTTTGCTAACTTTGTTTTCGTTTCTGGTCGTCCCTCCTTCGTGGGTTTTCTTGGTACTTGGCAGTAAGGGTATTTCAGCTTCTGCTTTGCCCTACAAGAGGACTCCCCCGAGTTGGCTCAAGATTTCTTCTCAGGATGTAAGAACATTTTCCGACTGCGTTTGTTTGACTTTGTGGAATAATGTGTAGTTTGTAGCTGCCGCCTCCCTCTCAGGATCTGGTATAAGATGTGGGAAGCTCAAGCTCAATTCTGATGTTGCTATGATACTTGTCTTGACAGTTTGTGTCGAATTCGTTAGGAGGAAATAGGGCCTAAAACCATGCATGACATCCTATCCGAAACTGAGTAATGAGTCACTCTCATCTAGGAGAATGGTGCTTGTAATTGTTGACCCGACTATTGGTGGGAGGAAACCGTGGATGCCATTTTACTTCCTCTTTCTGGGCTTATCTGTACAATTGGGTGGTGTTGGCTTCTGTGCGATTTGGTGCCTGTTATGTTTAAATTTCTGCTGACTCTTCGATAAAATAGACGTGCATTTGGAGAGAGGGATTCCAATAGAAAGGGCATTAACATGATGGTACTCTTCCATGAGTAATGGTGTGGCGGTTTGCATTTGAGAATGATCTGATTCAGATGGTTATCTGTGACTATTAAGTGATGGGCTGATTTTCGAGTTCTGATGTTGGACCATGATCTGATGTATGATGTTTCACTGCTGCATGAGTTATAGAGCCTCGATAATAGAACACTTAAAACTGATGGTCAGGATTATGTTTCTTGAAATTTTAGGTTGAGGAGAACATTTGCAAATTCGCCAAGAAGGGTCTGACTCCATCACAAATTGGTGTCATCCTTAGGGATTCTCATGGAATTGCTCAGGTCAAGAGTGTTACGGGGAGCAAGATCCTGCGTATACTGAAGGCCCATGGTGAGAGTTTTTCCTAGTCCTTGCTGTTTCTTTCTTTATGTCTTTCTATCTGTCTCTCTCTCCCCCCCTGAACCCACATGTCAAGAGACACCTAGGTGATGCTTTGCTTTCTATTTCTGAATCTTACCAACGATTTTGGGTCAGGGCTGGCTCCTGAAATTCCTGAGGATCTGTACCACCTTATCAAGAAAGCAGTTTCCATTCGGAAGCATTTGGAGAGGAACCGAAAGGATAAAGATTCCAAGTTTAGACTCATCCTGGTTGAGAGCAGGATCCACCGTCTTGCTCGTTACTATAAGAAGACCAAGAAGCTACCACCCGTTTGGAAATAGTAATGTTCTTTCCTCTCATTTCTCCAACCATTGTTTGCCATATGAGTGCTTACTCTCCTTTTATGATGCATTGGTTGGGTCTTTGAAACAAATTTCAGAGTTAGAGTGTCCATGGCTTAGCCACCTGAGAATATAGGTATTTCAAGAGATGTATATCACATGAGTAACAGGTTGAGATTGTATAATTGTTGCTCACACCCCATGCATTGACATTTTTAGGAAAACAAGGTCCATGTTACTTAAAATTCTATTTTGTTTATTTTAGTGGTACCCAATTGGGTGGAGGAACTAGATTGAATCAATACTTTTTCTATTCTATTTTTCCTTAAAGAAGGTTGGGTCTCAACTAATTTCTATTTCTTTCATGAGGATCTTTCTCATTATTGATTTTATATGCTATTTTTTTTTATTGCTTGGTGATTTGTGGATGAACAAACTTGTTTCTGTTTTTTCTGTTCACTGCTGTGTATTTGTGATGACAAAAAGAAGCATTTGTATATAAGATTTTTCATATCAGTTATTGTATAGTCATCTAAGAAATTGTCAATGTGTTCTGCATTTCCCTCTTTCAAAAGCATGTGTCTGACTCCTGCTGTTCCACTATGTCAGGAAGTTATTTTTGTTCTTTTTTCTTTTTGTTTGTTTGGTTACAATAGTTCTTTTCTTCACAATTAATTGATTTTCCGGGTGCATGTTGCTTTATTAAAAACATCTCCCACAATGGGTCCTTTTCATTTTGGATAACATTTGAGAAATATTTTATTTTTAAACTACTGAATATTTTTCCTCAAGAGGGAGGACTGGACTTTCTTGTCCAGCAGCAGTTGAACAGAATGAAATTAATTTGATGCTTGCCAAAGCACTGAAAGTGAGTTGTTTCTTATAATTTGGTAAGAGGATGAATATTTGCAGAGCTGCCGATTGGGATAAATCATGCTGGGGCTGGGAGTAGAAATATGAGATCTTTGTTAGTCAAAGATGATACCTTTTGTTTCAGCTGCTACTACTAAAATGATTGAGAATGTTATAGTAAGCATCAATTAGACATATGTTTATTCTTTCTTCTGGATAAAAATGTCATGAGTTACAACGTGACCGTTTGCATTTCTGTTCTTCGATGGCAATTGCCTCCACACTTTTCTCTTTGGCTGTGTCGTGATGGCTTGTTATATAATTGGATGAATCTATTCATGTTTCAAAAAGTGTGCAGCATTATTGTTTGTAATTGTTTCATTTCCTCTTCTGCTACTACATACTCAAGTCGAACTACTTTTTTGCAGCGAATCTACAACGGCGAGCACTCTCGTGGCATAAATGCTCGACCGCAGTTTCCAAGGGATGCGGCATTCTTCACTTTCTTATGTTTGTCGCTTAAGTTACTGGACGGAACATCTAGTTTTGGATCATCAATACTTTAGTTGTGGGGCTGTCTGAGATATTGGATAGCAGGTCTTTTTCCTCCATCTCTCTGTTTTGCTTCTGTTCTGGTCTTGATAAGTTGCGGACTTATTTAATGAATTAGCCTCGTTGGGAGTGGACTCTTATGTCTAGCCAGGAAGCATATGTCAAAACAATTCACTGAAGTGAAGGGGAAATAGAACATGAAAACATAAGTTTAAACAGTGCAAATCTTAACTTGATGACTTCATGTGACCCTTTTAACCATATAGAAATTTCAGAGTTGTTGAGGGGAAATAGAACTTGAAAATAAAAGTTTAAATCAGTGACGCCAGGGACGCAATATTAGTACAAAAACCTTTGTAACAGCTGAAATTGTCATGTGATTTCATGATGCGTTTGTCGTAATCAAGTATAGAAGTGTCGTGAGACATGTGAAATTGATGGAATTTATTATTGATAATGAAGTTATTTTTCATTTATTAATTATTATTAAGAAATTTTGATATAAATTATTCATTTTTTGTGAAATAAAGAAAATTTCGGCGGAGTACACTTTCTCTACTTGCACGTCCTGCAGGCTTGTGTAACACTAGTGTCAATTTATCTTTACTCGGCGAAAGGAGTTTCCTCTCCTTTAAAAAATGTGCTTAATCGTTAAATTCAACTATAGAGATATCGTATGTGTAAAATTTTCTCAAACGTTTCAGCTCTGAATAACAGCAATGACAATTATAATTGGAGTTTCGTTGATGAATATTCTCGAAACACTTATTAAACATATTTCGTGAAGGAAGTATTTAATTTTTTAAATATTGATATGAATTGTGCACTATGAATCGCAATATGTTTTTATTGACTAAATTTGCAAACACCTCAAAAACACTTTTTAATAATAAATGTGAACTTCATAAGTTTCGAGATTTAGAAGGGTGAAAATAGAGTATAAAGCCATTTTCTTGAATTAAGAATTGAAATAAAAGTTACTTTCTTCCCCACTCTCCATGTAACGAACGGGCACGGGCCCCGCCGCCCCTCGGTGTCCCGAACCAAATCTTTCCGCACAAAACTAGTGGCAAGGAAGGGCGAAACAAGGGAAGTTATATTAGGAGTGAGCAAAAGGAATTGTCCGTATCAAGCCGAACGTGTCGGTTTAGAGCAGCTTCCAATTCCATGCAATTGGAATTAGTGAATTTCGATCTGTTCTCGGTTCCAAGTGTGAACCATTCTTTCCCAACTGATTGATTATTTTTATTTATTTATTGCAAATGTGAAAAATCCATAATATGTTTACAAATCTCACTCTTTCATGCCTTTTTTTCAAATCTGAAATAAAATCCTAATCTCACTCTCATTCTTCGCGCCTCTCGCTCACGATCACATGTCTCTTACTCGACTCAGCTACTCTCAGTTTCTCGCTTGACTCTCAAATGCCACCCCTCGCTTGAGTTACTCAACACCTCCCTCTCTTGCTCTATTTTTAGCCTAACGTGATTGCAATCGAATCTCATCAAGATAAATACCCAATGCTCTATTTTTTTTCTTTTAACCGCTGGTTCTTCCAGAACCTCGTCTTTTATTTCTTAAACCACTTTAGTAATGATTAGACTTCTTTCGATGTTCGTTGATTCTCTAGTGATTTTTATATTTGTATGTTGCTTCAAGTTTTGGGAATTCATAGTTGTTCATCTTTTTCCTAGTCACCTTGAAGATTTTACAAGGATCTTTGTCGGTGTTTTGGACTTCCTAACTTCTTTTTCATTCCGGTTAAATTTTTGTTTCTTCGTCTTTTTCATTTTTGTGAACTTACATGTGATTCTAGTTATTTGTTGTTCTGCAGAAAACCATCAAGCAGGACAAAAAAAGCATGCCATCCATTCCATTTACCCATCCAAAGCCGGATTAGACCGATCGGGTCCAATTCCAAGAATGAATGATCTGATTTCCAATTATCTGATCTTCAATTCTAGAAATTGAGAACCGATCCTTTTAATCCAGTTCCATTGATAACTCTATTTTTAATAGAGTATTCTTGCTTATTTATACTTGATATTTGCTAAATTTTGAGAAATTTTTGGGTGAATTTAATTGCGACTCACGTAATTTTATTTTGTATGAAATATTTTCAGATCTTTCAAAATATTGCAATATCTTTCGAGAATATTTCATCTTGAAGAAAAAGGCAGCTCAAATCAGATATTTGGAGAATTTGACCATGATTGAAGATAAAGTTCAAAGAAAATCAAGGATGAATCTTTTCCAAATCCTAGTAGAGTCGACCTAGGGCAGATTTTTGGAGCCTATATAAACTGCTCTTGTGCCGCAGAAAAAGAGAGTCCGGGGAGCCACCATCTTTGCATTTGCAGAAAAATTTGAGTTTTCTTAGTTAGATTTTGTTCTTCAATTTTAGAGTTGGTGCTGTCAAGGAGAGAAGGAGGAGACAAACCCGAAGCTCCTTGTTTCTCAATTCGGTAAATTTGTTTTTATTATGTTTTCTTTAATTCTTGTCGGTTTAATTTTTACTATTTTTTAAATTTCTTTTGTTAGAGCTACAATGGATCTTAATCATGATTGATTAATTTTCAAAGACTTTCATGCAATAGAATTGTTTTGATTGTGTCGTTCTTTATCATAATCTTAATGCTTTTAGAAGTCTCGGCCAACTTTTGAATGATTTTTATGTATGCATGATACCGGGTGGAGATTGTGTGCATGTGCAATAGTGATATTGAACCATAAATTAAATTTAGGTCAAGGTACACTAGGTTATTTATGTGGCTGCGGTAGTAGATCTAGGTTGGGAACTTAATGCTTTTAGGTAGTTTAAATTCACCTAAGGTTAGTGTGGGTTAACATACCTAATTAGGGATTATTAGACCGAGGTCGGCTTTTAATTCATCTTAGGGAAATTTCGCCAACACAATTGGAAATTAATTTGTTGCATGAAAAGTTAAGAAAATTAATTATGAATGGTTAGGTGAAGTTGGATGCTCTAACGTTTTGTGATCTTGAATTTGCTTTAGATTAATTTTACTTAGCTTTTAATTCTTTAAGTTTTGACATTTTCTATATTTTAGTATTTTAATTAGTTTAGTTCACTTTTTACACGTCTTTTTGATTTGGTTAGCTAAATTTTTGGATTGATCACCTTCGGTAAGTAATTGGATAAAATAAAATTAAAACAATCTTCGTGGGAACGATACTCACTCATCACTTTATTACTTGTTGATATTGTGCACTTGCAATTCACCTAACATCCAAATTGTTGAGTGAGAATTAGATCACCCAAGAACCGATTACTCCTAAATTACATGCATGTTATATATTTGGTTAATTATATATAAGAGTTAATTAAAAAGAAGATAGTACGTATTATTTTTAAATTAATTAATTAAATATAGATGGTAATTACAAATAACACGTTAGATAGAGATTATCTATACAATTCATGAAATTAAAATTAAAATTATCCACTTAAAATTACAATTTTTCATAATTAAGATATGTGTTTTTTTTCCATGTTCACATTATTTCCCATATTATAGTAATTAAACTACTAAATACTTAGGATTTTTTTTTGTCAAAACTCAAGACTAAAATAGCATATCTCTACTTCCTTTGTTTTATAAATTTCACATTTCCAGAAAATATTTTTTGATATTTGGTTGAAACCTGAAAAAAGATTTAAAATTATTTTTCGTCATTTGAAAAGAAAATTCTGATTTTATATTCCTAAATACACACAAATCGGACACTACTAACTTGCACATGGGCAATCAAGATACCAAACATGTGCACCAAGATCCCAAGATCCAGCGTCAATAAATTCCAACCTGAGTGTCAGGCATTTGGGTCCCAAGGAAAAGCACAAGCATTGATCCTAAATCCACAAAGGTCGAACCCTAGACTCCGGTGCCTGTGCTCATATCCCTAGCACCCACGCCCTAGTACACAAAAGCTGAGCGTAGTACTCCAATGCTCGGACATAGGCCTATATCAACAAAGGGGAGGCTAGGGACCTTGTGCTCTAACTTGGGATGTTAGTATCCGTGCATGGGTTCTTAATGCCAATGCTCGGGTCTCGAGTGCTTGGGCTTGAGACCCCAATGCCCATGCCATGATCACAAAGCCTTGAGGTCTTGAGCTACAACCTCAAGCACGAGGGATCCAAGCATGAGAGTCTCGACTTGAAATATCGAGGACTCACATAGGGGCATCAAGCTCTAGGGTCTTAGATTCGATGGACTCGGGCTCAAGCACAAGGCATCCGAGCAAGGGCACTGGTGTCTCGGGTTGGCCTCAATGGAGTTGAGCTTGGTCTCCATGGACCAGCCCTAGGCATTGGGAATCCTAGTCCGATATTGGAGTTCCCGAGCATAGCCTCAATGGACTTGAGTGTGGGATCAAAGTCTTGGGCCTCAACCTCAATGAACTTAGATTCAAGTGTAGGGGATTTGGACACAAGTATAAGGAACCCAAGCTTGAGCATCGAGGACCCGAGTTCAAGTGCTATAGATGGGCCTAGGTGCTAAGGACCCTAGCCTAAGTGCTAAGGAATTGGACATGACCTTTTCGGACCTAGGTTCAAGTGCCAAG
This sequence comes from Angophora floribunda, assembly GCA_014182895.1. NCBI lineage: Eukaryota > Viridiplantae > Streptophyta > Magnoliopsida > Myrtales > Myrtaceae > Angophora > Angophora floribunda. Next base: position 19,074,003 of record CM024708.1, on the reverse strand, counting down.
GATCCAAGCACGAGCACCAAGCTCTTGCGCTCGGCTTTCATGGACTCAAGCCTAAGTGCTAGGGCACCTGGGTGTTGAACCTAGCCTTGATGGACCTAAGCACTGGTATCAAGGACCCAAGCATTGGCAATGGGGTCTCAAGTCAAGGCTCAATAGACTTGGGTTAGGGTGCTGAGGACGCGTGGAAGAGTATTAGGGTTTACATGTTCAAGTGTAGAATTTTTTATCCAAACATCAATATCTACTTATATTTTAAAAATTGATTTTCGATTTTTTAAAGGAAAAATCATTTTGTTGAATTTAATCATAGACTTTTCGTTAATTAGAAAAATATATTTCGTTAGATTCATTTTTCTAAGCTATCTAAGTCGGGAAGACGAGGACAATATTTTTTCTAAAAATTATTTTCTAGAAGTCGCCTGCTATTATTCTATCTCGGACCACGCCTTCTTTCAAGTCTCCACGTCCGCCAACGGCCATGACCTGCAGTAGCATCCGGGCTCTGCACTCCCTCCACCGTCACCTTCCACGTATCCTCTCGACCTTTCCCCCTTCCCTTCGCAGACAAACCTCTCCCCTAACCTTCTCACCGACCGCCATGGCCGACCTCAACCGGAGGACGACGCAGAGCTCTTCTTTCTCTGCCTCCTCTCATCCTGGTAAAAGGTAATGACGCCCCTCCATCTTCCCGTTATTGCGATTTCATTCCTGGGTCCGGTCCTGCAACGAGCAATTGGCGTCAAAGTTCGGAACTTGATTTGTCTTTCTGTTATTTTCTCTTTTGGGTCCGGAGCTGCAGTGACGGCAGCAGGGGGGAAAGTCTAGATGTGGGCTACGATCGAGAACGAACGAAAGGTCGAGGTCGAGGTCGAGGTGGTGCTGGCAAAGATAGAATCGACGCTCTCGGTAGACTCTTGTAAGGCTTCAATCCTCTGATGCTGTTTCATTGATTGTCCGTTCCCTTAAACTTCTTAGTACTTTTGTTGATTGGAATTTGAGTTGAATGGATGTCGGTGACGCTGATACCTTGTATAATAGCTGTGGACGCATGATGAATTTGTCATGATTATTATTCACCTTCCTCTCCATTTCATTGGAAACCTGGAGGATGATTGCGTTAGTGTATTTGTAGTTTGTTGAAGATACTTGATTTTTTCTGCTCCCTATGCTAGCGGGACAACACGGATGAAATGTCATGTTGCTTAAACCCCTCCTCCTTTTCTGCGTTCTCCGTTATTCCAAGCAAAGATAAATCCGTGCTGTTCTGTGCTCAAATGAAAAGTCTCAGAATTTTTTGTTTGTTTGTTTCAGGACTCGCATTTTGCGCCACATGGCTGCTGAGTTGAATTTGAATATGAGGAGTGATGGGTATGTCAAAGTTCAAGACTTGCTTCATTTGAATATAACAACATCCGCCAATGTACCGTTGAGGGCGCACACAGTTGATGAAATAAAGGAGGTGTGTCCAGTCATTTCTATTGTTTCTCTGCATTGATTTTGTAGGACCAGTCTTTGCAAAAGTTGTCTCTGAATGCGGTAACTGGAGTTTATGATACTTATTTGCTAGATTGTGCCTTGTCCTTCTATAATGTTTGAATGCAGAAAATGTTTTGATGATGACTTTAAGAACGACCTCCTCATTATTAAGAGGAATAATTATTCTGCTCTTTAATTTCTTTTCACAAGAAAGTTAAGTTTTAGTCTAACAAGTATTGTAGTCATCCTGTAGCTTGAATCAAACTCCCTAAATATCTCTAGAATCTAGATAGTAACATTAGCCTAAGGTTGCCCCTTGTTTTGCCAGGCATTGCTGATGAGGTCAACTATTGCCACATATCTCTGATGATTGTGTGGACCGACTCACCTAGTTGTTCAATGAAAACGGCTTCTGGTGCTGCCATTGCAATGAATTTGACTTGATGCAAAACTGCTCTATTAGATCTAAATTGATATATTCCAAAAAGATTACCAGCAAGACAAAATGTATATGTCCTCAGAGGTTAGTAGGCAGTTGTGGCATTTGCGCAAAGTTTGCTATTCATTGAAAAAAAAATCTGAAAATTAAGTACTCCTGTTGAAGAGCAAAGTTCAAAACCTCCTTCCTGTATTGCATTAATGATCCTTAGCTGTTGCAGATATTTTGAGGTTTTTGTTAGTAATTAGCTCTATTGAACAATCTTGAGCGGTTGCAGTTATGGATCTTAATTAACTGCTGCAAGTTTCTGTTCTTTACATTTAGTCATCAGAAAGTAGAGCTTGGATTGGATAGATGTCCTGCAAGTGGATTAGCCATGTGATTCGCATCTTGATTTGAAGTTATAGCAGCAAAAAATGGTGCCTTTAATGGTATAATATTTTTTTCTTATAGTTGTGAGGATTCTGCTGATCTCTTATGATGGATCATTTTTTGAATCCTCTAATTTAAGGGTTAAAAGTTACCATGGAAATCACTTTGCAGGGTTGATATTATAGTTTCTTAGACTAACCTGACTGATGGGCCTTCTGTTTCTATCTTGCAGGCAGTGAGAAGGGATAATAAGCAGCGGTTTAGCCTCTTAGAAGAGAATGGGGAGCTTTTAATACGTGCAAACCAAGGTCATACAGTAAAGGTGATAGAACAGAGACCTTCTTAAGTTGCTTCCTTCTATTTTTTATTTTTTATTTATATTTTTTGCAACCAGAACCCAATTGATTGTGTATAGAATGATGTGTGGTATCTGTTGCTTCAATTGTCAGTAACTGTGTAGAGTTCTCAATTTCTTCCCTTACATCCATGTGTCAGCCAGCAATGTTTTCTTTCATGCATGTATTTGGTAGCAATACCAAAACATTTCAAAATCAAGATCTTGATTTGACAAATCCACTTATGTTGTAAAAGTTGTCAGTTAACTGACTCTTTTAAGGGTGTGATATTGCATCAAGATTTATCCATGTTGACTGGGTTGTTTTTTATGTTCGTGCTATATTAGCTGCATGGGGTGCTGATCGTATATGTTACTGTAACTATGCTTGTTAAGGTTCTAAATTAGCATGTCCTGTTGCCAGTTTTACATCAAAGACAGTTGATACATTTTGTGTGGTGATATTGTTTGAAGTGGGATTTAATGTACTTTAGCTATTTGGTATGAAATTTTTGCTCAGAATTCCTACAAGAGGTTTCAATCTATAAATACTGCGAATATACTTGTAGATCAAAAACAGGATTTCTAGGTTGCATCTCTGGCTTGCTCTTCTCCTAATTATGCATCATTAAGCTTTCAGTCATGTGAGAGTGTATGGATTGCATAAAGAATGAACTTATTAAAGGGCAAATTGCTCTGGCAACATGTTGAATTTCAAAGAATATGCAAGGTTGACCTCCTCTTGATTATAAACGTGCAGTCTCCTTTGTTAGGATATTTTGACACTGCATATTGATGACTTGATTGTTGAGCTGATTCACATAAATAGTCTTTTGAGCATTATATGAACCCCTTCTGGTAGCATTTCTGACTGATTTCTGCCTTCTGGTCTAGCAACTTTGTGATTCTCTTCATCTGTGATATGACAAAGGAGAAAAGTTGATCTTAGCTAATATCTCCTATTTGGCATTTAAAAGATATTTACCTAACCGAAAGAGCAATTAGTAAAGAGCTGTGGACTCAAATTGGGCTGAGGAGGAACTGGAACTTTTGAGTTAGTGCAGGCATCTATTCATTTTTCCAAACTTCAATTGGTCCTATAGCAATTTGTTTAGGTATTGATTAAGATTTCTCTTCCTGCAAAGAATCTGAATGGCATCTTGAACTGTTTCTGGCAGACTGTTGAGTCTGATAGCTTGCTGGAGCCAATACTTTCTGCTGAGGAAATTCCAGGTGAGGACATGCAATTTTAGGCTTCCCATGTGCAGAACTTATTCTAAGTTATGCTTACAGCTCTATGTCTCTGTACCTCCCTCTCTCTTACATGTAGTTTGCGTGCATGGAACCTATAAGAAGAATCTGCAGTCTATATTGGACTCTGGTTTGAAGTGTATGCAGCGATTGCATGTGCACTTCTCATCAGGCTTGCCAACGGACGGGGAAGTAATAAGTGGTGAGGTGCTCCTGAAAGTTTGCTCACCTACTGTTCAATATCTTTAGCTTTTCCAAAGATGATATTATGTATAGTTGCTAATCATAATTGCTTGATGAAGATGGTAAAGTTAAATTGAGGCAGTTATATGGGATGAACAAAGGGAATAGAAAGACTGTCACACAAGTAAAGCTAACTGTTCAAAAATAAATAGATTTGCCTCCTATCAGGTGGCTTGCCTTATGAATTGATTGATCTTAAAGATAATTTCTAGTTGTTAGGAGTGCCAAAGCAATATAAGTGTTTCCACTTATATCCAGAAAGTCGTGACAGTTCTTCATGTGCAGTATATGGTGGATAGATTTTGAACTTTGGCAATATATATTGTCCTGGTTCCTTTGTGTTTTGTTTTGTTTTCTTTTAGTGCTGCTGTGAAGCATGTTGACTTAAAGCAGTAGCTGGCACAGAAGTTTAGAAATGCATGCTTGTTCCCAGAACTTCAGTTTGCTATGACATTTGGTCTCAGCAGCGCACCAAGGAAATAGTTAATTAGAGTTTTGCCTTTTCTCTAATTGTCCAGAGTTTAGATTCCTTCCTACATATTTATAAATGGGAAGTACTAGTTGTATCGTGATATGGCTGTCATGTGTTTTCAATAGTTTTGTAATTCTATTTTTACAGGCATGAGGAAGAATGTAAATGTTCTGATCTTCCTTGATGTAAGAAAAGCTCTAGAAGGTACATCCCGAATTGCAAGTTATCTTAATTTTTATCATTCCAGTTACCTTGTTACTGTTTTGTACCATGTTAACTATGGTCAAGCATGACTCTTGATGATTGATTCCTATTCTATATCTTATTGATAGATGGGATGAAGATTTACATTTCAGACAATCGGGTCATCTTGACTGAAGGTTTTGATGGGGTTGTACCTGTTAAATACTTCGACAAGATATTATCATGGCCAGATAAGCAGGTCATACCTTTTGAGAAAAAGTGAATGTTGTGCAACAAAAGCCAAATGATAGAATCTACTGAGGGCTATTTTCCTTCAGCAATGGCATACCATAAGTCAGCAAGAAATTGTACGTTGATCTGATGAAATGGTCAATTATACTTCTTCAGTAGTTTCCATGTTAAGAGCCTTTTTTTTTCTTGTACATCTTTGTACTTCAGTTTCCTGCTTAACGAAGGTACCATTTTTCTATGTTACTCCAGCTCTTCTTTTTTGGTTGCTTACCGTGCCAATAGGATATCTTGTAGGCATGTGTATTATGGGTGATGAAGTTTTCATTGTAGAACATTTCATGTTGTGTCTTATTGCACAACTATTCGACTACTAAAGCATTGTTCAAAAGTTTCCACAAAGTATTTATCAAATTTGAAGAACAATAATTATTAGAGCACCACAACATTCATACAATGTCACATTCTAAAGATTTTTTTTTTTTTTTGTGTCGGGTACATACACTTACCTAACACTCAAATGTGAGTTCAAACTTGTCGGGAACCTCGTGTGTTTGGGTAGGTCCACTCATTGAAGGCTTATCGTGAAAGAGGTGTGAGTTCTTTAATCCTCTTCCACTCGTTGGTCTGAATGTTGCAGGTCAATGGTACAGATCGCAATTGGCACTGTATTGAAGACATCGCAACTTCATTTTAGATGTCCTCAGTGAACTTAATTCAGGTCCTCATTGTAAATGAACGAATCATAGTAACTTAAACTACTAAGTTAGCATATCAATTTATTTGTCTTCTTTGAGTGTAAGCTTTTGGAAGGGAAACATCGGAATACGATGTCATTCCTGTCCCTCTCCCATCTTTCCACTTTTTTAGGCGGTACTGCGGCGACATGTTTTGAGCTTGATGTAATTATGTCAAATGCGTGGTTTACGTCTACTTCTCTACTTTTGTTAATTCTGAAAAAAGACTCCAAATTCTGTCCCTTTTCGACGCCATCTAAGAGGTTAAGTTTCGTGCATTGCATCCTCGAATACGATCCGAGAGTCATGTTTCTTGTGGTGCAAAAGCTCGTTTATTGTACCACTCATACTGCTTGCTTTTTGCTTTTGTTCTGTCTTTTACACTTCTGGTTTCTTGCTTTTCACGTCCAGGACGTCCTGGAGATTCTCTCCTCTTTTTGCCTTTTATTTTCTTGCTTTGCTTGCTGCTGTTTCCTTTCATTTGCCTTGTTGTATTCCTACGATGCTGCTGCTGGTTCTTCGTCCCCATTTGCACTCAGTTCTGATTAGAAAAGGCTAAATATCTTCAAAGTGAGGTAATGCAGCTTTGAGCATAGCACCCATTACATAGTGATAAATCAGCGATTGTCGACACTGTTTAACACACTGATGGAAAATCTAACCGTGTCTCGATAAATGTCATACAAGGACGAGCAGCTTTAAGATGCTGCAGCGTTTCCGTGCTATTTTTAGACCCCGCACAGATCTCCTTGTGATCTACACATGAAGGACCGTCTACAAGACTCCTTCCAATCTTACCTGTCAATGCTAATTATTGTGCTGATTCACTATAGAAATCGAGCATCGGCCTTTGTGATTGACGTCGCCCATTTGAATTCTATCTACACAACTCCTACATAGGGATGAGCAATTTCAGACTCCACTTAAAATCTACCCATCAGAATAGATTCCAAAACCTGAAACTTATTATACATACCCAAGAACTTGAAATCTACCTAGTCAGAGGTTTTAGGATCTATCCAAACTTCACCTATGCTCTTAATTAAACAATCACAATAAACACAATAAATGACCTTTAATGATCATTATTTGTTACAATCTACTAATTACAACTCACATTTAAATATACGAAGATTTTAAAATTTGAACAAAGTAAAAAACTAATGACAACTGACATTTAGATATACGAAGATTTTAAAATATGAGCAAAGTAAAAGTTTTAGTCATGAATATCACCAGAAATGAAAGGTCAAACTAACAACAAACATTGTTTAAGGTTCCAACATCCCGATTCCACTTGGAACCTACCATACATATTTAAAACCTTGGAACCTACCATACATATTTAAAACCTGAAATTTACCCTATATATTTTAGAACCTGGAATCAGAGCGGTTTCCATCGGTATGGTTCTCAGGTTTGCAGTTTTACCTTAAAATCATGCTAATCCCTATTCCTAGATAGACCAAATGCATTCTACCTCGCGAACTCATTTGAAAGAAACACAAGGAAGTTCTCACCCGCTCTCTAGAATTTGTTGACATGAAGCGAGAAAGCACGAAGCAATATGCTGCATTAAATTGTTGGTTTAGGAAAAGACACGTTAGAAAACAGACGGGGATCACAGTAGTCCTAGGAAAGATGGTACCTCTTGCCATCTTCAGCAGAGGCCTTGCTGACTGACAGACAGGAGAAATGCGGATACATGTGCTTTCACTTCACGTTGTACCGACAGTTCATGCGCCGTGTATGACCTGGAGTCCTGCCTCGACGCGGAGCCGCCCTCTGTGATTGCGAAGACCGGCTGCTCCACCACAAAGCGCATCTACTCGGCTCCGGTATCAATTGAATTTGTAATAACATCCATCTATTTTAAGCCTTTCCTAGTTACTTCTGGATGGAAGTTACACAGTTCAAGCAGTTTATATCAAGCAATTACATCTTTTTGTTCCAGGTTCTAGAATGACTTGGCAAGTGCACCACGATTCAACCAGGTTCATGATTCAAACATGTTTCCTACTGTTATTGCAGATGCCAAGTAGTATAATGGCTGTGTCGATGCATGCTCCGAGGTCCTAACCTCCCAAGCAATATTTCACGAGCAATTTGCAGCCACAATCATGGGATTCAAGGGGCTCGGCGATCGCTCCACTCGTAACCATGTGCATATGTCGTGCCTCCAACATTTTCACACGAAAGTTTGAGGAGTTTACGATCAATGGTGAGATTTATTCTCACTCGATTCGACAACTACCAATCTCGGTTCCAAGGATTGGTAGAAGACGCTCGGTACTTTATAGACATGTGATGGGAAAAGTTTCATCCAACGGATACCAAATGCAATGGAAGGAACATCCAAAAAGCTTCATTGCCCTCTTCCACACGTTCTTGCTTTCATTCGATTGAGCCCCAATCCAAGGGGGCGATTGTAATTTTTTCTACTATACCCATCGCGCGCGTGAAAGCAAGAATGTCATAATGCTTGTATTGCCTTTTCAAAGGGCCAAATTGCAAGTTATAGTGCGATTATTCCGGTTATCGTTGCGCCTTTGTAAGTACTCACTCCTGACGAGCTAACAAGCAAGAACTACGCTGTTACTGAAGTTCTAAGGAAACACACCTGAATTGCCAGCTTTTTCCATTAATCTCCACAATTTCACAGAAACTACAGACCCATCAAGGAAACCAAATTGACCGGTGCAGTAACTTTAGTCGACGCTCTCACAGATCTTCCTCTTTCTTGTTGGAAAAAACATGGGGTTTTGACATCGAAAACGACAACTTTCGTACCAAAGCGCGTAGCAGCAGAAGCTTCACGGACACTTCAAAATCGTCTCAAGGGGTCCATTTAGTGGCTGTGATTGGCTGTGAGATGATGAAACAAAGTCACCTGAAATGTCTTATTCCAGCCTTACGAAAAATACAGATGACTTGCTCTCCTCAACTTTCTTTCTTCAAATCTTATAGGATGAGCTTGAAGTTCAGTTCACCTTAGGCCAAATCAGAAGCTTCTACTACAAAGGCAGATATAGAGCACAAAACCAAGTCATGGGTTACATCTCTTTCTCAACTACCACCTGCATTTAACTCGCATATAAAAGCAAAAACATCTCCCTCAACTACCTCCTGCACAGCTTTACTCTGACAAAGACCCCCTGATTGCTTGGCCATATTTGACTAAGCTTTCATTTGGTGACTTGGTGGGTGCCAATTAAAGCAAAAAAGCCAGTTTCTGTGGAAACTGCCTGATGAGATTATGGTGAGGATGTTGAAGAGACCCCATCCTAACCTAGATCAAATGTGAAGAATGCATGACAGCAATGGACCGACCATTTAATATCATTATTTTCCTCACACGTGCAAAGTACAGAACACCCGTATAGCAAACTAGAACGCTTAACAAATTTGTTAATGCTGGCAAAATCGAGCCTACTAGTAGTTAAACAAATCGCCAGGCAAACAAGGAAAAGAAATCCTCGCAGCCAGATTCAAGCATCCATCTCCAAACCCTCCGAGATTTAACAACATTGCCACATTAGGCATATCCCTCTAATAGCCTTAATACCTACAGTTTCGACACTCCTGACTTCTTCCATCCGGACTGCTAATTTTTTATCTCAAAACACTATCCCTAGGTTTTTGCTGTGTCTTTACACTTTTGGGAGTAATTTAAGCTGAAATATGACTGTCAACTTACAATAGAGGCATGCTCCAAGTGACCACCTCACACAAGCGAAAACATCTCATTATGGAAGCTGATAGACAAAAACAGAGCTAAAACCATTAACCTTGGAAGCACATACACTACTGACAATGCAACAATGAAACAGACAGAGATGAGGAATGAGCAATGAGGATCAGCCTACAAAAACACAGATAGTCAGAGTAAACAGGGATAGAGATGAGACCAGATACCGGATATATGCTTTATTTGTAGCTCAAACCACCCACACAACTCTGTTGATTTAGCTGTCATCTGAGTAGGGCTCAATCCAATAAATGCTAATTGCAAACTAATTGAGAGTTACAAGATCATAGCAAGTTCAAATATCACTGATGCAGCAGCGTTAATTCAAAAGGATAATCAAGATGATCACATCACTAACATGGGAAGCCCTTGGAGGAAGCAAGAAACACAGCAATGCAATAAAAAATGCAATTCGATAATCTAAGTTAAATAAAAATGTCTCCTCTTTTTTATTGAAACTTCATGGAAAGGATACATGTCCATCCATCCTCATATGTTTTATGAATCATTAATTCTACAAACCAAAACTACAAGAATTACATTCCCCAATGATTAAAAAGAATTCAAAATAAAGGCTGTTCATTTTATCTGATACAGCTAGGGGGGAATCTCTGCAAACAATGTCCATTTACACCATAAAACTTCACACTGCGACGAGACTCCCCCCAGATATGGGCACCCCTATTATATAGGCACAGACAACAATTGTGGAAATGAACACATAAATGTTAGAAATTGGCCATAAGAATCATAACCAATAGCATCTATAGAGAAAGCTAATGTTTTGCAACCAAAAGAATGTCATACACCGCTCTTCTTGCCATCGGCGTAAAATCTGAGGTACCATCGAACGAATTTCTTCAAACCAGACTGAAGATCCGTAGTCGGCTTATATCCCAGCTCCCGCTGAGCCAAGCTGATGTTGGCATGAGTATATTGCACGTCCCCATTCCGTGGCAACCTCAGGATGTTCCTCTTGGCTTTCACTTTCAGAAGCCTCTCCAAAATGCTGACGAGGTCGGAAACAGGAACCGGTGAAGTATTCCCCAAATTATACACCCTCAATTGTGCCGGTCCTTTCTTCTTCCCCCTGCTTCCCGTACTCTTCTCCGCAGTATCCAGAGCCGCTAAACATCCCCTCACAATATCATCAATATACGTGAAATCCCTCGCAACCGTGCCATGATTAGCGCCCTCGAAGATTGAAATAGACTTTCCCTTCAATATGTCTCTAGTGAAAAAAAAGTAGGCCATATCAGGCCTTCCCCAAGGGCCATAAACAGTGAAGAACCGCAACCCCGTCAAGGATAGACCGTAGATATGATTATAAGTGTGCGCAATTTCTTCGCCGGCCTTCTTCGTGGCTGCATACAAGCTAGCAGGTTGGTCTGTCCGATCTTTCTCCGAAAAGGGCACTTTGCTATTGAGTCCATATACAGAACTAGAGGATGCCCAAACAATTGCGGGCTGTGGATTGGCAGACTTACAGACCTCAAGCAAGCTAACAAGACCAGCAATGTTGCTGTGCACATAAGAGCTAGGATTCTCCATTGCATACCTCACTCCAGCCTGAGCAGCCAAATGCATCACATGAGTGAAGGCCACGACCTCGAACAATTTCTTCAAGAGGGCCTCGTCGTTGATGTCCCCCTCCACGATGAACACGCCGGCCCGCTCCAGCAGCGCCTGGCGGGCGCGCTTCAGGGACGGATCGTAGTAGTCGTTGAAGTTATCGAGCCCGAGCACGCCGTCGCCGCGGCGCTTGAGGGCGGCGGAGACGTGGGTGCCGACGAACCCGGCGGCGCCGGTGACGAGCACGGACATGCCGTTCCGGGACCGGATGCGGGCGGAGGACCGAACCTGCTTCTCCCAGGCGGCGCCGCCCCAGCTGTAGTTCTCGAGGTAGCGGCGGGATTGATCGGAGAGGGCCTGCGGGGTGGAGGAGGACGGGGATCGGAAGAAGAAGATGAAGATCAGGGCGAGGAAGACGAAGGACCACAATGTGAGCTTGGCGAGGGAGGAGTGCCACCTCAGGCGGTTGTAGGGGGACTTGTCCATCTTGAACTTGCCGGGCGTCGATGGTATATCGTCCAGATGCGAGATTTGCTTCATTAGTGACAATGCCGGATCTGCGAACGCCTGCCCAAGATTCTTTCTTGCGATCTCTCTGCACAATTCAAGAAATCAAGCGGTGTTCTTGCTTCCGGGGGAGGAGTTTTTACGAGCTCAGAGGTGATTCCGGGAAATGGGTTTTCAAGAATCCGTCGCCGTCGGTGCGGTGGCCGGTGGTGGTGGTGGTGGTGGTGGTGGTGGAGGAGGAGGAGGAGGAGGTGGAAGAGATGGGGAGGAACAAGAGCACGAAGAAGATAAGGGGGGAAATGGGGAAAGTGGTTTTGGTCTGAAACTTTGCTTTATGGTCTCCTCGTTGGCACTATTGTTATTAATTATTTTTTTGGGAAGAATCTTGTGGTTCCTTGAATGGCAGGGTTGGTGACGACGGTGGTGGTGGTCGTGGTGATGATAGAAGTGACCTTTGATCTCTGCTGGTTTACCATGTTCAGACAAGACGATGATCGGCGATCTTGACTACGAGGATCATGACGACAACAATGGTGGCCGACGACGATTCTAGCAAAAACGTGTGAATGATTTTGAGTAGATCAAGAAGGTGGTAATGGGAGGAGGAAGGAGACCTTTTTGAGCAAATGGAGACCCCCAAGAAGGGTCAAAGAGCGGTCATTAATGAATGAGAGAATGAGAGGAATGAGTTGGGTTTTATGTCATTTCTTGTTCTTTCTTGAAATCGGTTATCTTAGTTGATATGATTAAAAATAGGAAACCCAAGTTTCTAGGGCTTCTTACCTAAAAATATCAAACAGATAAGCCTAGGGAATGCCAGGAATAGTAGTGGAGCATGCCTATCTTCCAATCGACACCCCGCACAAAAGATGGATTCTTGATCAAGATTGGTTTGGAATGGATGCCTTTGGGTCAGTGCTTTTAACCCCCTTCCCCCTTTATTTAGGAGGGAGGGCAATGTCTTTTTTAGGGTGGGGATTGGATCTTGAGGTTGGGAATGGAGAGGCCTCCTATTTCCTAGTCTTTTCAAGATTCAACCAAGAGGGATTGGGAGAAAGATAAGGGAAGGTTGCTGCCCTTTTTTTCTGTTTTTGTTTATATTGGTGTTTTCACTAATTAGTTTTTTGTGTGGATACTCCTAGTCTCAAGCTTGGCCAGTTGATAGAAAAATTGAAACTTTAGGCTTTGATGTGGTTATATTTTGAGTTGAAATTATGATTCGACATTAGGGGATGAGGATTCATGGATTTTAGGAGAGACTCGATTGAAAAGCTTATGCAAGGTTGAGGATTTGTTTAGACCAAGTAAAGGTGAGCGATTAATATGCTTTTCGGAGGAACTCGATTGGAAAAATAATTCAGAAGAGCTTAGTTATAAATTGATTCGAGTCGATAATCAAGTTTATGAAAGTTTGAGAACTTGGATTAAACAATGTTAAAAATTTCAAAAAAAAGGTGTATGAACTTGGAAACAGGTAGAATTTTACCCGAATTCTTTGGTGAAGCCAAGCGTTTGGAATTCTAGAGGAGACATACCATTGACTTAGCTATGCAAATTAAAGTGTCTTTCTCCATAAATATGAACTTTTAAAGTAAATTATTGAACGCTTAACTTAACTTTACCGCAATATTGGAATAAGGGGATATGAGTTTGCTTTCTGTCCTTCACTCCTTTATAGGATTCTTTTCTTTACGGATCTTAAATTTACTTGTGCGTACAGCTTCTGACCATCCTACCATCATTCGTACAAGGAAAGTGTTTAAGACACAAAGATTTAACTCATCAACATATTTTTCATATAAATGGTCATTTTGCCATCTAAATAATTGTCAGTTGTCACTTATAGAAAATTATTATATTCATAAATTAAAGGATCCTGTTTATTTTCATAAGTATTTATGGAAAAACCAAATCTTTGCTTTCGTTGAAACGCAGTTCTTTTGCCTATTCTAGTTTTTTTTCTTTTTTTGGCAGACTGATTAATTTTAGTTAAGAAAGCCATCGAAACACTTGAAGCCCAAAAACAACCAATTATGAGCAAAAAGTGGGCAGAAATTTTTTTTTCTGGCACCAATGAGCAGAGACCACATTCCCCATGTGATGATCTGATTTCGCTAAGGACAAAGGGAACACTCCCAACCTCCCAAGTTGGCCTTCTCAGAGCTGGACTGCTGCTCCATGCTTTTGTGCAGTTAATCAAACACACAAGATGGGAGTGCCCTTCTGACACAAACAATTAAAATACCAACTATAAAGTACTCTCAAATTCGTAAAAAAATAGGAGCACTGTATCCTTCATGATCCTAGCTGGGAGAGTTGCATCAGTAATTGTCCCTCACATGTTGTCCCATAAAAAAATACAGCATCACATTATTTTGCTGTCTTTTACCTTTTATGGTAGTACGAAATCAAGGGAATGAAACAGAGGAGATGAAACTTTCTGCATAATTTGTCAGCTGAAGTTTTATCTTTTTATGCATAAAACAGAGGGCAGTTGACAAATTGCCTGACAAAAACTGCAGGAGCTCTTGTAATTGAATGGCAAGTTAATGGTAAATGGTTTTTTATTTTAATGTCTCCAGCTTGTTTTTGGGAAACATGGGAAGCTCCCACTTGCTATAACATATGTGGATTTGGTTCCAGGAACATTAACTCAACTTGCTAGAACAAGACAGAAGACACGACACGCGTATCAGAGAAACAAATCTACCTTTGAACTGCCCCTAGATCTTCTGCCTTTTGGCACTATCCCTATGTTATTGCCCTTGAGTCGGTGAAAAAGCAATAAGGATTTAATGGGAAAATGAGACAAATACTAGTGGATTGACCAAAGCTTTAGTGATTTTAATCAAAAAATAATGCCAGAGACATCATAAGCTCAAGGAAATTAAAAACTCTAGCACATAATATCGACCGTGATTGGGCTTATTGAAACCACTATTTGACACAAAACTTCATGATTTTTTCTGGCTAAACTTATTTTAAATTTAACTGGTAAGGTTGTAGTGCTTGCTTCACTAACATATGTGGTATAAGCAATTATAAGCAAGATGACTTTTGTTTACTTTCTCGGCCCTATTGATACTTAGGGTGCGCGTACAACGCAAACACGTTACCGAGAACAAATTCTTTCGTAAATTATTCTTTTTTATTATGTTCCTGGAACAATTTTTGAAAGATTTGAAAACGTTTGACAACCTGTTCAAAATTTTTATTAGGGATAGAAATGCGTTTGGTAAAACCTTAGAATTTCTAGTCCAAAATATTTTCTTTTATTTTTTCAATGATTTAAATACTTTTTCTTTTGTCTTTTTTGTCCTTTTTCTTTTTCTTTTTTTATTTTTCCCTTCCCCATTGTGGCCGGCGACCAGTTGGGCGAGGTTCGGCAAGCTCGCCGAAGGCTCACCTGGCCACCGGGAGCCTCGACCTTGCCAGGCGACGCGAGCTCGGCCTCGGCAAGCTAGGGCGAGGCTGACCTCGTGCCGCCTGAGTAAGGTCGACCCTTGCCGGTGGCCCGGTGAGGCTTGGCCTCGCCCAGATCTGCGAGGCCGAGGCTCCCGAACCTCGCCTAGCCACTCGCCAACGATGGTTGGCACCGGCAACGATGGCCGATGGGGTGGCAATAAGCTGAGGGAGGAAGAAGAAAAGGAAAGAGAAAGAGAAAAGAAAAGGAACAAAAACTGATTCTTGAAGTTATTCTTGAGAACGAGAAGCAACTTTTTTTTATTCTTGATTCCGTTCCAAATTTGTTCCCGAGAATAAAAAATTTATCAAACGCATTTCTGTTTCCAGTAACAAAAAATCCGCTCCTGAAAACAAAAAAATAAAATTAGTTATTCTCGGGAGCGTTACCATAAAAACCCTTACATTCCATTTACCTACCATTGACCGCGGTGGTCTTCTCGTTTGCTACTTTTTCTCCCTTCTCATCTATATATTTAATAGCATTGTACCTACAGGATTCCAAAGCATTTGATCAGAGTCAAAAGGGCACTACTCGTCAGCCAAATTTCTCCAACCATTTGGTGGTCTTCCACAACAGGTCACTTCTTCAACTCTTCCAATACTATTGACTACAAAGGATCTGCTGTTTGGGTTAAGATAATATTCAGGCTGTTTATTCACAGACTGTTCTGTTTATTAACAAAATGTTAGTTGGTCGTTTTGCTGAGACAATCAAAGAAGAGTTACTTTTAGCTTTACCAAGATAAAAAGGAAGAAAAGTCATCGCAAGCATGTTCTCAAACAGTCACCAGTTGCCAGGGAAGGGTTTTGTCACGTTTTTCTTCTTCCTTACCAGCAACTTTCCACGGCTTAACAGATGGGCTCATGACCATCAAACGCGCGAAGCATCAGACCTCAAGGCACAAGATCTCAAGTTTGACTCTAATCTGTGCGAATCTGGAATCTAGACGACACGAGGTGCTAGTTCCACCATAAAATTCCCAGTCTCAGCCGGGAGTAGCCTGCCTTCGAATGGTTTGATGAGGAGAAGAAATCTGAAGTACTCCGCATACCACTTTCCAAATCCTATACCGTGCACCTTAGTTATACCAAGGACATGACGACCTCCACAAGAAATGGTGAATAAATCGTCTCGCCACATTAGGTCTCAACAGAAATATGTCCAGAACTCTCAGCAAGAGCCATAGCTCTGCAGACGGATTGCGCATCTAGTAATGAATTCTACCCTTACATCACTCGGTGAGAGTAAATACTTGGAACAGACACTAAGGCCTAAAGCTTAATGTTGATTATTACATCATGAAAAGCCAGACTGCAAAACTTTAACATGGCTCGTTACTTACTGTGCTTACGCAACTAACCAGCCAAATGTTATTAGTTGTTTCATCGCATTCAAGCGGTTATTGCTATACAGGTCTACAACTTCATTTAAAGACATGATGAGAATGAAATTTAGGAGAATGGAAGACTCACCTCCACAAAAATTGGCTAGTACAGTTCCTGATTAAATTAAGATTCGGAGCCCTATTGAAACTTTATAGGTAAGGTCCAAGAGTACATTCCAAGAAAGGAGTAGCTCCAACAACCATGTATAGGAAAACATACAATCAGACTACAGGGCATGACATTGCTTAATAGGCATTACCAACTCGTTTGAAGTCCCTTGCTCACATATTTTTACCGGCTCGTGACACTCTGTAGAACTTCAAAGTAGTCGGGGAAAGTTTTTCTCGTGCAACCTGGATCCTTGATTGTAACTGGAACATCTGCACAAGCAGCAAGTGAAAAAGCCATGGCCATTCGGTGATCATCGTACGTGTCGATAGCTGTCACGTTCAGTCTCTCTGGAGGAGTAATCACACAGTAGTCTGGCCCTTCTTCAACCGTTGCGCCCAGCTGGAAGAACCCAAATTTCACCACAAATAAGATCCAGAAAAAAGGACAAGGTTTAGAAAATTGCAGAAGCTTGAAGCTTACCTTTCTGAGCTCTGTGCATATAGCAATCATACGTTCTGTTTCCTTCACTCTCCAACTTGCCACTGAAAACAAAGATTCAAAGGAGATTTTGCTTTGAGCAACTTTTTCAGACAAATGACTTCAGAGATTGACGGTATGTAATAATTTCCTGGTGTTTTGATAACAATAGTAATGCTTTCCAAGTAGCACAAATGCACTAGTGCCAGGCACAACAAGGCTATTCTCTGCAACCCACTGCTGAAAGAAGCAGCTCTTCTCCTCCAATAAGCAATTCATGTTGTCCTAAGAGGATCACAAATCATGGCTCACAAATAGGTCCCTCTATAAAGCACAAGAGGAAGGAACACGACAGAAATTTAGGTACACTTGAACGGGAATGTCCGCTGACTGCAGAATAGCCATAGGAAGTGCAGTGCTGTATAAGGGGCCTATGGAATGAAAACGCCATCTTCCAAAACTATAGGCCTATTATTTATCTGAGGAAATAAGGCAATGTTCTTAAAGAAGAGGCATCTAGGTTTTAACCACCAGTAAGATTGACTGTCATTAAGCTTGTGATAGCAGACCAGTAACTCAGTTAGGATGTTTTGCTTCTCAGGACAAAATCCATAAGCTAAAATGATCAAATCACTATCCCTAGAGAAAACAAGCAAACCCTAACACCTGAACAGTAAACACGCAAATCCTACAATCACCACAGTTAACCCCCCCCTTTTTATTTTTTCAGTCAATGAGGCCAGAAGAGTGGTGGTGAGTTTTAATTTTGGTATTGTACCACTAACTTAGAATAAGACTACATGTGGTACCCAACAATCGATTAAAATCAGATGCACACATAACAGCAAATCACCAACATAATTGAACCATACCATCTCTAATTGCAGTTGGCCCATCAGCAAAAAGTGCAACCACTGCAAGAGTCATGGCAACATCTGGCATTTTATTCATGTCGACATCAATAGCGCGCAAATGCTTTCTTCCAAAAGAATTCCGTGGAGGTCCAGTCACAGTCACACTGTTCTCTGTCCAGGTGACTGTAGCCCCCATTTTCTCAAGGACTTCAGCAAATTTTACATCGCCCTATATAAGATAAAATTGACAACCCAACACTTTTCAGGCACATTTTCAACATAAGAGAAGCCCAATAATTATGTAACCAGCAACATTTCTTCCCAATGAAATAGAGACTTTATAGTTTACATGATAAAAATAGTTAAAAGTTGAATCTTTATGACAGAATCTGAGATTGGGTCTAGATACCTGTAAACTACTTGTACCGCAACCTTCAACAGTAACAGTTCCCCCAGTGACAGCTGCACCTGCTAGGAAGTAACTAGCACTTGAAGCATCACCTTCCACATAAGCTTTTCCAGGAGTCCTGTCAGTTTATGGATCAATTAAACTGAAGATAGAAAACTGTCAAGTCAACCAACCAAACACATGGCACATAGCACAAGGACTACCTGTATTTCTGACCTCCTCGGACCAAGAACCTATCCCAGCTACCACTGTGCTCAACAGAAACTCCAAACCGTTCCATTAACTTTAGAGTCATCTCAACATAAGGAATGGAAATTAGCTTGTCAATGATTTCAATCTCCACATCCCCTAGAGATAAAGGAGCAGCCATTAGCAAAGCAGTCAAGTATTGACTACTTATGGATCCAGACAACTTCACCTGCAAATACCATAGCAATGGTGGACAATAAATTTCATGGTGATAAATGCTATCCTCAGAAACAGAATTCGATTCATATAAGAATAACATTATCACTCATAGCGGAGGCATTTTATGGAGTTCTATCAAATTTTATGCGAGATTCTACTTCAAGATCTAATCTCAGACAGCATCACTAGAAGCAATGAACAGGTTAAAGAATATTCAAAACAATATTAAAAGCAAATCGCCTCCCAGGATAATAGACGTCTATTGGTGCATCCCATGTTCTCACTAGCTCTTTTGCACTTGTTTAGAGGGCTAGGCCTAGGCACTAGACTGGTTGGGTAAAGAATGTATACAAAGGTACCTAGATCATACATATTAGCCAGATGGTAAAATATTCTCATTAAAAGGCAATGCTTATCCATTGGTTCTCACTTCTCATGCCTCGCACAGTAGGACTACCTGCATTTAGCCATCGTAAAGCTATATCCAATAACATAAATCTTTATAAATAAAACAAGACAGTAACATTAATTGTGTAATTTTGAAATGCTTAATGATTGCTGAAGCACACCCACCTTCCCCCCTGGAAGGCCACCCTTTGCATTAATGCGCACAGGAGGACAGTTTGTGCCAAGGAAACAATCAACATCTGACCCAAGCTGCTTCAGACCAGTGACCAAATCTCCAATAGGTCGCTCCCTCATTCTCGGCACTCCATCAAGAATGTAGCTGAAGTAGTTTAAAGCAACAGATACATGAAGATCAATCAAGCACAGAAATGGAAGCAGATGAAAAGAGAACACTTTAGAAAAGCAATGCAAGTAACCTGGAAAGATGAAACAACAACAAATATGGAGTGATGCAGTCAAGTTATCAGACACCAACCAAAACTGCTTTCTCACACAATTTCTGCCGTCACGACTTCGAGAAGAAGAATACAGGCAGCCGGTGCTACACACTTTAGTACAGACAATTTTATTATCTGGGCATACACTATCCCTCTATGCAATTACCCAGAACAAGTTTGGTTAGATGCAATAGTACATCAATGAAAAGTGGAATTGATAGTACTCTGTCTAATGATGTGATCATGCCCTATTTCTAGATGTATGATAGAGAGGCAAAAGGAACAACTGCAAATAATTGATTATTGAAACATAAGAAGCAACATCCTGAACTGTAATCATTGTGTCTTAAATAGCTTTGGCTAAATGGAATTGCATGGCATACCTGGAGTTCCCACCTGCAGCAGTCACTGCAGCTGTCAGGGGACGCATAGCTGTCCCTGCATTTCCAAGGAAAAGTTGGACTTCATCTCTCGATTCTTTTCCAACCGGAAACTGACCTGCGCAACCTTCCACGATAGCCCGTTTGATAGACTTGTCTTCCTCTACATTCAGACCAAGAGCTCTCAACGCTCCAATCATGTAATGGACATCATCACTATTCAACAAGTTGTCTACGACAGTTGTTCCCTGAATGCCAAACAAAGGAGAGAGAAAACAAAAGAAGAAAGAATTATCAGAACAGAACCCAAAAACAAAGAATGAAACAGCCATTAACATGATTACAGTAGCATTTCAGTAGGGAAAAAATATAGAGGCAAATGCTTCATAGAATACTTCAATAGCAAAAGCTATGCCACCATCAAAAGTCAAATGTCTACAAATTTTTTTAAGTTTACAATAATTAGTCATGGTCAGAGCAAGAATATGAATAGATTTGTACGTGTACCAACTGCTATATGACTATATAGCCATAGTACAGCAATACGAGCAAAAGCTGTTTTCCTTCCACAGAATTCAGTGAAATCGCAAGTTCAAGATACACAACCAATCATAACAATTCCATAACTAAGTGAAGGACCAAGTGATCTGCAAGAAAAGGCATAATTACAAAACCAAATCACCTGGCAAAAGCTTCTCATCAAGCACATAAAGGGCTAGTTTATTCCAACCATAATTCACACACTAACTAAAATGCCTCTCGCCATTTCCTGATTCGATCAGCGCAAAACTAGCACCTTTATCGCAGCAAATTAGACTCCACCTAAAACAAAACGCTCACTCCAAGCAAGAAGATCCACCATTTCACAGTAGATACAACAACACAATTCACAACTAATTACGGTAGAACAACTAAGAACCCCATAAACAACCCACAAATCAAAAAGGGCTTTTCCTTTACCTCAGAGAGAGCCGCAAGGAGCAGAACCCTATTGGAAAGCGACTTCGAGCCCGGCAACTTCACCGTGCCGGAGATCTCTTTAATGGGTTGCAACACAATCTCCGGTACCTTGGACGGCTTCTCAGCCGTGGCAACTGAAGCCGCGACCTTAAAGGAAGGAACTTTAACCGCAACCCAAGGATTCTTGCAATGCTTCACCTCCGAAGCACCCAAGAACTGAGACCCAAGGCGACTGAAACGGCGAATCTGGGTCTCGAGCTCTTGGCGAGAACCTGCATGTTTAGAGGGCAATTCGGAGTCCTGACGGCGTGGGCCATTTTCTCTCACCCTTCTCTCCGCTTCAAGAAACTCAGCTCTCGTCTCCCAAGATCGCGCTTCCGGCTTCTGGGATGGAGGAGGTGATTAGAATGCGGGGGTCCTTCTCGTCGTCGTCGCGGTTGGTAACGTTGGTGGAGTGTTGACTCGCCACGAGAGATCTCTCAACGACCCAACTCGGCAGTCGTGCGCAACAGGGGAAGGTCCTCTGTTTCTTGCCAAGAAACTACGCGAACGAGCGGCTAAAAACGTCGCGGTGGGATCAAAGCGTATGCGCTCCCGGCCAAAAATCTCAGTAGGCAGAGGTGTTTCACGAGGGCCGTACTCAGTTTCGCGACTCCGCGGTGTTTGGTTTCGGATGATGATGGTGATGACGATTCGGAGTTGGTGAGTCGTGGTTGGTGAAGGAAGGGACCGTGACGGGTTCGAAGCGGAAGAACGTTTTTCTTTTCGGCAAGTGCTGCGATCGCTCCTGCCCACCAACCCACCCACCTCCAAGATCACTCCCCACGTTGCTTGGGCCCCGGAGATGGCAAGGGGAGAAGGTAGGGGTTGCGATCATGATCTTCATTTTGTCCCCCTCTCATTTACCCTTGTTTTTGCGCACCTTGGTTAGCAATCTCTTTCCTAAGGCCTGAGCAATTCCTGATCTGACCCTAGATCGGCCAATCCTGGTCGAGTTCCTAGGAGAATTGGGCCGGTCCTTGATCCTAAGGCCGCTAGAACCTGTAGTGTGTGTGGATCGGTCCTTAATCTCAAAGTTTTAAAGTTTGTTCGATACAGACCAATTCTATAAATATATATTAATTTGCAAACCTTAATATATAATTTAAAATGCCTAGTGACTCCACCTTTTTCATTGTATTTATAATCTAGACTGACTTTGTGTATACATAAATATATGTATATTTATACTCATGGTTTATATTATGTATTTTGAACATTTCATTGTTTAATTTTTTTTATTAACGTGTTCATCTTCTATGATTTATTACTTTTGGCAAGTGGAGGCTTTTGTTGTTATCTTATCTTGAATTTCTATTTAATATTTATTGGTGTATAGTTCAAGTATGTTTGTCACTTTAAGGGAATGCAAAAAATGAAAAAAAAAAAAAAGTTAATCTCGAGTTAACCCTAGAGCCAAATTGGATCCATAAAGTTAATCCATTCTTCAGTCCCAAGCTCAATAAGGTCAATCCCAGTCCTAAAAATTGGGGATCAACATTATGTAGGTGGGACACTGGATTAGGGGCTAGACTGGCCCAATCGAGATTATACTCACCTCTACTCTTTCTCATACTCTATTTTCTTGAAATTGCAATTGATTTGCAAGGCGAAAAATTCCAATAGGAATAAAAGTTAAAAATATATGTGGTTATGCCATGCTTTCGGAGTAAAGATCAAGTAAGTGCACTATCGCTTAAAAGTAATATGATCTTTCGAAATGTAAATTTGTAAAACAGAACCTCTTTTTTAGCATGTATTGATAAGAAAATGGAAGAATGGATTGCTTATTTTCATTAGAAAATGAGTTGGGACGGTCGTGCTCCTTCTTTCTCTACACTTTGGCATTTTCTCCCTAGGATGTCTTAGGTACATAGCTTAACAATCCTTCCATTGAGTATAAGTTCTCACGGAGGGGTAGTGGGTTGCATACTGCCGACCAACCTCACCAACCAACCACTTTTAACACCACAATGCTTCAATTCCAAGACCTGATCTTCCATGTACTTTTAAGTTTTATAGGTTTAGGACTTTACTTAGAACTCAACTCGAGTTTCGAGATGGTTTTGGTACTAATCGGTTTCAGGTTTGGGATTGGGTCGATGGTATCTAGACCCGCCTCTCGGCTATCCCCAATAGCTCCAAAAAATTTCATTCCGATAATTGGTTCTTCGATACTTCTGTTGAGTAGGTATAGAATTTGTGGTAATAGACTCCTTGTTGGACTACTTCTATTAGGATTTGGGATTGGGTCGATGGTATTTGGACTTGCCCAGCTGCTATCCCTCATGGCTCCAAAATTTCATTCCGATTATTGGTTTTTGGGTACTTCCAATGGGTAGGTATAGAATTCGTGGTAATAGACTCGTTGTTGGGTTACTTCTATTAGGATTTAGAGTGAAATCGAAAGCTGAAACGCTAAAACGGTAGACGCAAATTAATTTGACTTAGAAAGGGGAATATTGACTTAGGGAAACGGTCAAGACCTCTTGTTTATAAATTGGACATTGTATAGAATTTGTGCTGAACATTCAGAATCCTGGATTGGGTAGTAAACATGAGAAATATGAGGTCATGTGATTTATGGTTGTCTTAATTATGGATTTGGGTAAGATGCACCGCTTGTATATTATCTTTTTGAACAAACAATCATTGAAAAAGAAAAAAAAATTATGAAAAAAAAAATTATAAACCTATTGCAATTATATGACTCGGTCTTAAATTTATTTTTTCAATTAAATCATAAACATTTTGTAATTATGATAATTTAGTTCATCTAACCAAATTTGACCAATCAACGTTGACGTAGACACCAACCAGTGCAAGATGTTCGACCACCATTGTCGTGGATATTTTTTAGTAATATTTTATTGTCTTAAAATTTTTATTATTTTCTTTTTCCTTTTTTTATTTTCTTTTTTTTCCTCCTCCTTCTCCTTCTTTCTCTAGCCGATCCAGCGATGGTTGGCCAATGGCAACCTTGACCTCGCTCGCTATGGTGAGGGCGTCGTTGATCCACTGGTGAGGCTTGCCTTTGCCAAAGATAATGAGGCAAGCATGCCAATCCACTAGCAAGGCAAGCTTGCCCTTGTCCAACTTGCCACTAGCTGATTGCCTTAGTCTTGTACCAGCCCTCACCTTTAGCTGGTTGTTGGAGCCAAAGGAAGGAAGAAAGGGAGGGAGATAAGATAAAAAAATTAATTAAAAAATAGAAAATATATATTATTAAAAAAAGAAAGGAAAATGAAAAGAAAAGATAAAAAAATTAATTAAAAAATCGATTAGCCAAAAAAAAAGTTTAAAAATATTAAATTATAGTTTAAGAAATTTTCAAATGACAAAAAAAAAATTAAAAAAATCCCAATGTGTACAAAATAAAAGTCTTTATTTTTTCAAATAAAAGTTATTTTTTCAAAAAAATGGACTACATTAATATCAAATAAAATCTCAATTCATGGCCAGTGAGCCAAATGTTCTCCAGCCAACAAGCAAGTGGCATTTTAAGTTGGCAAAGTAGGGACATTTTTGTTAAAAAAATAGATTGGGTATAAACTAACAATTCCTAGAACAAGGGAAAAAAAACCCAAAGTTGAAGCAAATGTTCCTCACGTTCTTCTTCCCTATTCCTTGGAGCACCCAAATTCTCTGTTCGTGAAGAACGAATTGAAAACAACAAGAAACCCAATACTTGTCTTCAATGCGTGGAGCACACTTCTTCCTCCATTTATTCGCATCTTCTTCCTTCCTTTTCTATCTTCATTTTTTCTAAAGAAGAAGACAAACCTCAGCAATGGCCATCTCTTCATTTAGTCAAACCCTCGGGTGGTGTAACACGAGGGCCTCGATCCTCCATTATCTTTTCCCGGCCTAATTCAAGTGTTTTCGATTCTCCATCATCTTTTCATTTTGAGGAAGTGAACAGGATGAGGACAAGAAGACACCGGGCCTCTAAGGAAGTGTTGCTGTGACAGTGCCGGCCACGAAGGTGGATTTGGCCATCGAAATTGCGGGGCGATTGCGCTCAAAGGCCGGGAAAACGAAGAAGTTGGGGAAGAAAACGAATGCTGTTATTAGGAATAAAAGCTTTGGGCTTTTTAAATTTTGGGTTCAAATAAAACCGTTTGCCCAAAATCAGTAAAGCCATAGGTTTTTCTTTTAGTTTTTAGGAATTGTAATTTATTTATTTATTTTACAAAAATGTCCCTATTCTATTCACGGAAAATGTCACTTGTTAGCCAGCCAGAGAACATTTGGCAGGCCAACAAATTTACTTATCTCTAGCCACTTTGGATATTTATTTAAAACAATATTCACTTTAAATTTTTATTTGAAAAATAACTTCATTTTTTTGATTCTTTATTTGAAATTTTCCTTTAAATTATTTTCTTATTAATCATGCTGCCCAAAATTCTTGCGAGGTTTGTGTTTTCTTGAGAATCCTTGAAGCCCACATGGCTCAAACGATGACCAATTTGCTGCAAGCTAATTGGTTCGGACAAGCCCGAGGCCTAAGTGTCATGTAAGAAACTCTATAAAACCCAAACTCCTAGGAAGCCCACCTCAGAAGCTCTTCCAGCTAGAGAGAGAAAAGCAAGGCCTTCCCATCCTGTAGTTTTGCTAAGAATTCTTTTTTCTGACTGTGTTCACAGCTTCAGATCTTGATCTCCCCTGGAGTGTAGGCAGACCAAGGTGTTTCCCAGGGTTCCTACACTTCCCTGACTCTAAAAACCTGAGAGACCTCCTGTCTGTATTGATCTGGAAGCTTTACAGCAAACATCAAATAACTCTCTTAAAGTTCCTGCAACATTCTTGCTCAGCATCTAGCAAAGGGAGAGAGAATCGTTTGTGAATATCTGAGTGCGACAATGTAGGACACCCTCTCTTCAGGACTATGCCTTTCACGACGTTGTTCATCACTGCATTTTTTAACCGACATAGATATTACGTTTGTGATGGTAATGAACAGATAAGAGGAAAGCCGATCTCCCTATCGAACGTGTCTAGATAGTTTGTTACTTCCGGATTTTCTTCCATCAATGAGCAAGTCATAGGTCACAGATGTTGCACAAGACTTAATCCCCCTTGCCTTCATCACGGTCCACTTCAAGCAAAACGAGCTCAAGGAAGTCCCACCCAATTTTGTCATAGGTCTTAATCATGTCCAGCTTCAAAGCGACCCACGAAACACCCCCCTTTCTTTCTCTGTCTCATCTGATTGAATGTTTCATGTGCAATGATGATATTATCTTGGACTTATCTACCCTTAAAGAGAAGGAATTTGGAAAGGAGGTAGGAGGTTAGGTAAAGGAGATTCATGTCTTTCAACAAGGATTTTTCGAATGATTTTGTACACGAAATTATGAAGGCTCATAGAATGGAACAGCTCTTCGTAATACTATCTATACATATTGCCTAGGTTTCCTCATCTCTTCAGGTCATATGCGACTCTCCTTTGCATTTCCTAGACTCGGATTTTCAGTCCTCACCTGATCCATAATAATCTCATTCTTTCATGGCTAATCATATGATACTATGGTTATATGTATGACACGAAACTCCACCTTCCACCGAGACATCTGACCCATAAAGTACCTCATGAATCGAAACCCACCTATATGGGAGAAATTCTGACTTTAATTTTCATTGAACATCTATCGTGCACCTAATCCACGTACCCACATCATATGTGTTTTAAACACGTCGATGTATGTGTAAATTGCACTAATATTCAAGTGGCCTATGAATGGAGAATGATATGAAGAAAAGTGTCACAAAAGTCTTAAATATATTAAATTAGTGTAAATTTAGTTCTAAACTTTTTAACTGTGTTGATTTATTCATAGACCTTGAGGAGGAAAATAAGAAAGAAATATCTAGTCAAAATTGATCGAAATGATTGAATTAACTCTAAATAAAAAAAGTTTAAGATTAAATTTGCACAAATATAATAGATTTAGAACTTTTGCGGCACTTTTATTGAAAAATGTGTTTCTGAATATGTTATGAGCACTTCATGGGTGACTGCGGAGAGTTCAATGGTATAATTATTAGGAGCAAGCTGGAAACAAATTCTATTTTTGGTTGACCGATTTGGTCTCTTCCCACTAATTTTTTTTAATTTTTTAACTAGCAAAGCTAATTTGTCTGATACCATGTTCATCTCATTGTCTTTACAAAAATAAATAAAATAAATACGTAAGGCATTACACTATTTTTTTTTTTTTTAAAACAATTTAATGATCTTTCAGTGAGCAGCATGTTCAACGTCAGCTGCTCCCACCATAGTGGCCGATTGACATGGAGATTGGGCGGTTCGGTGACTTGGGTGGGTGGTTGGAGTTTGAATGACAAGGAGCCTTTCCATGTCCCTTTCCAACCAACTTTAATTAATTAATTAATTAATTTTCATTTTTATCTTCTTGCTTAACAAGTCTTCCACTCAACGAGGATTGCGTCCGGTTCTTGAATAAATTTCGTTGCACCAAACTAAATTTCCAATTATTAATTTCGTCAAACTTATTATAGTAATCTGACCATAATGTCAAATGCCGGCTGCGATAGTTGAATTTCCCTCGTTTTGGCCGATTAGTTAGGTCTCATTTGATGGGCTCTAATAAAAATAATACCATCAATTTTCCATCTGAGTCCACTAAAATAGAAAAGCATATCTAGAATAGTAATCTCATCTTTAGTTTCTTTTCTGAGCAACTTCTTTTTTTTAATGAGATAAAGGACTCGGATATTCCAAAAAAATTCTCTCCAACAACCTCGAAGAAAAGGCAATCTCATTTTTAGTTTTAAGCTTGGACTATTTCTATCGAAATGTCAATTTACTTTAAATTAATTTGCATTTATATGTCGTATTCAATTGACGGAGATGTAAATTTATATGATAAAAGTGAAACATCTCAAATCAAATAAAAGATGCTATTTCATATGTAAATTGCAAAACTAAAAGTTTGGAGAAATTACCCAAAATATCTTAACTTGATTACACTTACGCCGATTCTAAATCTTTCAAGTTGGCTAATTTAATCCTACACATTTTGACCATTTCCTTGTTTAATTCTAAAACTTTTAATTGTGTTAATTAAGTTCTAAACATTTTAATGATTTGGTAATTTAAACATTTCGGTCAATCTGAGTTGAAAATCCTCAAAATGGTGGTTTAGTCAACATTAGTCATCCTACATGGCATAGCCATGGCTAAAGTTAATGTGGACTTTTTTTTGCAATTTTTTTATTGTTATTTAATTCCATTTCTTTCCTTTTTTTTTTTCCAACCATGGCCTAGTCATGCCATGTGAGAGGCACAACACTGATTAGATAGCCACATTAGCGATTTTTTAGTCAAAATTAGTCGGAATGACTAAATCAACAAATAAGACTAAATTGGCGCAATTGCGATGTTTAGAATTAAATTTACAAATCAACAAAAAAAATTTGATTAAATAGGTCAAATTGAATGGTTTAAGATTAAACTAGTATAAATACAATAGATTTAAGACTTTTTTAGTAATTTTTCTTAAAATTTTGTATGTTCTCCCTCTAAACTAAGCAAAGATTTCATCTCTCTCACTCTCTTTCCACATACAAAGTGTGTCCTTTATGTCTATTTAGGTTGATTGAGAACTCAGGGTTTTGTCTTGGTCAACTAAGGCGTTAACATTTTAAAAGGGGAGAATGATACTAAAAATGCCAACAATATTATATAAAGTTCACTTTAGTGTTAAAAGTTTATTTTGAAACACTCAAGTGCCACTTATTTTTTTAAAAAAATTAATTACTAAAGTGCTAACTCCAATGTGAACCATGGAAATCCGATGTTGCCATATTTTATTAATATTTCAGTCTTACATAACTTGCTAGTGTTCCTAGTTAGTATATAACCCCTAAACGACATCGTCTACAAGTTGTAAATAGTGATTGTTTGAGTGTTAAATTTTGTTCAAAGTAATCCCTTTAGTCCTAGTCATTGTTAAAAAGAAATTATTTTAGTGTCAAGCACGTCATTTGGATATGCCAAGTCATATAAAAATTTTAATTATAAAAGCCACGTATTATTTTTTGTTGGAATTTCTTATCATTGATACTTAAATGATTCAGTAAAAACTTTTGACACTAAAGTGAATGATATACATAACTTTTGGCATTTTTAGTGTTCTTTTGTCATTTTAAAAGCTTCAATCGAGTCTTGAACTCATCATCGGTGGATTCAAGCATTGAAAGTCCAGATGGCTCCCCCACTTGAAATATTTGATTGTTTGTCACTTGTCATTCCCGATGTCTCAATTCCACCAATGGAGCGTGAGACTTGATCGTGACTTTTTAAAACCTTACATCCTTAATACATCAAAGTAAAACATTTAAGTCCTCATTTGATCAAAGGTCAAAACCTTAAGTCCTGTTTCAACATTTGTCCCCCATAATTGGGATATGATAAGATTAAAGTGGATAAAAGACACATCGTAAATCTTGTATCGCACTCTTTGTTTGGAAAAAGAAGAAGTACGATATAAGATCAAATAAAACTCAAGACCATCGCCGTTTCATTTAGGTTTTAAAATGGGTCGGGTACCCGATTATGCCCGCCCCGCTTCCGCCCCAGTTGTCGCCCAAGCCGGGGACAGGAAAATCAGGTGTCCGACCGTTCTTAGGTTGAATCTGATCCCAGCATCGGACCAACTAAATTCGTTCCGTCGACGATAGCTTGGAATCACGTGCAGCGCATAAAGTTAAAAGGAAGGCGCAACTTGCACATGATCGGATCGTGCATTAGCGAGTTCAATAAAGTCACGGTCTACCGACCCGGCCGGTCAGCACCAACCTTTCGCATCCGAAAATCAAGGTTGGTACGATCGGACAGCGGTGGGTTTTCAAAGGGAACAGATCAATTTGCTCGTCGCGAATGACAGAGAGACATAGAGCCGGTTCAGTGAAAAATAAATATTCTATGGATACAAACAAGAGTTTTTTTTTTTGTTTTTCTAAAAATGTTGAATGCATGGTGTTCAAGGGAGATTTTCTCTTAGAGTTGTTGAAAGCTTTCGGTGATTGTGGATTTGGATCGGGGAGACTAGTTAGCGATTTCCTCATGAAATTGTAATCACTCGGTTTGGATCCATGCAGGGTTATGGCCTAAAAAGGAGTATCGCAAGAGGTGACTTTGTGACATGTGTGACACTCTTGTTCTTCCATAGGACCTAATTCTTGCATTTTCGAATAATGCAATACTCATGCCCCATGTTTTTATTCAATTGTGAGATTTCTACGTCACCGATGTATCAAAGGCAATGGTTAATCAATGCAAAGATATTGTGTTGATTGCTAAGGGTGCATTTGGTGATATTACTATTATCGAGAATAATTTTCTTTTTAAAAATAGTTCTTTTTAATTTATTTTCTAAAAAAATTTCTTAGTAAAAGAACACGTTTGGTAACCGTATAAAATTTCTATTCCAATAATAGAAAAAGAATAGGAATGCGTTTGGTGTGATCCATAAATTTTTTTGTGACATAAAATTTATTTTGATTTTTTAATAATTTTTTGAGATTTTTCTTCTTCTTTTTTCCTTTCTAGTTCTTCATGTGATTTGCGGCGGTGATTGGCAGCTAGGTAGTGTGCAGTGGGTGGTGGCGGTGATCGGTTAGAAGAGGAAGAAGAGAAAAGAAAAAAAAAAAAAAAAAAATTATTTCATAAATTGTTTCAGGAGAATAAGAATTTTTTTTTTTTTTTACTTTTTATTTTTGTTCCAAATCTATTTTTCAGAATAATTTTTATTCCTAGGAATAAAAATGTTAACTGATTATTAAATGAAATAGATTTTTTTTTTATATTTATTTTAAAGGAAATAAAAGAACAAAAAATAGAAAAACAAGACCGTTAACAAACGGTGCCTAAGACAATGGTCGGAGAGCTACTAATGATGTTGGTGGCCGATGTTTGATCACGGTAGTGATGGTAGTAACAATCTACAGTGTCACGTATAAGTATTGTTAGACATTGTTAGAAGCTGAACTTTTTCTTATTATTTAATATTGTCCCTAATATTTTTTCCTGATCTAATTGTGAACTTTCGAAAACCAATCCAATGTGATGCTTCTATTGAATATAGCGTCATGTCATGTACTTTTTCTCTTTCGACGAAAATATTTTATTGAACTGAATTCAAAAAGTTGAGGACAAAATGCAATAGCAAGGAAAAATTTCAAGAATTAGCCATTTCATTACCTTTTTCATTCTAGGGACTAGCAATTTCACAATCGGTCCAAATTTCACCTAGATCTATCCTGTTGAAATTGATTGCTTGATTTTTGAAACCTAAAACTTACTATGCATATTTTAGAATTTGAAACCCCATTGTCAATCAGTTTCAAGGTTTATTAGGTATCGGCCAATTTCTTTTTTCTTTTTGGTTTCATCTTCTTCTTTCATTTTTTAAAGCAAAATAAAAATGAACACAACAAGAAAAATTTACATATATTAATAACAACAATTCATAAAAGTGAATATGTAAAAGGAAAAAATTTCGAAACACCTAGCCTGAGGAATATAATGAGAAATTTCAAAATAAAGATCAGACATTTATAACATAGCAAAACAAACTTCCGTACACTAACATTCAAATAGAAAATCGTTTTATAACAAAGAGTATGTAAGACATGAAGAAAAGACAGGACCGATTGAATCCAACTTTGGGTTTGGCTTCTCTATTTTCCAAAACTAAAGCTAAATTCATAAGTAAAAATGCATTTTATATTTTCTCGTTTTAATGAAGCCTAATCTATGCCAAAAGAAAAGAAAAGAGGTGAATATTACTTCCTTATTTGGGCTTAAAAATCAAATCTTTAAAAGGAAAGAAAGTCTTAGACTTACTAAGAGTTCACGCATTTCTCTAATTAGTCCTGTTCGCTTTAAATTCTAGATCTTACCTTACCTTGCCTAGTTTTGATACCATTAGGAGAAGTCTCAATAACTAAGTCGGTAATTCGGTTCTTATCCATAAATTGGAAACTGAACTGCACAATACTGATTTTTCTCTCTTTTTTAGCTAGGAATCGAACTGGGAAATGCCGGAACGGTACTGATTTCTACAATCGATTCAGTCCGATTCCCAATTCTATTTAGAACCCATGCTTCTGCCTATCCCAAGCACGTTACCTTTGCTCCACATACACTCTTTTTCTTTTTTGATATTGGGAAGAAGAGTTATTGCGACAAAATTTAAGAAAGCTAATAAGTCCCAAAAAAAAAAATCAAAAATTCCTCCAGACGAGAAAATTTAGACTTTCTAAGATTCAGATTTGTACGGTGGAAATTTACCAAAAAGGAGTGGCGTGCGTACTTGCGTAGGTCGTCCACGGCATAAGAAAATCCGTGGGGAGCCACCGGCGGCCACCCTTTCGGCGGCGGAGAAGCCAAAGATTTTGGGAAGCAAAACTTCTTCCGCTTTGCTTGCCTAAACCATTAAAAAAACTCACAGCGATAAAACAATCTCTCTAAATTCAGCCCCCCTTCTCTCGCATTCGCCGCTCGAAATCCGGTAAGAGCCCCGGGTCAAATATAGCCCGATGTTCGAGTGCGATGCATGGAATTAGATCGAGCGCTCGAAATTTTTTTTAATTAATATTATAAAAAATTTCAAATTGATGTATCGCAATAATAATATATCTATGACATATTTAATTTTTATTAATTTTAATTAAATTTTATGATCAAAATACTAAGTTAGATGATGTGCGATAATTTGTAAGTGTATTGATTTGGGAATTAAGGGTATACTAGTTTGTGGTTTTTTCATGATATTAAGTCAATTTAATGGGAACTAACGAAATATAAATTTATTATAAATGTATTAATTTGAGATTTTCGATAGTCGAAACTTTGCCGTGGGCAAATTTGTCATATATCAATTTGAGATTTTTCATGATAAAAGAATTAATTTGGAAGTAAATTTATTACATATATCGATTTGAAATTTTTTATGGTATTAAATTAAAAAAATTTCACGAATAATATTTGTGTTTATTACAGAGCATGGTGAAGATAGGAAATGGAATAAAAAAAGGGAGAAAAAGGAGGTGAGGAAAGGTGGGAGCATTCTTCCTAACCCGCGGCGGTCAAGGGCTGGGATTGGGTGCTGCCCGCCTCCTCGGATCTAACGGTCAGCTCCCCTCCTCACCTGTCCCCTCCCTCCCTCTCTCCTCCGCTTTTCTAGTTAGACGAGAAGTCCAATGCGGCAGGAAACAAGTTAAAAACGACCCCCCGTTTCCCCCATTTCTCTTGTCACCATCTCTCTCTCTCTCTCTCTCTCTACGATCGCCAGCCTCCGCCGAGATCAGTAGAGAGAGAAACCCATAGCCACCAACCCCTCTCTCTCTCTCTCTCTCTCTCTCTCTATCCGCCCACCGCCGGCTAGAACTGCGGCGGCGAAACAATGGCGTCCGCCTCGTCCCTCGCCCTCTCCCAGGCCGTCCTGGCCCGATCCGCCTCCGCCTCCGACGGCGCCACCTCGTCTCCCTCCTCCACCCGCCTCTCCATCCCTTCTCCCTCCCTCCGCCTTCCCACCTTCTCCGGCCTCAAGTCCTCCTCCGCCGCCGCCGCCTCCACCTCGGCCCACCGCCGCCTCCGCCGCCTCGCCGCCCCCCGGCCGATCAGGGCCTCCGCCGCCGTCGAGACCCTCGGCCCCGCCACCGAGACCGCCCTCGTCGAGAAGTCGGTCAACACTATCCGGTTCCTGGCCATCGACGCCGTCGAGAAGGCGAACTCCGGCCACCCCGGCCTGCCCATGGGCTGCGCCCCGATGGGTCACATCCTCTACGACGAGGTCATGCGGTACAACCCGAAGAACCCCTACTGGTTCAACCGCGATCGGTTCGTGCTGTCGGCCGGGCACGGCTGCATGTTGCAGTACGCCCTGTTGCATCTCGCCGGGTACGACAGTGTCAAGGTAACCGCTCTGCTCTGGCTTCTTGCCTCTCGTGTGATCGCTGAAATGATCGCGCGTAGTATATCATTTGATTAGCTTGTTTGGATCTGGAGGAGTGACGATGATGGTGTCGTTGTATTGAAGTGGAAGTGATCTGTGCTTTATCCATTCTTTGGAATTATTATTGTTTAGCTATTTTTTTTTTCTTGTGTAGTTTTGAGACATTCTTACATCTTTCTTTTATACCACCTTTTCTTTTCTTGAATATGAGTATGTCGTTGTAGGATTGAGAAGAACGACAATTTTGAACGAATCTTGTTGTCTTTCCTGTTTTGGTTGGTGCACCTTTTATCTGCAGCTCAATTTAATGGGAAGAAAAGCAAAAATAATAAAAAAATGATTCGTCTTGCCGGATCTTTGAAAGATTTGGCTTATCATGTTTCTTGCAATATGATTAGGAGGAGGATTTGAAGAGTTTCCGTCAGTGGGGAAGCAAGACACCTGGGCATCCCGAGAACTTTGAGACACCCGGCGTTGAAGTTACGACAGGTGAGGGAATCTCCTTTGAAACCATTCCCGTACGGGATCACGTTCTAATGTTACCATGCCTGGTCTAAAGCTTGGGAGTTTTACAATTAGTGTGGTGTCTGTGTTCAATGTAGGTCCACTTGGACAAGGAATCGCCAATGCTGTTGGTTTAGCTCTGGCGGAGAAGCATTTGGCTGCTCGTTTCAACAAACCGGACAATGAAATTATTGACCACTACACGTAATACACCGATTCCTCATTGCGTTCAATAGTTTGCTCAGATTTTATAGACTGTCGGTTGATTTAATGAATTTTGTCTTTTTGGTGCTTATTCTAGATATGCCATTCTCGGAGATGGTTGTCAAATGGAAGGCATTGCCAATGAAGCTTGTTCCCTTGCTGGGCACTGGGGACTTGGGAAGCTGATTGCCTTTTATGATGACAACCACATCTCCATTGATGGTGACACAGAGATTGCATTCACCGAGAATGTCGAGAAACGTTTTGAGGGTCTAGGGTGGCATGTCATATGGGTGAAAAATGGTAACGCTGGTTATGATGAAATTCGTGCTGCCATCAAAGAAGCAAAGGCTGTGAAAGACAAGCCTACTTTGATTAAGGTTAGTGTTCCCCTGCTATTATGGATTTCTGTGGAATACTCAAGTGATAAAGGTAGCTTTCGGCTTTTACTGCTTGGAAAAATTATCTTTGGTTTTCCCCCTTTCTAAACTCTAATCTGCTAACTGAGAAGTACTTAATTGTTGAAAAACAAATATGATCAGCTGAATGGGCACGCCCAGGGAGGAGGATAGAAATATATCATGCTGTAGTCACCTTTTTTACCTTGATTTAAATGCAGTGCAATTATTCTGGCATTTGATAATGAAAATATGCTGGTTTCTGCAGGTAACTACGACCATAGGTTTTGGTTCACCTAACAAGGCCAACAGCTACAGTGTACATGGTAGTGCACTGGGCGCCAAGGAAGTTGATGCAACTAGGAAGAACCTCGGATGGGCACATGAGCCTTTCCATGTGCCTGAGGATGTTAAAAAGTGAGTAAATAACAAAAAGCTTCTTATCTCTATTATGTGAGGAGAACAAAATGGTATCCAAACTCCTTGATAACGTGTATGGTCTTTTGCAGGCACTGGAGTCGCCATGTTCCTCTTGGTGCTGCTTTTGAAGCTGAATGGAATGCAAAATTCGCTGAATATGAGAAGAAATACAAGGATGAAGCTGCAGTGCTGAAATCTATCATTAAGGGCGAACTACCTGCTGGTTGGGAGAAAGCCCTGCCGGTGAGTATTTAATCATACACTGGATCAACAGAATTGTTTTCTAGTTGAAGTTATTATGCATTCTCCACTTTGAGCTATACTGACAATGATTTATTTGAAAACCTATGCGTCGCTGCCTTAAATGTGATCATTACTCCTTTTTTGTATTTTCTGGGTGCAAATTCGGTTTAGTTCTAATCAATGAGCTTCAAAGTGTATAATCATCTAACTGACAATATTCAATTTGTATTAAAAGCAAAAATAGTGTTGCGAACACTCAAGCAAAGTTTATATTTGCTGAACAAAATTTCCACATTTTTTAGATTCTTTGTGGGGCTTGTAAGTGTTCAGGTTTCTGATTCTTGAAGTTGGTTGATCAGAGGATCGGTCAACGTTTGTTCATGACAACAAGTTTGTTGGTCTAGTAGTTTTCATTGTATGTGTAATAATCGAGAGTCCTTTCTTTGCAATTCTCCAGACGTACACCCCAGAGATTCCAGCAGACGCAACTAGAAACCTCTCTCAACAATGCCTCAATGCCCTTGCAAAGGTGGTCCCTGGTCTTCTTGGTGGAAGTGCAGATCTTGCTTCCTCCAACATGACTCTGCTCAAAATGTTTGGCGATTTCCAAAAGGATACCCCTGAGGAACGTAATGTGAGATTTGGTGTTAGGGAGCATGGAATGGGGGCCATCTGCAATGGGATTGCTCTCCATAGCCCAGGACTCATCCCATATTGTGCCACCTTCTTTGTCTTCACAGACTACATGAGGGCTGCGATGAGAATCGCTGCGCTAGCTGAAGCTGGAGTCATCTATGTCATGACCCATGATTCTATTGGTCTTGGGGAGGATGGACCCACGCATCAGCCAGTCGAGCACTTGGCTAGCTTCCGTGCTATGCCAAACATTCTAATGCTCCGCCCAGCTGATGGGAATGAAACTGCTGGTGCATACAAGGTCGCTATTCTCAACAGGAAGAGACCTTCTGTCCTCGCTCTCTCCAGGCAAAAGCTTCCCAACCTTCCTGGAACCTCCATTGAAGGAGTTGAGAAGGGAGGTTATGTCATCTCTGACAATTCCTCAGGCAACAAGCCAGATGTTATTCTGATTGGAACTGGTTCTGAGTTGGAAATGGCTGAGAAAGCAGGAGATGAGCTCAGGAAGGAAGGCAAGGCTGTGAGAGTTGTGTCCTTCGTTTCTTGGGAACTTTTTGATGAGCAATCTCCTGAGTACAAGGAGAGTGTTTTGCCTTCTGCTGTAACAGCTAGAGTCAGCATCGAAGCTGGAACGACTTTTGGGTGGGAGAAGATTGTTGGCAGCAAAGGTAAGGCTATTGGAATTGACAGATTCGGTGCCAGTGCTCCGGCAGGTAAAATATACAAGGAATTCGGCCTTACTGTGGAGGCGGTCATTGCTGCAGCCAAGCAAGTGTCTTAGACTAAGTAATAGTCTGTTTATCTTGTTTTATTTCTTGGGATTTGGGTTTTGGAGCAGAGCTTAGATGGGGACGATGCCCAAGAGATCTTCACGAGCTCTCTTATGCTTTAATAAAGGAGAACTATGAAGTTTTCGACTGCTTGAATTTCCTCAATGCAGCAAAACATAGATTTAGAATGGAGTAGATTGAGTACCATTGGACTTGTAAAAACACCAGGAGAGCTTCTTCTTCTTGAGATTTGTATTGACTTGTGGCTGAATCACATGAAGCAAGCACATTTATTCTCCTTGCCCATCCCTTTTGCAGGAGTTGAGTTCAGCAAAGCCTCGTTTCCTGTTTGGATTTGAATCCTTGAATATTCGAATCTTTATTTATCGTGGCTTTGTCTTCTTTTCTAAATCAAAGTTTCTGATTCCTACATCATGGGTATTTTGAGGGGTATGATTATCTGAACAAATTGGATGAGCAGGGTGGCTGAGATTTGCCATTCAATACAGAGACGACTGCCTTGAACAGAGGTCTTTTCTGAGAAAATTCTAGCATTGCTCCCGGCAATTGTTTGATACCTTGTTCTTAATTGATCTGATACCTGCTTAAATATCTTAATTCTTGTTGAAGTTGACAATGATGGGTCTCCTTCTAACGGGGCTGGAACTAAGAGAATTTCGTTGACACGTTGGAGATTTCACGCTCTTCACACTCCGACATTTTGCTGAGAGTACGTGTACACGCCTGAGAGGAAGCACAGCTCAGGGTCGGAGATACGGACTGTTTTTCCACTCTGGACTTCACTCACTTTGAAGAAGGCCACGTCGAATATGTTAATATTAAAGTAAATAATGCGGAAGCATTGGGCTACATCGATAACCTGTCCAGTTCAACTCATAGCTCATTGATTGAACTAACCCATTCACTATTCAGGCAACCAAAAGTCGATTTCAGTTACAATTTAATTACGTGAGTTCAAAGATGAAGTTACCGAATATGTGACATAGTTGTCGATTTATAAGACTTTCTATCAATTTTGGGATTTCCAATTGACTATCTAATGATTAGTGGTTATTCTGATTGCTTTTTATTGCCGTTTGATGATCTTCTATGATGACTATTTGGTTGCCAAGGCATAATTTGAGTTTCTAAGCATTTTAACGCAACTTCTAGGTCCTAGGACTTTTACTGTGTTTTCTAGTTCCTATGCCATGTTTGGCTATTTCCTAGGCTTTAATTTCTCCATAAATAGATGTGTAATTTCATTTGTGAAAGGGATAAGCCTTGGATATTGAGAATTTATGAACTTTTTCTTTGTGTGAGCAAAATTCTATCTCAACTCTTTATCATCGGGAAGTGGATTTTTCCTTGGTGGTAAATCAAGAAGTCTTTTATCTTGATTGATAGTTTTCCTTTAAGTCTTGATGATGAGTTTCTTCGATCGTGAAGTCATTTATTCTTTGTAGGTAAATTGTCCTTTGAGTTTAAACAAAAAAAAAAAACCCTTGTCCTTTGAGCCTTGGTAGTAAACTTTGTCAATCCCAAATTTTATCTTAGGTTGGTGAGGCATCATTTAGGCCTTGGTAGTGATTTTAATTTATCCCTTATCACTCAAAATGCATTCACCTACTTCAAACCTGCATCAATAAATCCACATCTAATCTTCAAAAATATGTTGTTGGAGTAAACCGGACAAATTTTGAAAGTCATGACATTTAAGCAATCCACTAAAAAATAATGATACTAAAGTGAATATCATACAAAAATTATCGCACAATTCTCATCATCTTCCCTAAAATAATTAACCCTTGATGCAATATTCAAGATTAGTTGTTGTAAAGGAGAAAATGAAAAACGAGAAAAAATTGGCATGGTCCCCTTAAAAGCCTCTAACTTTAGGCTTAGGCTTAGCATCAATTTTGTCTTGAACTTTTTTTGTCTAAAAAGAACCCAAAAAAACCTAAATTTAGGTCTAGTATCAATTTTGCTTTGAACTTTTTTTTTCATCTAAAAAATCATAAACCCTTATTTCTAGTTCTAAATCTACCCCAAACTTATTCTTATATAAAAAAAGTCACAAACTTTAATTCTAGCCCCAAATTTCCCCCGAAATTTTTTGTCAAAAAATATCACTAACTTTCAATCAAGTTTCAAGTCTG
This sequence comes from Angophora floribunda, assembly GCA_014182895.1. NCBI lineage: Eukaryota > Viridiplantae > Streptophyta > Magnoliopsida > Myrtales > Myrtaceae > Angophora > Angophora floribunda. Next base: position 19,034,763 of record CM024708.1, on the reverse strand, counting down.
TCTCCATTGACCATTTGTCCAAAATTCACCATTAGTTGTTTGACACGATATTCCCATATCACTTCATACCCACATTAGTAAGTCACATGGAAAATTATCCGCAAAACAAAACTATTCTATGATATATATAAAAAAGAAAGAAAGTAGGGATGACTAATGGCAAATGGACAAAAGGCTAACTAGAGGAGATTTATGATTAGAGTTAAAATTCGAGGTAGGTTTAGGATTAAACTTAAAATTTAATTTTTATAATTAAAAAGTTAAAGGTAGAATTAAAACTCGACCTTAAGTTTGAAATATTTTTTTCATCTGGAAATAGGCAGAGAAAAAGTTGTAGACTATTTCATTATTCATCAGAAAAAGGGGACCCACGAGTGACCAATTATGTTGCCTAGGGGAAAGGGAGAGAGGTTGACCCATTTGTTACCGAGTTCTGTGGTCCCTCCTCTCTATCCTCCATCGTCTTCTCCATCACCACCCGATAATGTCACTCACTGAAGATGCCATGGCATATGCTTCGAGTTCATATCCACAACACATCTTAGGAACTTGAAATCCAAAGCATATTCAGCATGCGCTTATGCATATTCTTTTTGGGAAAAAAAATATGTGCGCATATAAAAATTAAGCGGTCCTCGTCTTCAAGAAAGTATGACACAACCTAATTATTTTACTCAGTAAGTTAATATGAAAATACCAACTCAACTAGATAAAGATTCACCCTCACGTGATTCTTGTTTGGAGGTTCGAATCCCGCCTTTTCAAAACCCGAACTCTGAGGCAACCCACACAAAAGAAGGCTTGTTACATTTGGTGCTATAGTGGGATCATGGCGATAGGCTAGTTCATCTTGAGAAAACTTGTTCGAAAGTTGGTTGGTGGTTCTAATACTATAGAGGTCCAACGTGACAATGTCGCTCGAGGCTCAAGGGACCTGCAAATTGGGCATTTTGTTAAGAAGGGAATTTGTGTCATAGTATGAGATTTTGTTGGAATACCTAGATTTTGTGCAAGTCACTTGATGGACGTGATACTTTATTTAAACTTCAAACGACCCACTCGTTCATTATTATCTCAAATCTCGTCACTCATAGAAAAAAATGCTATTCAATCCGGCATGAGCATCATTTCTTTAAAAGAGACCATATGACGTAGGATTCATATAAGTTGAATTAAGGCTTTTATAAATTCATGTTGATTTAGGGTGCACCTCCTTCTTCTTAAGGGGTGAGCAATTTCAGGTTTGGTATAAATTCCACCTAGAATCTATATGTTGGAATATATTTATCATTTTTTGGAATTTGAAACTTACTCGATATATTTTGAAATATGAAACCTACCCTATCATGGATTATAGAGTCATTAATTAAACAATTATAGTAAATACCATTTTTAATACCGTTATAATTCACTGATCATAATTTATATTTGGACGTACGAAAAATATGAAATATTAACAAATCAAAATTTTCAGTTATAAAATGAAACTTCAGATTAGTAATTTCATATTAAACATATATTATCAAATACTATAAAATATAGGAGCTATGAAAAGAGAAGGGCAAAAAAACGGGTAGGGAGGAATGAAAGGCGGAGCATTTCCTATCCGGAGTCAACGGCTCCGATGCCGTCCCTCCATCGATCCAAGGGCCACGACCTTTCGCCAGACCGACCAGATCAGACGACATTCAGTGGGCCCCAGATCCTGATCCTCACATCGTCCACACAAAAAGGAAAGACCATCGTTCCCCGAGGAGCTGATCTCGCTCGCTACTTCATGCTCGGACAACCGGTACTCAGTCGGGTTTAACTGACAAAACGGTGGAACCAGACCATCTCTCTCTTCCTCTCCGAGTCGACAATGGCTTCCACCTCGTCCCCGACCCTGTCCCAGGCTATCTTGGCCCGACCCATCTCCGGTAACGCCTCCAGTTCCTCCTCCTCCGACCGCGTCTCCCTCTCCCTCTCCGCCCTCAAGTTCTCTCCCCTCTCCTCCTCCTCCTCGTCCTCGTCCTCCTCCTCCAGGCGCGCGTCTGGCTCTTCCCACCGCAGCCGCCGCCGCCTCCCCGCCGTCCTCCGACCCATCAGGGCTGCCGCCGTCGAGACCCTCGACACCGCCACCGAGGCCTCCCTCGTCGAGAAGTCGGTCAACACCATCCGGTTCTTGGCCATCGATGCCGTCGAGAAGGCGAACTCCGGCCACCCGGGCCTGCCCATGGGCTGCGCCCCCATGGGTCACATCCTTTACGACGAGGTCATGCGGTACAACCCCAAGAACCCCTACTGGTTCAACCGCGACCGCTTCGTGCTGTCGGCCGGGCACGGTTGCATGCTGCAGTACGCCCTGCTGCATCTTGCTGGCTATGACAGCGTCAAGGTTCGTGCTTTCGGTTTTTATGGGCTACCGTGAATCGTTCTTGATTTCTAATTGAGGATTCTGCCGTCTTTATGATCGGCGTGTATGCTCGATTTAGCTTTGTTGGAGCATTTGAACACTGAATATTTTGGATTTTCAGATGGGTTGGTGTTAGAAATGAGAATTGTTGGTCTCCAGATGGTTTTATTATTGTCCATCACCAGAAGTTTTTGAGAATAAAAAAAAGAGTTGGCTTGTCTTGTAATTACATCATGTTGCTAGTGAGTGCTAAATGACTTATTGTCGGAAGCAGCTTTTCCATTTGAAATGTTTGTTTGTGGAAATCTTTTTAGGAGGAAGACTTGAAAGGCTTCCGGCAGTGGGGAAGCAAGACCCCTGGCCATCCGGAGAACTTTGAGACCCTTGGTGTTGAAGTTACAACAGGTTTGAGTTTGACCTTTTTTCCGTAGTTTTATATGACTTAGGCGGTGTTAGACGTGCATTCTGATTTTCTTCAAGAGATATGTAATTGATTTGATAACTTGGTTTATTAGGTCCACTCGGGCAAGGAATTGCCAATGGTGTTGGTTTGGCACTTGCGGAGAGGCATCTGGCTGCTCGCTTTAACAAACCGGACAGCGAAATAGTTGACCACTACACGTAAAACAATCCTCCATGATACTTTTCACTGTGCATATTTGAGTTTGGCAATGATTAGCATTGTGATTTGTGATTCGGTGGTTTCTCGCACTTCTTTAGATATGTCATCCTTGGAGATGGTTGCCAGATGGAGGGTATTTCCAATGAAGCTTGTTCACTTGCCGGTCATTGGGGACTTGGGAAGTTGATTGCTTTTTACGACGACAACCACATCTCTATTGATGGTGATACGGATATTGCATTCACCGAGAGTGTTGACACCCGTTTCGAGGGTCTTGGGTGGCATGTCATATGGGTGAAAAATGGAAACACTGGCTATGACGAAATACGTGCTGCTATTAAGGAAGCGAAGGCCGTCAAGGATAAGCCTACTTTAATTAAGGTCCCACTCCTAAATCTGATGGAATGTGAATCATTTTTGTTTATGCAAGGCTAGCAAAGTTTGAAGTCACTGTATCCATGGGCATGTGGTCCTTGCTTATATCTGAAGAAGCTAAAAGCAGTTCATGGGAATGGAATTTCAAAAAATACTCTTTATGATTAATATATGATCTATGTAATTTTTGGTAGGATATACTAGAGGCTATATTTGAAATACTAGTTGAATTGTTTTTATGCTTTTTGAGAAAGACATTAGTACTTATCACAGTACAACTAATTCGTATTTCTATATTGCTTTTGAAAGAATTTCATTTAGTTTCACTTGATAATCATCTTTTGAAGCTGTTGATGAGCCATGCTTTTTCTTTGCAGGTGACTACCACCATTGGCTACGGTTCACCTAATAAGGCCAACTCATATAGCGTGCACGGGAGTGCATTGGGTGCCAAGGAAGTTGATGCAACACGGAAGAACCTTGGTTGGCCATACGAGCCTTTCCATGTGCCTGAGGATGTCAAATCGTAAGTAAAATCTCGAGAATCATCCATCTCTCTGCCATGTGATGGAGACAAATTCGATATTTAATTTGAGTTCCTGATGAATTTCTGTGGCTCTCTCTAGGCACTGGAGTCGCCATGTCCCTGCTGGTGCAGCTCTTGAAGCTGAATGGAATGCCAAGTTTGCTGAGTATGAGAAGAAGTACAAGGAGGAAGCTGCAGAACTGAAGTCCATTTTCAAGGGTGAACTGCCTGCTGGTTGGGAAAAAGCACTTCCGGTAAGAAAATTACAGAGTACTGTAGCCTTCTAGCGTGGAATTCCAGTTATGCTATATGAGGTTTATGGAACCTTTAAAAAGAAGAGAAGGGATTTAATACTTAGAGAAGACATTTGAGCAAGTGGCATGCTGACTCTTCTTAGTTGTATTTGTCATCCAGTCATTACTTCTACTTGTGGTAATCTCCCAAGCTTTGTTTTCACAACCTTCTAAATGCTTCTAGCTTCCAATCCTTTTAATTATCCCGTATGGGAGTCAAAGTCTGGCAGTATCATAGTTATCTTGTCACTGTCAATAATTTTAGATTGATGTACATAGTGAATTCTGTTAAACTATTGGTAATTAGTGCACTTCAACATTGTGGTAATTGTTTGCTTCATTTTACAGACATATACTCCTGAGAGTCCTGCTGATGCCACCAGAAATCTCTCTCAGCAATGCTTGAATGCCCTCGCTAAAGTGCTGCCTGGTCTTCTCGGTGGCAGTGCTGATCTTGCTTCTTCCAACATGACACTGCTTAAGATGTTTGGTGATTTCCAAAAGAACACCCCTGAGGAACGCAATGTCAGGTTTGGTGTTAGGGAGCACGGAATGGGAGCTATTTGCAACGGGATTGCCCTGCACAGCCCCGGTCTCATTCCATACTGTGCCACTTTCTTTGTGTTCACTGACTACATGAGGGCTGCGATAAGGATCTCTGCCCTTAGTGAAGCTGGAGTTATCTATGTGATGACCCATGATTCGATTGGTCTTGGAGAGGACGGGCCAACCCATCAACCTATTGAGCACATAGCCAGCTTCCGTGCTATGCCCAATATTTTGATGCTTCGACCGGCTGATGGGAATGAAACTGCAGGTGCATACAAGATTGCTGTCCTCAACAGGAAGAGACCTTCTATCCTTGCTCTCTCCAGGCAGAAGCTGCCCCAGCTTCCCGGAACTTCCATTGAAGGAGTTGAAAAAGGTGGTTACATCATTTCAGACAACTCTTCTGGCAATAAGCCTGATGTCATCTTGATTGGAACTGGTTCCGAGTTGGAAATTGCTGTGAAAGCAGCAGATGAACTGAGAAAGGAAGGGAAGGCTGTGAGAGTTGTATCATTTGTTTCATGGGAGCTCTTTGACGAGCAATCTGCTGAGTATAAAGAAAGCGTTTTGCCAGCTGCTGTATCTGCTAGGGTTAGCATCGAAGCTGGGTCAACCTTTGGATGGTCGAAAATCGTCGGAAGCGGAGGGAAGGCTATTGGAATCGACAAATTTGGGGCCAGCGCTCCAGCAGGTAAAATCTACAAGGAGTTCGGCATCACTGCTGAGGCCGTTGTTGCGGCAGCTAAAGAACTTTGCTAGGTTCTGGTTGTACACAATGTGGTTACTCGGGCGGCATTTGGGTTCCGGCACAGAGCTCCCCCGGAAAGCCTGCTGGAGAGATTCGTATTTATTCAAATGTCTCTTGTGCTGTAAACAAAAATAATGACAGAAAATTTTTTCCTTCTAGTGCTTGAAGTTTCTCAATGAGGCAGAAGTAGATCACAAGAGAGCTGTAGTGAATGATCTTGCACTAGTAAAACTCTTGCAGCTGTTCTCTTGAGATTTGTAACTGTGGGTGGATGAAGTCAATGAGGCAAGATGTCCTCCATCCTGTCAGAAGAGTTACAACCCTATGTTCATTTTGCAGTTGCTATTCAGATCTCTATGTTCATGATTTGCCTCCTGTGTTCTGGTTCTTGCTTCAGATGGGTGTCTACTATTCTCACTATTCAATAGTTCTAGGATAGTAAAGCAAGTAGAGGAGCAAATGATAACAAAAAGAAGAGGGAAATTCTGTGTCTTTTGGGTGGTTGAAATGTGGTCTAAACTGAGCTGAAAATCTCTTTAGCTAACCTTTACAAACCATTGAAGAAGGGTAGGCCTATCTTTTATTCTCTCAGTACTGGGCCCGCCGATTTTGTTGGGAGCTACAGTTTTTGAACGGGGGAGGTGAAGATTGACCTTTTGTTAAGTTTGTGGTGGTAGTTGAAGCTACTTCTTTTAGCCATCCTATCGTTGTTATCTTGCATCACTGGTGGTGAGAGAACTCTTTATATTCCAACTGCATTGCTGCTGTTGCTTTATAGATTATCGCAATTCACAAAGTGATGTAAATCTCGAGCTTAGTTTTTGAAAACTGTCATTTTTGTCGGTATGTACTTTTCACGAGGTATGTCTCATTCACAATATCGACATGCAATTGAGAATTAACCATTTGCAAGACCTTTCTTGTAATTGAATTACAGCCGACAAACCAGCTTTTGATCCCACTTTGCTCACTATTGAAGTTCTTGTTGCTTTCTCAACTGTAACTATTTAATTGTTGTCATGAGGGGGTAACGCGATTTGAAATCATCAGAGGAACTTGTTCTTTATTGACGTTGAAATCGCTAATTATCGTTCGTCACCACTTCCTAACTCAACATTGACTTTGATTGACATGGATTCGACTATTGGTTAATAGACAAGATGTTCCAGAGTAATTTACCTGTTTGACAGACTTAATTTTACTGGCTTCTCACAGTCAACATTGGTTTTTCTCTGTCCACTATGTCGACAATAAAGTATCACATCGCATATTCCTGTTTAACATACCATTTATTCCCTCCCTTGAAGACACCCAGCACGTTCACTTAATCAATGCTCACAATCGATCTTAACTTCTTGTAATCGATGACTTTGTTTCATCACTAAGCTCAACTTCTGGAATTTCTTGCCTCACTAATCTCAATTCTTTCTCATCGACAATGGTCCGACTCTATATCATATTCAAAGCCATGGTTGATACATAATCAATGTCATAGATTGTTTATCGACTTTAATTTTTAACATGAAGCCGACATCTTTAGGGTACCAAAAGATTTTGTTTTTGATTTTGATTTTTTCTTATTTTCTAGTCAAACCGATTGCTGCAATTTCCAAAACCGAAAAATTGAATTGAATTCAATGATTGAAAAGTATCAAAGCACTAACTGTTACCCTCGGTTCTTGTGGACATGCATATCTGGTTGGTCCCATGTAAAACTAGGATCCATATGATCCAGCGATCACTGTGTGTTCGGCTTCGCATCGTCTGAGTTCATCGAATGATTGTTCGAAAAACAGTGGAAGGAAAACTATGTGTACCGAAATCACTGCTGACAGATTCTCTCTTAGAGCATTCAAGAAAAGCAGAAAGGTTCATTACAAGGCTCATGACTCAAGCTTGATAATCAATCAACATCTTCATTTACGAATCTAAGCTTGCCTTGAATGTTCAAATGAAAATTGTTATGGAATATTTTTACCCAGATTTCCAGAACACGTGATAAGTTTGTTGTGTAAAGGTAATATAAGTGCTCTTCTTATATCAACAATTTCTCGATTATATCACGTTTCCTGGTGATATTGTAACTGCACTTCGTTTGGCAACTTGAGTATAATAGTGATATAGATTCTGTGATCCTGTTCACCTTGGTATCTCCAGGTCTCTTCACATTCTTTTACACTTATTCACCCTTTCCAGTCTTCACGAATGTTCCTTAGAAGCAGAAATTACGTAAAAAAATGAATAACATTTACATTTATCAAGCTCGTAAAGTATTTATTGATTATTTTGTCAATCTCAAAATATTATAGGAAGTTTTCTCAAGAAAAGAAATCCTGAGCAGCACCCGACTGAAGTGAGGGAATCACGAAGATATGTGAGGGAATCTTCAATACTTTTGTATTCGAGAGGTGGGTGAATCAAGGAGAGATGAATATATTTCTACAAATAATCGACCATCTTTTCTGACTTAGTTTTGAGAGAGAGAGAGAGAGAGAGAGAGAGAGAGAGAGAGAGAGAGAGAGGGACTGTACTGTGGTGCGGTTGAGATGTAATATAATGATGTTCTGCTTTTCATTGCTAGTTTGAGTTATTAAGGATGCGTTTAAATTTTTCTCTTAAGAACAATTCCTTTTGAGAAATAATTATTTTCTATTTATATTTCCTGAAATAATTTTTGAGTAAGTACAAAAATTTCTGATTATCAAAAAAAAAAGAATGTAAATGTGTTTGGTATTAACAAAAAAATTGTATTTCTTTTTTTCCACAATGGTGGCTGAGATTTGGTGGCCGGTTGCCAAATGTCCGACCCAATAGTTGTCAGGTTGCTAGTCACCGGGTTGCTGGTCATCGGCTGCTAGTCACCGGGTTGCTGGTCATCGGCTGCTAGCCATTAGGTTGCTGGCCGTCGGATGTCGGGTCGCCGGCTACCGGGTCATTGGCCATCGAGTCACCGGTTGTTGGGTCACCGGTCATTAGGCAAAAGGTGGCGGCGACGGGCAGCATCAATAGGTGGTTAGTGGCTCGTGGTGGTAGTGGGTAGAGGTCAAATGGCGACAATCGATCATGAGTAATAACCCAATAAATAAGTTTTTAGAAATTGTCCTCATGAACAAGAAGTTATTTTTTTCTACATCTCATTTCTATTCCAAATCTATTCCCTAGAATAATTTTCTATTTTGGGGAATAGAAACGTCAATGGATGTTATTAAATGAATTTCTGTTTTTTTTTCTATTTTAAGGAAAAAAAAAAAAAATAGAAAAATCGGCAAGCTGCCAAATGTTGCTGGTTCTCAATTTAGGGTCAGAAGAAGAAGCGAATTTGTCCCCCAATTCTTTAGTCTTGGGCAAAATGCGCTATGCAGCATTGTCTAAGGCAATAAAGCTATTCACTTTGCTGGCAAACTATGGAGAAATATTAATATAAAGTCATGTAGGATTTTCAAGATGTTAAATTGACGATGACATTTAAGTAATCATTTTTCTAACAAAGTGGTATTGAAATGATCACTTAAAATTTTTTTGAGATTAAAATGAATATTATACGAAAGTTATAACACTTCTAATATCTTATTCTATGTAAAATAAAAAGATGTTGGAGATTGAAAGTCAAGAAAATCCATCGATATCCTATCTATTATGCCCGAAAATACTCACATGGTTTACTTAAAATTTAGGAAAAAAAGGTAGGCTGAGTTACCCGGTAAACTCAAGAACCGGCCTAGAATTAGTCGGAACTAAGAATTGACTCTAATAAAGTAAGGTTTTTTAGGTTTTTGATTTAAAACCTACTATAACTTAGGTAAACATGTTACCCTTCAATCCTAATTTAAGGTTCTATTTTTGCACATTGTGTCAGAGCGACCAAGGTCATGTCTCTATCAATACAAAACTCCAATCCGTAACCCTCTGTCAGCTGACCAAGTGATTTCCATGCTTTTCACTTCAGTGTGCAGGGGACCTGGTTTATTCATCCTGATCGAATTAAATTCCGAGTCTTCATCTGGCAAGCTTCAAGGCCTTATTTGATTCACCACTGGATGGAATTCCTAAGGAATTAGAACCCTAAGATGAGAATATTTCATGTTGTGATAGAGACTTCATCTTGATAAAAAAAGAGAGTAGGAATACGATTCTCATTCCTTGAGTAGTCCGGTTGAGAGTTGGAACCAAAGCGATGCCCAAGGAACAGGGGAAATTGGTCCATATATTCTATGAATATTATGTTTATAGACAAATATGGAATATTAATAATTCTATTTTATCTCTCGCACATTTCCATAATAAAATTTGAATACTTTCGTCCTACAACAGATCTTATAATATCATTTTCTTTCGACATATGTTATACAACTTCTTTGTAATTTCAATTTTATCAACAGTTTGTTTCTATCAATTACATTTAGGGGATCTTAATATTTTCCCCTAAATATCTTCAATTGTTTATTTATATTTCATCTCTCATGCATTTCTATTGTACTTTCAATCTTAAAATCTTTCTCTTTCACATATGTTTGTATTATTTATGCTATCCACCATTTCTTTCCTTAGAAGAGATAAGTACGGTAAGTAAGTGATCTAAAATTTATTGCGAAAATATAATCGAATTGAGTGCTCTAGGAGTTTCAAAGTTATGGTAGTTGATGGTGGTGAGATCGACCAGTGGCAGTGGTAACGCGAATGCGGAAGTGGCAAAGGTGGGTTGCCGCGCCTTTTGGTGGTGATTTTAGTTTTTTAGTTTTTCATTTTTTAGTTCTTATCCCCCTTTTCTATTTTCTTTTTACATTTTCAATGTTTTTTTTTCCCCGATGTGTCGCTTAGTGAACACCACATCGACACTACGTGTCTTTAGAAAGTGATCAAAAATAACAAGTTAAAATTTTCCATTAGCCAAATTAAATGGATTAACAATGGTATTGATTCCATCAATTTAACAAATTGTAGGATTTAATTGTACTATTTAAATGTTCTAATACTTGATTATATTTTCTTAATAAATTTTAAGACTTCTAGGACAATTATATAAGGTGGTTTGATGTAATTTTTCAAATTTTAAATTTTTGCATGCATGCATACATTGCCAATCACATATTTAGTGCCCAAAAATAAAAGAGATTATGCGGGATAAGAACAATAATTTTTTTCCTTCATTAAAGGGTTTAAGATTTTAAAAATCGGTCACCTAATTGTCATTAACAATTTGTCTCATTGAAAATTGGATGTAGATACCGATTGTCCTATGTGATTTTACCGATATTAATGTGAGTAATTTTTTGATTTTTAAAATTATTTTTTGATTTTTAAATTTCCTTTTTCTTTTTCTATTTTTTTGCCTTATCTTTTTTGCACCAATCACCATTGGCTGCAAACACCTTGCCCAAACTAGGTGACAGCCACCTTGCCCTCAATTGGTTCAATGGCCCTAGGAGAGGTTATGGCCGTTGCTGGTTATCGGTGAAGGCCTTCACGGTCTCACACCCATAGGCAAGGGTGTGGAGGCCCTCAACAAATTTGAGCAAGGCCACCTTGCCAATGGTAAGGGATGGCCTCACCTAGGACCTTATTGTCACATTGGCCGAAGGTGAGGTGGCCCTTGCTCGGTTTGGGTGATGCTTCTAGCTCTCTAAAGAGAGTTGTTGGTGATTCTTGTTGACATAGAAAAAAACAAAAGATATATTAAAAATGAAAATTAGGAATATAAAAAAAAAAAAAATTGAAAAATCTATGTTAGAATGGAAAATTAATCTAAAAAATGATATGTAAAAAAATCAAATAATCAATTTTACTATAATGTAGTATTTAAATGAGTAAAAAATTTAAAATTAAAACATTTCAGTGAACGTTTCTTTCTCCATTTTATAAGGAACTCTCCTTTTTCTTTCGAAAACATCAATGTAATAATAAATAAATTTCATAAATTTTAAACCCCCAGTTCTCGAGCATTCGAACGGAAGAGAAGCCATGGAAGACTCCCCAACGAACCAAAGGCAAGACAGGACGGAAAGGGGCTCTAGAAAATGTCGCAGCTTCACTTCTCCATCCCTCTCCCTCTGAACCGCCCTTCCCTCCGCCGTCTCCCTCCCGCGTTCCGCCTCCACCGCCGGCGGCGGCCCGCCATGTCCTTCTCTTCCTCCTCACCTTCGCCTTCGACCTCCACGGCCGACCACCCCAAGGCCGACCCCGTCCTCGACCCCCGGAGCCTCTCGCAGGTCCTCCGCTACCACGACCAGACCAAGCACTCCTTCTCCAACTACGCCAGAGGCCCCCGCGGCCTCGACTGGGCGAACCAGCCCAACCCATTTCGCCGCTACGCCCCCGCCCATCTCCTCCCTCTCCTCCACCTCCCCGCCGACGATCGGACCCGGGGCCAGTCGTCGAATCTCGACGCCGCACCTCCGTACTCCTCCCTGTTCCGTTCGCTCCCTCCTCCGCAACCCGTCTCCAACGCCACCGTCTCTCAGCTGTTCTACGACTCTCTCGCTCTGTCCGCCTGGAAGACCGCGGGGTTCTCCACTTGGTCGCTCCGGGTTAACCCCAGCAGCGGGAATTTGCACCCGACCGAGGCTTACTTGATCGCCCCGGGCGTCGAGTCGCTGTATAGTTCGGGTTTTGTGGCGCATTATGCGCCCAAGGAGCATTCCCTGGAGGTAAGAACTGATTTACCATCTGGGTTCTTGTCTAAGTTCTTTCCCGAGAATTCTTTCCTCGTCGGTCTGAGTTCCATATTTTGGCGAGAGGCTTGGAAGTATGGAGAGCGAGCCTTTAGGTATTGTAATCATGACGTGGGTCATGCCATTGCTGCGGTTGCGATGGCGGCCGCAGGGCTTGGATGGGACGTGAAGCTTCTTGACGGGTTGAGTCATGAGGATTTGAAGAGGCTGATGGGACTGCATATTTTCCCCGAATTTGAAATTCCATCTAGGCCTGTTAAGGGGAACATGGTAGACATTGAGTTTGAGCATCCAGATTGTGTATTGGTTGTATTTCCTAGGGGAATTGGTGAATTCAATGTGAATTATAAGGAATTGAGCACAGCTTTGTCGGAGTTTCCGAGATTGGAATGGAAGGGGAAGCCTAATGTGCTTAGCAAGGAGCATGTTTGTTGGGATATTATTTATAGAACGGCTGAGGCTGCGAAGAAGCCCTTGACGGCAGGAGATAGATTTTCCATTGATCCATTTTGTAAGAGTGAGAGTCATAGCGAAAATTCTTACAAGGGATTTAGTGTTAGGGAAGTTGTAAGGAAGCGTAGAAGTGCAGTGGACATGGATGGAGTGACTGCAATTGATAGAGCCACGTTTTATCAGATACTGTTGCATTGTGTTCCTTCGGGTACTGGGAAATGGAGGAAAGCAGAAGAAACAGCTGGCATTGCCATATCGAGCTCTTTCATGGGATGCTGAGGTGCATGCTGCCTTGTTTGTTCACAGAGTGACCGGGTTACCAAAGGGTTTGTATTTCTTGGTGAGGAATGAAGATCATTTTGAGAAGCTTAAGAAAGCTACAAGGCCCGACTTTGAGTGGGTGAGACCAGAGGGATGCCCTCCTGGTCTTCCTTTGTATGAACTTGCTAGAGGTGACTGTCAGGAGCTAGCAAAGCAGCTATCATGCCATCAGGCAAGTCAATCTTCCTAATATTTTGTTAGCAATGAATTTGAGCTGTGTGATCCATTTTCAGCTCTTGAGGATCATAGGTAAAAAAATATTATAACATGAAAGATGTTAAGACTGGAGGAAGCCGATGCAGCTGAATTTTGGCTTATTCTCCTTTTCTTGTTGGCCCAAACTATATATGAAAGGACTTTTCTTTTGCAAAGAATTCAAAGCAAAGTATAGTTTGACAAACTTGTCTGTCGGTATTGTCAAACATCATGTGCTCAGAGTCTGATTAATGGGAAATGTCAACATTTTGAAATTAGTAATCAGTTTGAACGTAATATGAAAAAAAAAAAATCTTACTTAGCTGTTTATGTATCACCTCTCTGAAGCACCATGTTCTTTCTCATGATTTTCCTTAGTTCAATGTGATTTAATCAATCATTACTGGCTTTTTGTCATTTTGCTGAATCCAGTATTTTGAATGGCCCTTTTGGTCATTTTTCTGTGCAAGATAGTATTTTGTGGTCAGCATTTTTCAATCACTTGTTCCAATATTTTGGCATGTAGGATATTGCCAGTGATGGCTGCTTCAGCCTTGGAATGGTGGCTCATTTGGAGCCTGTGTTGAGTGACAAGGGCCCCTGGATGTATCCTCGGTTATTTTGGGAAACTGGAGTGCTTGGCCAGATTTTGTATCTGGAAGCGCATGCTGTTGGCATATCTGCAACTGGAATTGGCTGCTTCTTCGATGATCCTGGTAAGCTATGCGCCCCAGCCTGTGTTATATTATTATGATAGTATTAGGAGGTAATTTTGCTTTCTGTGTTACTTGGTTCCCAAGTCAAATAGTGTCATCTTGTATAGTGAGTTGCTATTACAATCCTCAACTAGAGCATCTGGAAAATACTTTTGAAGGATTATTGGTATGATCGGGTTGTGGCCAGACTTATAAGATATGTCTTACTTACTGTTACACTATAGTTATGCCTGTGCATCTTCATAGAGAACAGATTATAGTGATGGGATGTTGCTGGCTATGTTTTCAATAGCCATTAGAGGATGAGGACTTGTTTGGGGTTTGCTTTTCCCCTGCCCATGTTCTGCTGTAGCTTGGCATTTAGATTTTTTACTGTTTAATAGGGATTAAAGGAGGATTGAACTAAATGCAAAAGTAAGTGGCTAGCATATAATGAGGTGCTTCTGAGTTGTGTTTATTGAAGTTTTGATGGAACACATTTCAACAAACTGGAATTGAAGATACAAACCTCTAATCATTTGCTAACCTGCTGAACATGGAAGATTGTAGCCACTGAGATGAGTCCTAAAGTTCTATTTCCTGAGGACTAGTTACAACTCAAATAGAAAGTTGCACTTGCTATGCCCTGATTATTTGGCTGAGATTTTAACACCTGCAACGATGGTTATCTTAATGCTGTTTTCCTGCCTGATCCTGGTCAGAGAGAAGGTAGCATAGATAATTCCTTTCATCTTGTACTGATAGCCACTCGGAATATATTTTGTTCTTCTATAAGCCATCATCACTTGTTAGTGGAGCACTAGGCAGGGGAAATATCCTTAGTGACTAATGTGGAAAGTAATTTTTGCCTTTAGCCCTGAATGATTTTAGGCATATTTTATGCATGGCACAGCTGATATCTTTGGGCCAAATCCCCCAAAAATATCATGTGCTTATACTCAATGGACAAAAAGGGACTGACTTTTCAATGTCCCCAGTCCCCCCCCAAAAAAAAAAGTGAACTTTCATTCAGTGGACGAAAAATGCCACCATCATATTTTAATTCAAATGATCTGACATGGCATCTGATGTGGCTAATGCCGCTGAGGTGGTGTGATGGCATGATGCTTTCAATTGAAAAAATTAAAATTAGTGATCTTAAAATCAAAAGAAAATGATTTTCATTAAGAAAAAAAAGGAAAAAGCAAAGTAGATCCCATACACAAATTGGGCTTTGCTCTCGTAGATGCATGGCAGCCTCCATGTGCAGCACCATTGCGACTGTGTGCAACTGTGGCTGACCTTGATCTAGGTCAGATCAGAGGGGTGACCATCACTGATCTGTGCAAACCTCACATTTGAGGTTGGCAACAGTTGTGATGGTGGTGCATGCAGAGGCAGCCGTGCATCTCCTAGAGCAAAGCCCAATCTATTTGTGGGGTTTGCTTAGCTTTTTCCTATATATCTTAATGAATGTCATTTTATCTTGATTTTAAAATCTCTATCTTTATTTTTTTAACAACAAAAAGTGTCACTCCATCACGCTGCTTCAGCATTGTTAGTCACATCAGGTGCCATGTACTATCATGTGGATGGAAAATATAACGGTGGCCATTTTTGTCCCCGATGTGAAGGTTCATGCCTTTTCAGGAAATTTGGCCAATGTCTTTGTGTGTCAAGAGTCTTCTACAAATAAAGTGTAGAAGATATAGCATGATAAGTCTGGTGATGTAGGAGTATCGCCCAAAGTTTATACATGTGTGTGGGAGATGCGATTTAGATAACAGACAGGGATGTACAAAGGAACACCATGGACATCTAATCATCTCTATGTTGGTTCCACTAATCCTGTATTGGAGTCTCGTATTTAAATTTCTTTTATTGCTTAAAAGAGGGAGGCTGCCTCAGTTAGGTCAAGCTTAATATTCTGGAATGAACTCCAATTACATGTTCTTCTTCTGGGTAATAGCACAATATGGTACAGCTAGAAACAGTGCACCTCATATGTCCATTATGAGTGGGCTAATGAGTCACAGAAGATTCAGCTCATTGGAGTGTAGGAAAAATTCTCAAACTCTTATACTTGGGTGTTTTGACTTCGGATAAAATTTATCAGTCTCCTTTTACAAGATCCCATCAAATTCAACGCCTTGTTTGGACAGAGAGAAACCCCAAAATTTTTCATGGTCGAGTTTCAAAAGATGGACCTTTGCTGCATTGGGTCACAAAATAAGATGGGGACTGTCTTCCACAATCTGTCTGTTACTGAAACTGTATGCGGGGATAAATTGATGCTAGACATCAATTGAAAAAGTATTTTTTGGATGATTTATGGAACCTTATTTATTGTTTTATTGAACTGTGGATGAGCAATTATCACCTCCTTCTATTATTATTTTCAGAGTTTTAATTATTTGTTTTCTTTTCATCGAACCTTTGTTTTTTCTTGCATCTTAGCTGTTCCAATTGGGTAACATTGTATGTGTGATTAACCTGTCTTTGCAGTGCACGAACTTCTTGGTCTTAAAGGGTCAACCTTCCAAAGTTTGTACCATTTCACAGTGGGAGGCCCAGTAATTGACAAGAGAATAATGAGCTTACCGGCTTATCCTGGACCCAAGATTGATGCATAATTGTGTCTACAGAAACTCTCAACAAGATTCCAAGGATCCATGTGGGCGAGTTTTATCGATGTCCAAGGTATTTGAAAATTGTTTTCGTTTGTAATTACCATATTCTAGACTAGGCTTACACTGGGTCCTTTCATGTACATAGGCATCTCCATGAGCACAGTTATTTGTATGTAATTGGATCAGCTAAGAGACAGCTATTGAATCCAGCTAAAGGGGAATTAAATACATTAGCAGAAAGATACATAGTCAAAGATACATAGTCATTGTCATATTTTATGTGCAGCTACTTGTCTGTTGCTGGTGTTGTGACCTGGTTTCTCAGGCTACTTGCTAACTTTCATATTGAGCCTCATGTTTCTCATGTAAGTCCAGTTGCCCCAAGGGACACCAAGGATGATATGTGGAGTCTACTGGTGGAGTCTCTCTTCCTTCTTAATCTATTATAGAAAGATCCCAGCTTCTTAAAATTTTTGCATGTTCTATGGTCCGAGGGACTTTTGTAATCCCTGACCTTTCCCTCACCTCTGGTGGCTCACATGAACCAAAGTTGACTTCACACAGATGTGAACCCTTTTTTCAATCCCCTATAGCTATTTTTACTTTTATTTTTGATTTGGGTTTGCTTGATAATTTATTGGGAGGAGGAAGAAAAGGAAGTCTTTAAACTAACTGCCTATAGTCTTTCTAGTCTCATATCTGTGATCCATTGGGTTGGAACTGAAGAGGAGAAACAGTATATATACTAAAGAACGCTTGAAGCTGGCACGGGTGGCGACTTGATCCCTGGCGACAGAACTGGACCCATGGCTCTCCGAAACATTATCGATCAAGATAATTGAAAAAAAGAAGAAAAGATGGAAGAGAGAAATCTCGGACCGACCGGTGTGTAAATTGCTGGATGCTTTCATGAGTCCAAAACATTATCGATCAAGAGAATTGAAAAAAAGAAAAGGAAGAGAGAACTCGGATCCACTGGTGTGTAAATTGCTTGATGCTTTCACGAGCTCCAAATGAACTTGGACTCTGGGACTCTGGAATTGGAGTAGTCTCTTCTTATCTTGTAAAAGATTTGTTGAGGCTGTCTCATATTGGTTGTGGAAGGGTTGGTGGTTAGTTTATAAATGAGGAAATGCCTCACCCTTAAGTTAGCTTTTGGGATGAAATAGGTTCAAGATCACCCAATATTGTATTAGAGCCAGACTCACCAAACCTTATCCCTTGAGCTATCTTTTAGAATGGGAGAGGTGTAAGACCATCCAATGGGATTGAGAAATTTTTACTCTAAGGTCTGTTTGGTCGAGTTTTATCGTCTTTGGTAAGACCGAGAGTAGCACCAAGCTTTTCTTGGTGTTGCTTTATGAGTCTGCTGATTCCTAGAATAGTCCTTCACCACAATAAATCAGTGGGACCGGAACACATCGCACGTGATAACGCTGGATCCAACATCCGGCCCCGGTTCGATTTGTCTGTTACTATAAACTACTGTCTTTGTCTTGGTCAATCTGTATAAATATTACACACTAATGTGGATCTGTCTGTGACCTTTTTGCTGCTCTACGCCCATGTGATTCTTTCTGCCGAGATCCAGATCTGATGATTCTTGGAAGGATGGCTATCTCCTTTGGAGAATTTTGTATTTGCTTAAATCTCCGGAACATACTCAGGGAGTTCATTGTGGGGGCAAAAGAGAGGCATCTCATTAAACTAAGTAAAAATGAAGTAAAAACGCAACCCTTTGTCCCGTAAGAGGAGGAGCCATATAGGATCATGTCATGTGCTTGACTCTCGAGTACTTCTTTGTTGGCCATGAAGTGCATGATAGTTGAGATTATTGTATCAATGGAGATTAAGTCAACTAGATCAAATGAATCACATTTCAAAAATATACATAACAAGCATAGGGTCCAGTTGAAAAACACAAATTTCCATATATTTTACAGTAATGTTATTGGGTCTAGGTGCAATACCTCACACCTTTTGTTGGTAGGTGAATTTTTTTTCTTTCCCATCAACTAGGGAATATGAGAGATGATATTGCAGGGTTTCTCACCTCAAGGTGGGTCTTTCATTTGTTTATTCTCCCTTGAGCTTTTTAAAGACCAGCTCAGGTCCATAAGAAGCCATATAGTTTCATGTCATTTGCTGACTTGAGTGCTTCTTTGTTGGCCATGAAATACATGATAGTTGAGATTATTGATCTTTCGTAGATGAAGTTTGCTAGATCAAGCCAATTACATTTCGAGAAGATACATAACAAGCATATGGTCCTATTAAAAAACACAAATTTCCATATGTTTTTCAGTAATGCTATTGGGTCTAGCTACAATGCCTCACACCCTTTGTTGGTAGGTGAATCTTTTTCTTCCCCACCAACTAGGGAAGATGGAAGGTGATCTCGTGGGGTCTTCCACCTCAAGGTGGGTTTCTTATTTATTTATTCTCCCTTAAGCCTTTTAAGGATACACTTAGGTCTATAATAAGCCATATAGTATCATTTGCGGACTCAAGTGCTTTTTTGTTGGCTATCAAGTACATGATAGTTGAGATTATCGGTATGTCATAGATGAAGTCTACTAGATCAAGCCAATCGCATTTCAAGAATATACATAATAACACCTGTTAAAAAACACCAATTTTCATATGTTTGTCAGTAATGTCATCAGGGTCTAGCCGCAACACTATTCTTAATGTTCACTTGAGGTATGTCATGATGTGTGTAGTCAAATAAACGATAAACACTCTAGAAGCTTGTTGGGGAGAATAAATCATTACACATATGAGACAGTTGTCGCTTGTCACATCTTTTAGGAATTTTCTAGGTGGCCGGCATGGCTCCAGGTTGGGGGATCCCTATGATTTGGTTGTTATTATCGGGTTTGACTCATTCAAACCGCGTCCTCGATTACTTTATTTACCCCTTTTTATCCTCGTGTACACATGGAGTGTAAGTACAAATTCCACCATTCTAATCTCCCCGATAAACCCGTTTCAAGTTGTAGTACGTTTCACTCAAAAACATCACACGAGGGATGTGTCTCAACTTGCAGACGAACCTTCTTTGTATATTCAAATCCCCTTCAATAATTGCATGTAGTGATTACATTATTTCGTGCCTAATGTTGGCCAGTGCAAATCGGAAGCCACATCTCCATCTGGTCGACAAAGCAACCGCATGCGTCGCCGGAGTCCCCTCCTTCATCACCACCGTCCATCTTCCATCCGACGGCCGAGGACGCATCCTCTAATCAAAGTCAACGTTCCTAGATCGTATCTGGAAAGTTATTCGGTTCCTTGATCCGATCCGTTAGGCAACATGGAGAAGATAAAAGTAAGCTCATCGGGCGGTCGATGTTGTCTTATCTGGTCAAAGGAAAATCGATATCTATGAAACGTAAGTTCCCTGGAAAGTTGACCAAACTTACCGCACGTGGTCTTTGCCCACAAAAAAACTGATAGTTCTGCTCAAAACCCGCTCGACTTTGACGCCTTTGCGTAGTAGCCCCCGAACTTTGAGAAATTATAAAATATGCCCCCTGGCTTCATCGAGAAGTTATGAATTGCCCCCTAAACTTTGATTTTGTCGCAACCCTTGGTTTTCCTTCTATGTAGCCGTTAAGTGTTACCTCGAATGAACTAACTCTTGTTTTCCTTGCCGAAATAATCTCTATTACATCGTTAACAAAACCAAGAAAGGTAGTTTTAATCAAGAAAAGACGAGTTAGTCTGCCTTTAGTTAACCTCTCAACGGCTTATACAGATGGAGAAGCTGCTGCAATAATAATAAGAATCTAGAGCCTAATTAATCGGCGACTTTTTAAAGTATGTGGGGTTGGCATGCAAAGGTGCCGAAGTTCAGGGCTTAATTTGCAACTTTTCAAAAATTTTGGGGGTTATTGTCCATCGTTGCCAAAATAGGGGGAGTTTTAAGCAATTATCCCCCCTAAATCTCCTGCGATAATTTTATATAATGAATTCAATTCCATGAGAGGTTGAGTGTGGGGAAACAAGAGAGCAACTAGCAATCCAGCTATCTGAATTTTTGCAGTGCAGTGAAGTATGGGACTTCTTTGCGAGATTCCCACTTCATGCTAGAATTTAAAAAAAAAAAAAAAATTGTAGCCGGGGTTGGACCAACGGCGTCTCTATTGAATAGTGATTGACCAAATAAATTCACAACATAGGAAGTAAATAGTGACCCTCAATGGAAATGCAGAAATTTCGAAAATACTATCTTTTTTTTTTTTTTATTATCGAAGAATAGAAAATAATCGTAGTGTCGGGTGTTCTTTAATCTAATCACCTTGATTGAGTGCCTAAGCAATTGGACAAAAGATTATTTCTTAATTTATTTACAAGTGTAGAGATATGTGTTGAGGTTAAAATGGGTCGAGAGAACGAATTTTCACGCCTACGCCTATTGATGCACAAAAGATATCCATTTTGCATGTACCATGAAACCTAGATTGTAAGCATAAGTGATATAGTAAAAGCAATTCTTACATTTCGTGTGGCTTAAAATTTTAATACCGACCACCCTATTGTCGGGACCTTTCCTTCCCACGAGGGCACGCAGAAATTAAAATTTTAATCTCCAAATCTGAGATTGCACGTAAATCGCACCTTGAAATCAATGACAGGAAGAAGCCAAGCAATCATGAAGATCCCCTTCCTTCTATATAAACTCCCCTGGCCCCATGAAAGTTTCCACAAATCAAGAAAGTTCAGCAGCATCAGCTCCTTAGCCTTCCGCCGATTCCTGCTCCTGCGAAAGCAAGGCTCCTCGATCTTCAGAAGCCATGGCGAAGCTGAGCCTTCCGCTCCTAATCTTCTCCCTCATTTGCGTGTCGGCGTTGGTGGCGCCGGCCCTCGCAAGGCACTCGCCCCACTCGCCCCACCAGGCCTACATAGAGGCGTCGTGCCACGCCACCCGGTACCCCGCGCTGTGCATCCAGTGCCTCTCCGGCTACGCCAACGGCTCCATCGAGAGCCCTCAACAGCTCGCCCAGGCCGCCCTCGCCGTGAGCCTCTACAAGGCCAGGTACACCAGGGCCTACATGGCCAAAATGGCCAGGGGCATCCAGGTGATGAACTCCCGCGACTACCAGCCCGTCCAGGACTGCATGGACCAGATCGACAACGGCATTGACCAGCTCACGCAGTCGATCCGGGAGCTGCAGCGGCTCGGCCAGGAGACCGTGGGCGACGACTTGTACTGGCACATCAGCAACGTGGAGTCCTGGGTGAGCGCCGCCCTGACCGACGCCATGACCTGCCTCGACGAGTTCCCCGGGGTCGGATGGGCAAGACCAAGGCCGTGCTCAAGGGGAAGGTCCTGAACGTGGCCATGACCACCAGCAACGCCCTGGCCTTGTTCCATAGGTTCGCGGCCAAGTACGGGGCTCAAGCCGCGACGAAGCCGTGAGGGCTAAACTGAAAAAGTGTTTGAGAATGAAGGGTTCGTTTATTTTTTCAATCGTTTTTTACTCATCACAAGTTGTTGAGTTATCGCTTGTAATAAAAAGAAAATTGTATATCAAACAGATCGTATGAATTCGCATGCAAGGCATGAAATATATATATGTCGTTTTTTGTCCTTCACTTTGCCTGGAATGTAAAGTATGGATATAGTGAAATAGAAGCCAATGCATAGTTTCTGTTTACAACCATTTTACATGGCTTCCGTGCTCTTTCCTATAAGAAAATAAAATAAAATTTAAGAGTACTAGAAAAGAGAGGTACGAAAGGCCGAGCTCTTCCATGCCCGTACCTCTAGATTATACGAAAACCAGGAAGGAGGAGGGTCTGTCATCGGTCATTCACGAGGTTTTGAAATACTTAGGGTCGGATGAGTTGGTTTTTTCTTCTATTGTTCATGAGATTTCGAAATACTTAGGGTTAGATGAGTTTGATGAATCGCTTGATCATAAGAATATTCCATTAACCTCATAGATGAGGCGGAAACATGAGCCAAAACTTGAATGGATAAGGTGAATGACTCGATCACGAGATCAGTTTGTTTTCAAAAGAGTGCGAAATCGAATCTGTGTCGTGCGCCTAATCCTCTCACATAAAAGTTTATTTAAATCAGTAGCCATGTCAAATTCATGCAAAGCCTCCCAGTTTCTATTTCTTTTATGTACGAAACATTATCTTTTCACCCTAGATGGCTTCTAATAAAAGTGGCTTGCAAGAATATAATTTAGAGAAAAACTACGTCTCACTTATACCGCACGATAGGCTTTCAAACTTTCTATATTCTGATGGCGAAAAACTTCTTTTTTCTTCTAAAATTTTCCCCTGCCTTACGTATTCAAGTCGCGAGCATGAGATACGGCTTGCTAGCTAGGGCAACTAGCACATGACATAATGCATATATTGAGGGCAAGTGCAACAAGCTTCTCCCGCGTTTCAAGCCGAAAGTAACAATAGCTGTGCTCAACTGGTGAAAGCAACGCGTACGGATTCATTATAAATTTGAGGAAATTGCAAAGTTAGTCTTTGTAGTATTGCCGCTATTTGATTTTGGTCATGGTAATTCATCACAAGATTGGAGGGAAACTACAAAGGCAATATGCGTTGCTGCATGAACTGAGATAATTTGTTCGCAGGAAAGGTAATATCGGTTCTTGCTAGAGATCAGTACTGAAGAGAACCAATAATTTGGCGATGATTTGTAGCATCAGTGAGAGGTGAACGATCATGAAGAGATAATACGCCACTGGCAGATATTGGGGTGGCAGCTTCTTTAGGACCAACCGGTAAGCATGTTGATTCGAATGAGAATGTCCCTGATGTACTTGTGGCGGGTTGGAAAAAGACCTCCGGAAGCCGGTTTAACTAAGTCACCCAGAAAATAGTGCAAAACACCAAGTTCCTTAAGTGAGAAACGGCCTGAAAGAACTTGGATGAAATGAACGATGGAGGAACTTTTGCTGCCAGCGAAAGATCAGATATCCAACATAGACAGGAAAGTATGGAGTGATGCTATTCTGGGAATATATGAAGAGTAATGGATCAGATTTCGATTGGTTAAATCCAAATGAGATCAGAGAAGAGCTAAGGATCTGATATTAAGCCTGACGAGCCTGTTTGAGGCCATAGATGGCTTTCTCAATTCTGCCAGGTTGCTGCATGTAAACTTGCTCTTCAAGATTGCTGGAAGAAATGGCCTGTTCCCGTCCAATGGAGGATCAGACCATCCTTATGCGAAGGCAAGCGAAAGAAAAATTCTGATGGTGGTGCAATCAAGATTTAATCGGAGGACTGAATTTGTCATGGTAGTCAATGCCAGGCTCGGATGAAATCTTTCAGGAACAAGTCTCGTTTTTATGGCAATCGATGGGTACTTCTGGATACCTTTCTGACACGACAAGAACCCATTTGCAGCCGATTATACTGTGATGTGATGGGTGAGGGAATAGTCTTCCCAGGTACGGCAGTTCACCAATGCAAGCCCTTTGGAGCCTGAGAAACACAAGTTGGTACAGCGGAATCTGCAGGGAATGTTTCGCCGCTGCACAAATTTGACAGGAAACAAATTTCAGGTTAGTATAAATTATTGAACCAATATCCTTTTAAGGTGATCTTTTTTCGATGATGCAAAACTGGAGAAGCACATCGAAACTATTAAGTCACTAGAAAATAGTGTGAAAAGGCCATTGCGACACTTCCCCCGTTGTATGGTCGATTAATGCCCAGTGAACTCCTCTGGGTGTAAATGTCCATTCACTGCACAACTTAGAGAATATGTTTTAGCCACTGCCTATCGGTGTTGACCAGTACGTGGGAAGCCTTTGAACCCATTTTCGCATGAAATTTCAAATTGGCGTGATAGCTTGAGCCTGAGAACACATGTTGGAACCGTGGAATCTGCAATGGGATGTTTTGTCGCTGCATAGATTTGTTTAGGCTTTGCAATGTAACTGTAAGAACCCGTGGAATCTGCAATGGGATGTTTTGTGACTGCATAAATTTGTTTAGGCCTTGCAATGTAACTGAAAGAACCCACGGCTAATTGTAAGGATCCGGAAGCTATCATTGTGTAACCCAGGGCCTTGCCATCCCTCCTCCCCATGCACTGTCTCCTTGCTTTGGCCCCACATAATAGTTGGCTTAGATACTATTTGTAAGAACCCGAAGCTAATTATAAGGATCCAAGGGCTATCAATATGTAACATTATCCACTTTGGGCTTTTAGTCTTCATGGTTTTAAAAGACGTTATATAGAGTAGAGAACCTAAGTTTTATAAATTAGTCGATGACTCTCCCTTTAAGCGATGTGGGACAGGAGACATGCCTCCCTTCCGTGCACGTTCAAAGATCGAGGCGTGGACGCACTGCCATCCCTCCTCCCTACGCACCATCGCTTGGACCATCATAGTAACTCCCTGAAATATCACCCTAGGTTTTACCTTATCATTTATCCAAGATCACCCCCCCCCCCCCCAAAAGGATGCCAAACCAATGTTTACATTATCTTGAAATTTTACCTTATCATTTTTTTAAGGCTCTATTTGTCTTTCGGAAAATGTGGTGTTTTTGGAAAATGTTTTCCAAGAAGCCATTTTTTAGGAAAATGTTTTCCGGGAAGTCATTTTTCAGGAAAATAACCACATTTTCCGATATTCGGCTGAAACTTGAAAATGAAGTAAAATAAAATTTCCACTATTCTGTATGGAAAATTCAATTTGATACTATGCATTCCTTTTTAATTTTTTAATTTTTTTGAAATTTTTTTCTTTTAAAATTTGAAATTTTAATTATCTTTTAAAATTTTTATTTGATTTTTTCTTTTCCACCTTCTTCTTCTTTGATCGATCATTGGCCACGGTGACAATTGGTGAGCCTCGAGTTCACTAGCCTCTAAAAGGGTCGTCGATTTGGGCAGGTCAGCGATTGGCCAAGGATGAAGACAAAAGGAAAGAAAAAAATAATTCAAAATTGTTTTCTTTAAATAAAAATAATTAAAATTCGAATTTTTAAAAATAAAATAATTGAAAATTTGATTTTAAAATGAGAAAGAAGTGGAGGCTAACAAATGCATGAGATAAGAGAAAAAGTGAGTCATGAAAATGTTTTCTCTTACTTGAAGAACGGAAACTATTTTAGAAAGTTTTTCCGTTGATAGAAAATGTTTTTCAATTAGTTCATTTTCCGTGAAACGAATATCGTAAAATTTGAAAAATGTTTTTATGTAAATTATTTTTTGAGAAACAAACGGAGTCACTGTGAATGCTTCTTGCATGTGTCATAGCGGACCATGACCGAGAAGTCATTTCACATTGGTGATATTTCCAAGACGATGTGTACAACCATGATAAAAAAAATTGAGCAAGGAATTTTCCACCCTAATAGAGACATTTTATTCACGACCAAGATGAGTGAGTATTCTCTTTTAGTGTTTCGTGGAATATATCTTCCCTTTATTGAAGATGATACCAAAGTCAAGACTATCTTGCTTTTCCAATTTTCATTTTGCAGTTTTAATTACTTTCATATTCAATTGCCCGTCTTACTACACGCGAAAGCACAAGCTCTATACGAACTTTAAGTAGATGCCAATGGTTTAGATTTCAGAACATTTATATGACTTCGTTAGCTATTATAAATTTTAATGATAGCTCATCCATTCTCAACTCAACACTTAGCATCATGACTAGCCTTTTAACACAATACATCATCCTGCTGGCCCTGTTCATTTGGCTCTAGCTACCATTGAATAGTCAGAGCTCTCAATGGTGAAGTCTCTTCCAAAAAAATTGTCAAATGAATAAATCAACTTGGCTAGTTATGGTGAGACGCTTACGACAATCAAAGACTATTCCTTATGGTTATCTAAGTTGAGTGAAATCAATGGTTGGTACCACTGCTGCGTGTCATGAAGACACTTTCCCAGGATAACTACGACGTGTCATGAGGACATGGGCTAGATGGAAGATTTCACGGGTGTTGCGATAACGTTGATATACATTAAACCCATTTGAAAGGATTAGGAGTAGGCCGAATCTTGAAACTAGGGGTAACCATGTTGTTAAAGTGTGTCTCCTCTTATTTAGCCTCTTGCAATGAGTTTGAGTGGCCAATCTTTCGACTTGCCTAACTCTTTGCTGCGATAACTTTTTTTGGGCCATTCTTCATGTGATTCTGTATAACTTTTCGAGAGGAATGCCATAGAAAATACAAAACTTCTCAAAAATAGAGCAACCATGTTGTCAATGTTGGAATATATAAATAATAAATCACATTTTCATTTCATAATTTAAGCTTTTAGAATAGTCAGTTGTGGTCTCACAAATCTAATATGGTTAAGCCCTATTTGTCTCTCCAATTAAATTTCAACGCTTAGTACTAAATTAAAAGACCGGACTAAGCGTAAGGGGGAGCGTTGGAATATTTAAACAATAAATCACGTCTTTATTTAATAGCTTAAGTTTTTAGAAGAGTTGATTATGGTTCTACAAAATCTACGCTCACAAACCAAACTCCAAATTACTTGACAAATGCAAAATGAATTCGACCACCAAAAGTCTATGATTGTCACATCTCCGTCATTGGGAAAAGAATCTTAGACGTGTTTGGATCCGTGATTATTCTAATTGTTTAGGTCCACGGGATTGGCAAATTTTTCTTCGTCCTTTCCATTGGCTATATAGAAACCGCTGGTGGATCTATTTCATAATGAAATTTCATTGTGCAACTACACGTATTCAACTTGATGCATCCTGTTAATTTGTTTGCTTTCATCGAAGGGGAGTGTAAAGACAACTATGCAAGCGCACAAAGCCTGCTAAAATAAGATGATACGATTGAATCAATTTAGGTTGTGAATTCCCTTTTTAGGCCAAGTGTTAGAGTAATTAAATATTAAATCACGATTTCATTTATCAGCTTAACCTTTTAGAGCAATCGATTAGCAATGGTCCCATAAAAATTTTACATGGTATCAAAGTTGGAGATTTTGAGTTCAAATATTTCCAAGCCTCATTTGCCTCTCTAATTAAATAGTCATCGTTTAATACTAAGTAAAAAGACTAGATTAACTGTGAGGAAAAGTGTTAGAATATTTAAATAATTAATCTCAAATTTTACAACTTAAGCTATTAAATGAATGTGTAATTTATTATTTAAATATTATAACAGTTAAAGCATGTCTCCTTGTATTCATCCTCTTAAAATGAGTTCGAGTGGCCAAAACTTCCAATGTGCCTAACTCTTTGCTTGACAACTTTTTTGGGCGATTTTTAATATGATTCTACATAACTTTTTGGTAGAAATGTAATAGAAAACACGAAATTTCCCCAAAAATAGGAGTAACAATGTTGTTAGAGCGTGTCTCCTCTTATTCATCCTCTTGCAATGAGTTTGAGGAGCCAAAACTTCCAACGTGCCTAACTCCTCACTTGACAACATTTTTGGGTGATTTTTTATACATAGAAAAATACGATTCTACGTAACTTTTCGAAAGGAATTTTATCGAAAACACGAAACTTCCTCCTTTTTCTCTTCCTCTCCAGAAGCATGCCTCCATCCACTTCCTCCTCATCTTGCAAAGCGCGAGTTCATTCAATCAAGACCCTCCAGTAAGAGGAGTAAGCGTAGTCGGTTGAGAGTTTACTCGATTGAGAAGCAACTACCAAAAGCGAGAGCTTATTTAGGAAAATATAAGATGTAAGAGCAAGACGAAGAGAAGTAAAGCAAGACAACTACCTTTGGTGGATTTTCCTTGAATATTCCTCACTAGAAGTTTCAGAGCAGGCTGAGTTTGAACAACTAATGTTGAAAAATCCTCTGAAAACATCCTTTCAATTTCTTCATCCATCGACGAATCCTGCTCCAGTGCTTTATGATTGGACAGTGGTCCGTTCAGAGGTACGACCGGGAGCAGGTTGAGATTCATCGATATCGGGGAAGTATCGAGCATGCATAATCTGGTTGATCTCAGAGCACAAATTTGAGATTGTGAATAAGCTAAAATGAAGGAAGCATATAGGAGGGATGACTGGTGATGGTGTGAATGATGCACCAGCTTTAAAGAAGGCAGACATGGGAATTGTCGTAGCTGATGCAACCGATGCAGCCCAAGGTGCATTTGACGTAGTAGTCACCAAGCCAGAGTTAAGTTTGATTGTCACTGTTGTCTTAGCAAGTAGACATTTTTGACATTTTTACCATCCAATAAAAGTTCAGTTGGAAAGCACAAATGGTGTATCATTTCATTCTCTGGACATCACAGCTACGACACTCTTAAAACTTCTCAAATAATATACTGCGATGTGATGGATGAGGGACTAGTTCCCAGGTTCCATTATGAAGTAGAGCAGTGATATCGTCGGACATGGCATATTGCCAGTGCAGGTTTTTGAGAGCTTGAGAAACACAAGATGGTACAGTGAAATCTGCAACGGGATGTTTTGTCGCTGCACAGATTTGTTTAGGCTTTAAAATGTAACTCTTTGATCGTGATCATTGAATGAATTCGTTTTACAGGAGGTCTATCATTGATTGTGGTTGAGTGAATGAAGGTGTGGTAGAAAATGGTAAAGAATTCTGAAGGATTTTTGGGTTCCAAGGATGGAGGTTTGTCCGATAGAGATCTGAGGAGAATTGACTGCGGGTTGTTAGAATTTAGCGCATAAATATAACGAAATAAAAGTAAAAGTGAGAAAAAAATAGAGATATAAGATTTTTTTTATTCATCCTTAAACTAAGGTTGCATCCAACAAATGATTCAACTATAATTAGCACTTTCCACCTCTTTGTATTACTATAAATTACAAGAGAAATAGATTATATATAAGCAGCACAAGAAAACCCTAGGTGCTGAGAAAGCCCTAGATCACTCGGTAGATATTTATAAGTCCAAGCGCAAACTAACAATAAAATATCGACCCAAAATAAAAAGCTCTTCAGCTGCTTGAGGGTACTGCCCACTACGACCCCGCCGATTCTAGATCCTGCTCACTCATCAAGGAACGGGACCCTTGCCTTCCTATTGTTGATAGGAAATATAAACCACACCCAAACACAGGCGAAGTGACCCGTTGCAGAAATTTCAGAAATTTCACTCGAAGACAAGTTGACGTTGGAGGGGCTGAAGGAGGAAGATGGAGGTAAACACGTGGAGATGAAAAGTGTCTGCACGCGAGGAATATTCGACCATCGCCAGAGTAGATGGACATGATGAAAGTTCGGACATGATTTTCCAAAACCCTTTTGAAATTTAGGAAACGAAGAAGTAATGTCGATCTTTCGTTTGACGGACGAGGGTCACGTCCTAGTTAAACTCGTCAGCTGACTTCATTCGAGAAGGACACCCGCACATCAGGGAGTATCGATTCGATAAAAGAGGTCGGAGGCTAGACGAGCTGGAACCACTGAACGGAAGAGGATGACTTTTATTTACAATAACGACAGGATTTACATCCGAGAATTGAAAGCTTCATTTGAAATAAACGCGCAAAGAACTAGACTTCAGAAGAGGATGCGGGTGATGTCAAAGTGGTTGAACCGTGTTCGGGAAATTCTCGTGACCCGACCCGTCTCCGATCGCGACTTCATCCGACTCTTTACAGTCCGAATGACTGGATAGATTCTGCAGATTCACACCAGGCTCCATGAACCGGCCTTGACCGGCGCACGGTTTGGTATGCAGAGTCAAGTCGTCCTTGTCAATTGAGTTGCTGTTGATAATGCTTAGCTGCTCATCTGCAACCTTTTTCATCAGTAGAAGATACTCCCGCACACAACGGTTGATATTTCTGCGGAAGTGATGATCACGTGGAGTAGCACTTTAGTCTTGCCGGAGCCAATGTCGATGAGCCGGGTTACATTTAATCCTAAGGGTTAGTGTTTCATAGAAAACATTTTCCTCATTTTCCAGCATTAGGTCAGCTTAGGAAAGTGAGTCAATGGAAAATCTTATCTCAGTCAACAGAAAAGATTTTCCTACCAAAGCTTTCGGGAAAATAATTTCCTCTTTAAAAGATCCCAAAAATGTTTTCCAAAAGTTATCCTAGTCTTAGGGCTTAATTGTTAACTTGCCCAATGGTGACTCATTCTATTCTTTTGCTCCGGGAAAAAAAAAAGAACAGAAATTCGTTTGGTAAATTTTTTTGTTTCCGATAATACATTTGAAATAGAATCAATAAGTAAAAAAAATCACTTCTTTATTTTTGGGACCAATTTCAATTCCAAAATTAAGTCCAACCTACTTTTCTTTTTTCTCATTTCATTTCTTCTTTTCTCCTTCTCTCTTCTTCTCTCCTTCTTCCTCCTAGCTGATCGCCGGCCATTGCCTATAGTTGAAATTTGAATTTTTTTTTTTACTTGAGATAAAGTTATGAGATCAAAATCATTTCTAATGAGATCCAAACATCAAAAAACATTTTCGATTAAATATCACCAAACAAACAAAAACTAATCGTATTTCTAAAAAATACTTTCTATGAAATCATTTTCATCATTGAGTTTTCTGCAAAACAAACATGCCCTAAATTCTTGTTGCGATAACATTACTGGAATTTTTTCCTCAAAGTAATATCCTGATTTAAGCATTAGAGGATTCTTGTTAAACTGGGTTGGTTCTAACATGGGGGAGTGATCGGACTTGGGGAGATCAATCCTCCCCTTTAGCAGCTATGCAATACCGAGCTGTTCGAAGCTTAGCTACAACAACGTGAATCGAACTTCTGACCTCATGATTGACGGTCGATCCTTCTACCATCGGGCCAATGCTGCTGGCCACCTCCCCTGCACTATTTCTCGAGCCACCCTCCATCAAAGTGTTCTTGTTTAGGGCAAAAGAAGAAGGGAAGAAAGCAGACGGTGTAACCCTAATTCATAACTCAGTAAGTTGGGATCATCATACT
Source organism: Angophora floribunda (assembly GCA_014182895.1). Classification (NCBI taxonomy): domain Eukaryota; kingdom Viridiplantae; phylum Streptophyta; class Magnoliopsida; order Myrtales; family Myrtaceae; genus Angophora; species Angophora floribunda. The sequence continues at coordinate 19,003,423 of CM024708.1, read as the reverse complement.
TCTGACATTTTCTTTAGCATTAATGTTTCTTAAAAGTTTCTTCGAAGAGAGAAATAAACTATTCTCGGAATCAGACATACGCATTATATTCATACAATATTGCATTTTACATTCTAATGATTGCTGAAGAAGAAGGATTACAAATTATCCACGACCATCTTCATCACAATCCACGATCTACATGCATTATCGTCATCATGATAAGTAGTTGATGCTCAATGCCTCCAGATCCTTCCCCAAATGCACCTCTTCCAAGTGCTCCTCTGGCCACGGTTCCCGGCAGCAGCGGCATCGACCTGGCTCTTCACTCTATCGAACTCCGAGACCTCGCAAGGTATAGTGATTCTTCCTTCTCCGTGACTGATCCCGAACTCCTCGGCTTCTCTCAACAAGTCCCTGAACAGCGGGTGATTGAAGTGAGCCACTGGCACTAAAACTCGGCGAAGTTCGCCACTCCTTCGGCCCACGTACGCAGCCAAGTGGCCCTTAGGCACCGTCTTCGCCGCCGGTCTTTCCTCAACCGGGTCTTGTCCAACGGGCACGTAACCTGAACCGACGGGCCTGCCCGAGCATAAAAACTTGATCCTCTTGCTTGTCAGGCTGATACACCAGGAGAGAAGCTTTGACATGGTATTGGTCGCGCATGGCCCTGATGGCGGTGCGCCGAGGCGGCAGCAATCTCGGGAGGGGCTTCGGGTCCGGCACGCGACCCACTTGGAGGCCCGGAAGAGGTGCTTGTCGAGGCTGAAGCCTCTTGTCTTGTCATTACTCATGATCACGGCCAGCGAATTGCGCGGATGCCGCCCGTGCAACGGAGTAGAGTCTGAGTTACGTAGCTTAGTTTTCGTGAGGGAAGGGATTACGTTCTTTGTATCTTGAGGGGGTTTGTTTTATAATGGGGAAGGAATCTGAAGAAAATTAAAGGAAAATGACCCGATAATTTGTATTTTATAACATAGTCAATTGGAAAAGCAAAAAAAAATTGGAAAAGAAAAAAGACCAAAAAAATTGGAATAATAAAGGAACAAAAAGAGAAACTTCGCCCCTCTGGGAAAAGTGAGTTCACGTGGAAAGTAGAAGAAATATTATGGAATCGGGTGCCCATCTAGGATATCGGGGCAGTCACGTTAGGTTAGATTCAATTATCGAAATTTCAAATTCAAGTGATGTTCACATTCTTTTATTTTTGTATTATTGACTTTGAAGATGTGATGATTTACCTTGAATATTTAGATGTGGGTTTAGGCCTCGAAAAACAAGATGATAACCTTAGTAAGAAAAAAGAAGAAGAATAAATGAAAACATGGATTCGCGTTCGAAATCCAAGTTATTTGACACTTGCATACTAATAACATTAAATTTCGAAAAGGCTAGTACTTCATATTTCAAATTATTATCACACGTACATATTGATGCGGGTCAAAAGAAAAAATATTACATACACAAAAGTTGCAAGTGACATTTGAGAATATATTTTGAATTCGAGTATTTTTTTAACTTTACCCATTAGACCTCTTGTCATGGGATGATGGAATTTAAGAAGGTAATTTTAAATCTCCTAAATTGATATGGTAAAAACACTATGGTTGAGAATACTAATCTCAGTGCATGTGTCAATCCAATTGGCGTGTGCACTTGGTCTACCATAATATTTCGGTAAAACGGGGTAGGTTCCTAAAAAATAAAAAGAATCATGACAAGATAGTCTAATCGACTAAACAAGAATGGACCTTGTAATCAAGAACCTTTTCTGATTTCACCACCCTTCATTTCCCATAGAAGATGCCAATTGACTTCCAATAAGACTGCGCTGACAGTGACATTGGTTTAAGAAACTAAGGTCTTGTGGAATATTCTTTACAAAATATCTACCAAATAATATAATAATTCGGAGAGAAATTGCCGAGGGAGTGCAGAGCTGGTCATGCCAACAAGTAATATCCTAAAATTTAAGCAGTAGACATAGAGCTTTTTAAAAAATCACTTCTGACGTTAATCGAACTCGTGGCCTCATGATCGATAGCTGACCCTTTCATTGTTACATCAATATAGCCAACTGTCTCCCAAAAACTATTTCACAAGCCACGCTTGATCAAAATAGTTTTGATTGGATAAAATTTGGGAAAATTGGGTTAACAATAGTCGTCCCGTAATTAATTTGGATCATTACGCTTCGACAATTTTTTCAGCATTGATGTTTCTTAAAAGTCATCTTTACAAGAATAATAGCAATTTTCAAATCAAATACATGAAATGATATTCATTCAAGATTGCATTTAAACTCCACTAAAAATGTATTTCCAAAAAAAACTCACCACCAACAATCTAAAACCATGAGCAAATAGTAGATAGCAATTCGAAAATTGCTATTTACACAATTAAAAAGGGATCATTTTAATGCGAAAAGAACCCTTGAACAAGATTAGTAAAGAGTAAAGACTAAAAAGCTTTATAGATAAATACCAGCGACCTTCATCACAACACACGATCTACTTGTATCATCGTCATCATCGTATACAATAGTTTGTGCTCAAAGACCTCTCCTGATCCTCCTTCATAGGCGCTTCCTCCAAGTGCTCCTCCGGCCCCGGAAACCGGCAGCGGCGACCCGGCTCTTCACTCTCTCAAACTCTGAAACCTCGCAAGGAATAGTGATTCCTCCTCCCCGGTGAGTAATCCCGAACTCCTCCTCGGCTTCTCTCAACAGGTCCCCGAACAGCGGGTGATTGAAGTAAACCACGGGCACTAGAACTCGGCGAAAGTCGCCGCTCCTTCGGCCGACGTACACGGCCAAGTGGCCCTTAGGCACCTTCGCTGCCGTCGCGGGTCCTTCCTCAACCGGGTCTTGACCCACGAGCATGTAGCCCGACCCGACAGGCTTGGTAGAGCGTAGAGAATCGGTCCTCTTGCTTGTCAGGCAGCGACACCAGGAGAGGAGCTTCCACATGCGATTGATCGTGCGTGGCCCCGATGGCGACGCCCCGAGGCGGCGGTAACCTCGGGAGGGGCTTCGGGTCCGGCCCGTGATCCACTTGGAGACCCGGAAGAGGTGCTTCTTGAGGCTGAAGCCTCTCGTCTTGTCATCCCTCATGATCACGACTACAAAATTACGCGGATTCTCAGATTATGAAAAAAGAAAGGAAATTCGACCGGATGAACACGAAAGAAAGCGGAAGGAAATCGAGAGAGAGCGCTCGACGAAGCAGGAGGCGAGACGGATGCCGTCAAGCGAACGGCCAAGGGTCGGCAACCGACATGGCGAGGCGGAAGGTGGTGAGGGAGGATTCGGAGAGGGAGGTGGGAACGTTCGACATGGCTTTGCTCGAGGAAGAAGACGATCTTGAAGAAAGAAGAATGGAGGGGTTAAACGGTTTTACGAGGAGGAAGAATTTGCATTCTTTGCAGGGGTTGTTTATATAAGGAAATATATGTGTGAACAAAGAAAAAGAAATATGGCGTGATGATAACTTTGCAATACATAGTCAATAGGAAAAAGAAAGGAGAAGCTTCCGCACCTTTGGAGAAAGTAGCTCGCGCGGAAGAGTCGTAGAAAATAATTATAAAAATTGGTCCTTCTTCAAAGTTTAGGTGGCATATACATTTAAGTTTGGGATGTTGATCTTCAAGATTGGAATGATTCATCTTGAAAATGTGGGATACACGATAACTATCTTCGTGATAAAAAAAAAAAAATAAATATGGATTCGTACCCAAGATCTAGGTCATTTGATGTTTTCATATTAACAAAATTGAATTTCGAGAAGGTCGACACGTTGTAGTTTTGAATAATTGTCACGTGACGTATGTCTTTGCACGCCGAGAGGAGAAGTAAGGAATGCTCAAAAGGTGCGGTGTTTGTGAATATATTTCGTTTGAGAAGGAATTTAGTCTTTTTTTTTTAATCTTGTCATGTTAGATCTCTTTAAATAATGTGGCGGTATCTAAAAAAGTTACTTTAGATCTCCTAAATTACTACACAGTAAAAGACACTATGATTGAGAATAATCACTTGTCAATTGGTGTGCACATTCGATTTTTCATAATATATCCCATAAATGATAATAATTTTGTTTCTAGAAATAATTTCTTATCAGAAATAATTTTTTTTATTTCTATTAACTAGATGATTTTCTAAGAAAAAATACGTATTTGATAATAACACAAGTTTAATAATGACATAAAATTTCTTTCTCTCAAGCGCACAGAAAGCAATGGTGAGAGATAAGTGTTGGCGGTGGAGGACAATGGCAATGGAAGGCTGTGGAGGATGACATACAATGGGGTAGCAGTGGCTGGGGACGGAGGACAGGAGGTAGCAAAGGGCGGTGGATAGGCAATCAGTGATGGGCGGCTTGTTAGTAGTGAGAGCGAGTAATGAGAATAATTTTTATTTCTCATTTTTATTCTAAAAATAGAAAAGTAAAAAAAATTTATTTCTGTTTCAAACCTATTTTTGAACTATAAATTTATTTTAGAAATAGAGGAATGAAATTGCGTTAATAAATTTATTTTGTTCAAAATCTGTTTCAAGGAATGGAAAAATAGATTTGGACAAAAATAGAGATGATTATCATGCGTATATTAAATAATTAGTTTGTAAGAAAATAAAAAAAAATATTATGTGAGATAGTTCAAAATCGGCTAAACATCATGATCCCAAAACAGAAAAAAGATTAACTAAACAAGAATCTGACCTAGTAATGAAGGGTCTTTTCTGATTTTCCACGCTTCTATTCTTATAGAGCATACCAAATTATCTTCTAATTATACCGCACTGACAATGACATTCGTTTAAAGAGCCAAGGTCTTGTGGAATATTTTATGTTCTTTTTGGTGATATTGATCTGCACGATGTGATTATTTTATCTTGATAATCTTATTAAAAAAGAATATATAAATATGGGCTAGTATCCAAAATCCAAGTTATTCGACTTTTCGTATTAACAACATAAAAAGTTTCAAAAGGCCGACGCCTCGTGTATCAAACGATCATCGTGTATATACATTTTTTTATACATGTCAGAAGGAGAAATACCGAATAAAGAAAGCTGTGCGAAGTTTGTGAAAATATTTCGTCAAGAAAATTTTGAGTGCTTTTAACCTTTACCCATCAGGTTTCTCTAAATGATGCGGCGGTATCTGAGAAGGTAAGTTTAAAATCTCCTAAATTAGTACGGTAACGAAACCATGGTCGAGTATTTAATTTTGCTATTGCGTTCATGCACTGAGGAAATCAATCATAGTTTTTCATACTATGTTAGGCAAACGACTAGTTCATAAATACCAAAAAATTAAAAATTTATAACAAGATGGTTTAAATCAACTAACCAAAATTAACCACGAAAAAAAAAAAAAAACCGGACAAGAATCGACCGAGTAATAAAAGGACTCTCTTCTGATTTTACCAAGACTCAATTTTCATCAACCTTCTTGTAATTAGACTGCATCGACAGTGACATAGGTTTAAGGAAACGAGGATTTGTAAGGATATTCTTCACAAAATTTTTAGCTAATGATATAATAATTAGGATAGAAATTGATGAGAGAGACCCTTCCCTTAGCTAATAATCAAACTCGCGATCTTGTGATTGATGGCGATCCAACAAAAAATAAAAAATAAAAGATCGGTATGATACTTCAATACTTTTCTAGCACCATTGTTTCTTAAAGGTTATTTTACCAAGAATAATAATCAGGGTTGATATTACAAAAAGTCTCAAATTGTTATATATGTCACAAATATTACCCCAAACTAATTTTTTGATAAATAGATTGTCAAAAAATTACTTTTAGATAAATTTATTATAAATGTATCAATTTGTTTTTCATAATATTAACCCTAATAATCATGTTTGATATATAATCATATCAAATGCATGCATTATATTGATTTGAGATTGCATTTGAACTCCACTAAAATGATCAAACAGGAGAGGAGCAATTTGGCACTCGCTATATGCATCTCAAAAAATTATCATTTAAATGCGAGAAGAGGAAACCCCGCAATGTGGTCATCGAGGAGTGAAGATTAGAATTTTAAGAAAAAAAGATTCGAGTGTTGATGTTCAAAAGTCTCCAAATCCCTTCATCGCCGGCGCTTCTTCCAGGCGCTCCTCCGGCCACTGTAACCCGTGGTGGCGGCGACCCGGCTCTTCACTCTCTCGAACTCCGAAACCTCGCAAGGAATAGTGATCCCTCCCCCGCCGTGACCGAACCCGAACTCCTCCTCGGCTTCTCTCAACAAGTCCCCGAACAGTGGGTGATTGAAGTCGACCACGGGCACCAAAACCCAGCGGAATTCGCCGCTTCTTCGACCCACGTACATGGCCAAGCGACCCTTAGGCACCGGAGCCAGTTGGTCCTCCACCGGGTCTTCACCCATGGGCACGTCGCTTGCCCCAACAGACCTGCCCAAGCACCAAAACCCGGCCCTCTTGCCCGTCATGGAACGGCACCAGGAGAGGAGCTTCGACACGGGGTTGGCCACGCATGGCCGCCTCGGCCTCGGCCCCGGCCTGGGCCCGCGACCCACTCGGAGACCCGGGAGAGGGTTTTCTTGAGGCCGAAGCCTCCTGTCTTGTCCTTCCTCCTCCTCATGCTTGACCGAACAAGAATCCAGCCTAGTAACTTAGGACCCGTTCCTCGTCATTGCCAAGCATCAAACATCTTTTTATTAAACTGCACCGATAGTGACATTTTGTTCTAAGGAAGGAGCCAAGGTCTCGTCCGCATATTCTTCGTAAAATTTCTAAGCCAAAAACTATAATTAATCTGAAGAGAAATTGTACAGAGAGTGCAGAGAAATCTCTTATCCTGTCAGATATATTTAGATTATTTATATAATATTTCGGATAATCTATAATGTATCTATCTTGTCGGTCGATTGTAATTCGGGTTTTTGGATCTGGGTGCCGGAAAGAACCGAGAACGAAGGTTCCGGCCACCGCGTGAGAGGACAGAGCTGGCTTGTGGGTGGCTTCTTGTTCTGGACCCGGTCGCTTCCTAGAAATTACGTGTCTTGTTGAGTCAAGACTCGAAAGGGAATATGACTGTTTCTATTTCCACATATAGGAACGATTCCACCTCTTTTCTATTTTTTATTTATACCCGACTGAGAAATTAAGAATTCCCCCTTTTGATATGTATATATATCGTTGCTTTCGTAACGATTTGACTTCATTTTTTTGTCAACTTTTTGACTCACTAATGGTGCATTCGATAATCATTATGTTTTTGAAACAATTTCTCCTTAGAAATAGTCTTTTTTAATTCTGTTTCTTGAACGAGTTTTTGAACGTTTAAACGCATTTAGTAATTACACAAAATTTTTATTCCTGAAATTTAAAAAAGAACAGAAAATGACTTCAAATTTTTTTGTGACATGAAATTTCTTTTAATTTTTTTAAAATTTTCTAAGATTTTTCTTTTTTCCTTCTCTTCTTCTTCCTCGTCCTCTAGCCTGTTGCCAAGCCTCGGCGATGGTTGACGATTTGCTAGAGACAAATCCATTCCCTAGCCATTAATTGTGCTCATGGATAAAAAATAATTTTTTTCTACTTCTTGATTTTGTTCTAAATCCATTCTCTAGCTATTAATCTATTCCCGAGAATAGAAAAATTAGTCGATATTATTAAATTGATTTTTATTCTTTTTAATGTTGCGATGAACAAAAGAACAAAAATGACCAAAATTTGATCAATTATGAAACAGCCCATTAATATTCAATGCCACGGGATCGAAAGGTTATGAAATTTAAAAAAGAGCTTGAATTTCGGCATAGAGATTTCGATTCTCGTGCACGTGTGGAACAACTACGCGTGCGTGCATAAGGTGACGTGCCTTCTTAAGAGATGTAAAATGTAACGAATTGACAAACCTTGGCCTTTTAAAGCTTGAGCTTGATTTATTGACAGGTTGAGTTTGATGAACTCTTAAAGCACGAGTATCTAATCTAGGGATGTGCAAAAAAATCAGGAATTGCCCGAAACTAAACTTGATTAGTCCAAAATCAACGGTTCCTATGGAGACCGATCCAATTTACGGTCCAATTTACTAGAACCGATGAATACTAGTCGGATTTTTGGTTTTAGGTTGGACCACCCATCCATACTACTGGTGTGTGTATTTTAAATTTTTAAGTTTTAACTTTCTTATCTCACGGCCTCGCCTCCTTCTCACACTCTCACTCTTGCTCTAGATCACCTCCGGCCTCATTTCTTCCTCTATCACTCTCAATCTTAGTTGTCCAACCTTGTCACTTGCTCTTAGGTGTCATTTTTTTTTAGAAGTATGAACATTTTCACTTGATCCATGGAGCCAACATGTGGTTCTCATTTCCAATTTTTCGAAACCTTCTTAATGGGTGATTTCCAATTCTAGGATTGGGAATCATCCATCCCGAAACCAATCGCCTCTATTCTAATTGAGTCCAGCTTGAGTTTGCTCAATACCAACAAAGAAGAAGCTTGGAGCTCCAAACTTTGGAATTCTTGAGATCCGATCGCACGCGAAAAGCGGGCTTTCGGCTTGCAAGCCCAAAGGCTCGACCCGGCCCAATAAGAGAGGCCCATCTCTCCTTCTCTCTCCTCCTTCTCTCTCGCGCTCGCGGGCCTTCAACGAATCGAAGAAGGCGAGAGAGAGAGAGAGAGAGAGAAACGAACCAGCGAAGTACAGAGCGAAAGCGAAGATCCGGCGAGGAACAAAAATCTGCGCTTTGGAACTAGCCACCGTCCGGAGTTCACGTCGGGAAAGCGGAGATGGCGGCGGAGTGAGCGATCGCGCCCCCACCGGTGACCGCCCCCATTGCCGCCGTCGCGGCGTCCAGCGGGAGGACGAGAGGAGGCGAGATATCGGGGGAGTTTGCCGTTCGGAAGGATCCGGAGCCCCGGTGGATCTCCGATGGTGGGCGATTCGAGCCTGGAGCTGCAGGAGTCCGGCTGGGAGGAGCTGAGGAAGGAAGCGAGGAAGATCGAGGGCGATCTCGACGTCAAGCTCAATTCCTATGCCAAGCTCGGGGCCAGGTTCTCGCAAGGAGGTTGTTTCTCGATCTCTCTCTTCGCTGTTCCGCGATGCGTCGTGATGGCGGCTGTTTCTCTTTTCCCGTGCATTTGTTCGATTTTCGTAGCTGGCGGTTGCTAGATTAGGTGTTGCGGAAACTTGAAGTGAGTTGAAGCTGGCTAGCTCGCCTGTTGTCAATCTGAGTGAAATCGCTTGTGTAGAATTTATGTTTGGTGTGCTGATTGTAATAGTTTGAGCGGCGCTGTGTGGCATGCTCCTTCAAGCGACTTGCGGTTGTTCTTAGTTGAATGATGAAAGATCGAGGAAAGAAACAAAGAGAGAGGGAGATGGCATGAAGGTGGATTGGTAGGGTGGCAGCAATGTGGCTAGTTATCTGGAAATAGGCGATTGCCGGGTGTTGCAGAAGAACAGATGGGTTGCTGCCTAGTCAAGTTAGAATTCTTCGAAGGGCTAATTTCATCTAAGGGAAATTTCGGCATGGATATTATCCAAATGCAATGCGTCAAATTGAAGTGGAAAATAGCTCAGCTCAACAAATTGGTGTTCTTAATCACTGGCTAGCTATGTGCATAAGATATCTGTTGGATTCTAATACTTTCAAAGTCCTCTTTGGTCCTCTGTCTGACTTAAGCAAGAAAGACAACATTTCAGCTTTCATAGCTGTTTCTGTCTAAAGTACAAGAATGGGTCTCAAATGTTATTCAAATCGGTGTTTCTTTGTTTGGAGTGCTGTTTTGGAATTGTACGCATTTGCTCTTTCTAGTTTAGGATATTAAAAACACTGCCGCAGGTCCTATGTGTTGTACTGCGGTTGCGTATTGTGAATTCCTTACTTTAGCATCTTCCTTGGTAGTTTATTCCTCCTAGATGGTCCTGTCTTAAAATGACTAAGGAAAAGATCAGCAAATCAAGAATAACACATTCTAGGGAACAGGATTATTTGTCATTCATTACAATAATTAGTAACATTGGTTATGAATGTCTTCTGTTTGTCAATTGTCTACTTTATCTAGGCCATTTTACCTAATTAGTATGGAGTTAGTTGCATTTTATTATGACTATGCTGTCTTTTGAGAACTCCAACAAGCCATATTTACCTGCTCCTATACCAAACATTTAAGCTACAATTTGGCTAAAGGATGGATATTAAGTCTATGATAATTGTATTCCTCACATATTTGTAATGCCAAATGCTAACATTGTACTTGCTGAACTTTGTTCACGTTTATCTATATCTTCTTTTCTGTTCTTTGCATCCTAAGCGTTCTTTTAGGTGCAATTTATTGGTAGCATTGCCAGATTCTTAATAAATAAAGCTTCAATTCTTAGGTATCTCTGATATTGAGTTTTTCAGGTTATGTAGACACTGGGTCACCAACTGTTGGGTCCAGCAGGTCGTGGAAGTCAATGGAAATGGAGATCCAGTCCTTGCTTGAGAAACTATTAGACACAAATGAGGCTATGAGTAGATGCGCTGCATCTGCTACTCCCACTACCTCAGTAACTCAAAAGTTGGCAAGGCATAGAGACATCCTTCATGAGTTTACCCAGGTTTCCTTTGTTTTATGCTTTTCCAATTTCAGCGTTCCTGAAAATTTACTATGTCATCACATTGGTGAGCATTACATGCCATAAGAGATGTGATGAGTGTGAGTGAGATATACTACAAACTTGGGCCCAGTAGTCTGTAAATATTTGAAAAGTTCTTTGGTGGTAGACCTAATAGCTTTCTGACAGTGGCATCCAACTTGGATCCCTCCCTGGTTAGAGATTATTTGATGTAATGAAATTGCTGGCTATTGGTGCAAGCTTCCACCAATATGCTTTGCCCCTTATGTTGCTAATATTGACATCTGCAGATCTTTATTTCATACTAAAAAAAATTTCTTTTAAAAGCAAGGGACGTATATAATTTTTGTTATCTATTCTGCTTGAGAGGATGTACATCATTTTCTTAAAATTAATCTTTGAGTTCTTATGGTTTTTAAATGAGTCATCTTTCAAAAAGACGTATTATAACATGGAGAGTTCCATTCATAGGTGATTATAAGGCTACCACAACATTGTTCAAACTAGTTTCATCTAGGCCATTTACATGGGTTTCAACTTGTTATTTACCTAGTTGATGAGGTTAGTGGGATATTATGCTCTGCATTTTCTCCTCTAAGTTGGGTTTTCTAGTCATAAAATAATAAGTAATCACATGATTTACGACTTAAACACCTCCTTCTCAATGCCATTGGGTGGAACAAGATGGATTGCCCAAGGGTCTGGACTTTGTTGGCCTGCTTCTGACTTCTTGATCTCATTATCTTGATTAACAAGTTCATGGGATCTCATTCTTTTATTTTTAATTTGCTTCCGTGGCTGGTCAAAAATGATTCTAGCTAGCTGCATTAATGTCGAATAATACTGAGTATGCTCCACATTTCGTGTGTTTAAGACAGTGTTGACTTATTATAGGCTAGAGTTCTCTGTAAAGATTGAAATTATCAAAGTGTTGCCGTTGGCTTCATGCATAGAGGTTTCAGTTGCAAAGTCTGAATTTGATGAAATTCTCTAGCATTCATAGAAAAATGCATCTTTAGGCCTTTTTTTCCTTGGTTATTTCGTCCATGCAGTAGTGGCTTGTCATCCAGGTGATGTATTTGGATTCTTGATCAATTAGATTACTACAAAAGTGCCTAGAAGATGTGGAAGATTGAATTTGCGCCAAGCTTTAAAGTTTTGCCACTTGACTGATTGTCATTCATTTTAGTTCTCACATTGGAAACAATTTTTTTGGGTGTACATATTGTCTATTTTTGAAACAAACAAAAGCATTATCAAGTTCCTCCTCCTTACTATAAACACTTTTTTATGCGTAAGCTGCTCGATAAGTTGGATTTGTTACTTGTTGAAGTAACAAAAGGCATATATGCTGCTGTATAATAAATATCTCATTAACCAAATGGTAAGACCTGTCGAACTGGAAATTTCTGTTTGTTAGGAGTTCAGACGAATCAAGGGAAACATCAGCTCAATGAAGGAACATGCAGAACTTCTCAGTTCTGTGAGGGATGACATCAGTGAGTATAAGGTGAGCATCTATAAGATCCTACTTTACTTAGATCTGATAATGCTTGGTTTTCTTTTTCATTTTTCTGTTTTTGAGACCTTAGACCTCTCTAATTTGCTTTCTTGCAGGCTTCTGGGACTATGTCACCACGAGTGCAATTACTAAGAGAAAGAGCTTCAATTCATGGAAGCATATCCCATGTAAGTCTGGTTGTATCTCTTTTGTCATAGTACATATGTTCAAAAAAGGATGTTCCTTTATGTGTGCTAATTAAATTGGTCTTTTCTTGTTTATATACTCAAGATAGTATGAGATAAGATGATAGCAGCCAGTAAAAACAAGATTGATGAATTAATATACCAAAGTTATGGCTAATTTTGAAGGGCAGCAATGTAACTAAATTTACTCAGTTTGATTACAGATTTGTAATGAAAAGGAAAATCAAAATTTTAAGAGCCTTAAAAGTATATGAAAAGCCACTAAAGTGAAAGTTTGCGCCACATAATCTAAAATAGGGATGAGTAACTAGACAAGTATACAATTTATTGGAACTATTGTCTGGTTTATACAGATTCTATTTTTTGATGATGTAGTATGAAAAGCTTTGCCTGCGGAATTTAGCATAGGTTTCTCCAATAGAATCTGCAAGGATAAATGCACATATGGTAGTTTTTATTTGTTGGAGACACTTTGAGAATATTACATGACATATTTGTCTTTCTTTCTGTTGTACTCCTATAAGAGATTTGTTTAACCATTTGTCCATTTATCACTTCCAAGTTTCCCCTCCTTGACCTCTGAGAATACTGGGTTTTGGCTGTTGCTTTTCATTTAAGGGAATTATCATGAGGATGCAGCTAGTGTGTGCCGTGTAGTGTGTTCTCCCTTTTTTCACTTGCACTTATGAATGCTTGTTGATATGTATGGATATAGACTATTCATGACAGACCAGTATATCCGTTTGTGTTGGACTGCAAACCTGGAAGAAGTTTTCATGATCCCTTCTGCCCTCCTTCCTTCAGATGAGCAAATTTGTTTCTCTTTTCATTTTGTGGTGACCAATCGTTTCATGGTATAAGATATCCTTTTGGAGCAGTTCAATATTTTACTGGTAATGCAGTTATGAATATATATACAGATGGATAAACTTGCTTGGATCGATCGCTATAGCATACATCGTGTGTTTCATGTGTGTGATTGTACTGATCCTGGGTTTCTAAATAGAGAAGAATCAAATTTGAGAGGGACCTGATAAAGGAATAGTCTGATGATCTCTCCCTCGAGATTATCACTTTGAGGCTTCATAAATGACCATGAGTTTTCCTGAAGTGCTGGCGGTTGTATAATGTACCCTATTGATGATAGTTTATGTTTGTTTGCGCAGATAGATGAAGTGATTAGCCAAGCTCAGACAACAAGAGCAGCTCTGGGCTCTCAGAGGACTCTCTTTGGGGATGTTCAAGGGAAAGTGAAGCTCTTAAGCGACAAGTTCCCCGTAATTCGTGGCCTCCTAGGTACTTGGATAGCCTTCACTGAAACTTTTCTGCCCTATTTTCATTGTGATGATTTATTAAGCTCATAAGTGGTTAATGCAGGCTCAATAAGAAGGCGGCGATCGAGAGACACTCTTATTCTCTCTGCTGTTATTGCTGCCTGTACATTGTTCCTTATAATCTATTGGCTCTCAAAATAGTCGAAAAGTGATATCATCGCAGAATAATCGGAAGTTATCTGCTATTTTAGGAATTTTGCTTCTGTATTTTGCTCGAGTATATTCTTTCTTTTTTTTGGACCTTGTGATACACGGTTGTGACTTTCTGATGTTAGTGAAGATTATTCTTGCATAAAAATGACAATCTATCGAGCATCATTGGCGTGGTTGGGGTTTCCATAACCATGGACCACGGGAAACTTAGACTTTTACGAGCCCACAAGAGCGAAATATCAAAGCTGCATCGGCCTTCTAACTATCCGTCAGGAGAATTCGCGGAGGGGAATGGTGGTTTCTTGTCATGTCAATCAATTACAAATGTTCACGGCTCTCCCGATCTTTACTATCCATGTTGAATCTGCATTTACCTTGCATTTACCCGGCTGACATGTACAATGACAGTTCATCAAGCAATATCTCTTTCCTTTGCACTGCCGTGTGATTCCCAGTATGATGCATGTGACTTCTACGTGTTTTGCTTGTTCCAACGCATCCATGGGTTCCACAACTTAATACATGGTTCATTCTTCTCTGGCCATTCTTGTGGTCCAAAAAACAAAAACTTTCTGGAACTTGGTTACGAAGATCTGTCGCTGTATCTGCTCACAAATAGAAGAGGTATCTTTGCCTTCTTTATCATTTCAGAATTTGGTTCATGAGCTTTAACATTCATGCACCGACTCAATATGCATGCCCTCTGCCTTAGCTGGTTCCATCCAAGGGGATAAGGGACGCGCTGGACTGGACCAATCAAAATCCGGGGGATTCTTGTAGGACAAGCTCGATAGCTGATTTTCCATGCGTGACATTCTCGGACTTGTCGCTCTTCCATTATAAGAAGAGAGAGAAGCTTTCGTGTGCTACGAGGTCGAATATCGTACTCATGAGTCGAGCAAGGACCGGTAGGTCGATCCCTTATTATAACGTTTGCAGGCGGAAACCTAAAGGTGCCCACGGGCTTTGGGCGTTTCCGACTCTTGCTCTGGACTAATCTGTGATGTAATGTGAAGAAAAGTCGAACTCTGTCTCTTCGTATATTTCCAATTCACTGCGTGGGAATTTCCTACTTCATTCCCGTGACAATTGTTTAGTCTATCTTATGGAGGGAATTCCTTTTTTTTTTTTTTTTGTCCTTTTTCTGATTTTCCCCTTTCAGTATGAAATGAAAAATAAAAAGGCCTAAATCTTCCTTACATCAACTTTTTTTCTTCTTTTATCCACCACACAAAAAAAAACTGATTATTGTGTGCGTGAATATATATATAAAATCTTTTTAATAGCTGAGGTTCAGATTTAACTCAAAGATGGATTATTTGTGATGATAAATGCAATCTTTACACGTAGATAGTGATGTTTATTTAAGATTTTTGAATATATCCTCTCGAATTACTTAAAGATGCATATCAATTCGGTACAAAGAACTTTTTTCTGCTTAATATTTAGAAACTTGTAAGTAATAAACAAATAAAAATATTGCATTCATCAAATAAAAAGAAAATCAAGGGTTAAATTGAATTGTTTCTAAGACTTCTTTAGAAACTAATGTAACAACGGAACAAATGACTATTCATGATTCCATAATTAAGTCAATTACATATCAATTTCAAAACGATATGGTAGAAAGCAATGTGCAACTTGAAGAACATAATGAATTGTGGATTCTTACACCCACTATTTTTGTTATATAGAAATGAAGGTGCCCTTTTCCTTCACTAGAACCCTCACTTTTTTTTCTTGGGTTGAAGTGTAAAAAGTATGCGATGCAGCTCCAGCAGAAAGTATGGATCCATATTTCAAGCCAAGGATCTATGGTTGGTGCCGGTTAATATATTGGAAAAACTTTGTACGTGTAGTCTATTCATCTATTTTCGATTTAGAAATGGAAAGGACCTAATTGAATCGAAATGATCTAATCCAATACCTATCTCAACTTTGATTATGTTTGGTTTTATTGTAAATGACAGTCAAAATTTTACCTCTTTGAAGAATTTTCTTCGATATCATTGAGAGTGGAAAAATTATATTAATTAATGATCAACGTAAATCGAGTCATTGTAAATGGAAGAAATGATTTCCACGTAGTTCAAGGTAAAATCCCAAAAAAGTAAAAATGCTAAAATGCAAGATACACAGAGGAAAATTGATAATAAGAAAGATGTTTCCTTTATAGATATTCAATTTTACCGCAAATAATCTCCCGATAATTTGCTGTTAGGGACATAATTAAAAGCCACGATGGGAATCTCACCCTCTTTAATTTTGCTAGTTTCTTTTTATTTTTGCCCTCTATTTTTCTCTTGTCAACATGCCGAAAATTCAAATATTTTGACAACTAGAATATATATATATATCGTCAATAGGACAACAAGTTTTGTTAATATCAAGGTCCGTGCGGTAATAGG
Source organism: Angophora floribunda (assembly GCA_014182895.1). Lineage (NCBI taxonomy): Eukaryota > Viridiplantae > Streptophyta > Magnoliopsida > Myrtales > Myrtaceae > Angophora > Angophora floribunda. The sequence continues at coordinate 18,987,234 of CM024708.1, read as the reverse complement.
ACAACAAGTTTTGTTAATATCAAGGTCTGCGCGGTACGGCCAAGCGACGTTGATGCTTCATGGGAGGAGAAGGGGGGCCAAGGCGGTGCCCATCGCCTGAGTTGCTCCGACGCTGATGTAGCAATTGCGGTCGACCCCAATTGCGGTCGCCCCCTCCCGCCTTCACTCTCAGGTTGACTCTTCTCCCTTAACATGACGTGACTCCTTTTGGTTTCTCATGACGAATTACACTCAAAAGAGGAAGTAAAAGGAAGACGACAGACCCTTGTTGGATTTTCCATTTCTGCTTCCCATCTTGAGAAAAAAGCATCCAGAATACAAGAAATGAAACGTGTGGTGTTTGGTTTTCGATTTGGTTATCGAGACCATAAATGCCAACCTTGGATAGGACATTTCACCCTCCTTTCAATCTTTCACCGGCAAGGATGGCTCCTAACCAGTCCCTCAAATATTCTTGAAGAGATGTGGTGGAGTCTACCCTCCCCACCTCGAAAGCCCCTAATCGCGTTGTTTATATTGTCTTCCCGATTATGGTGGAAATACCAACATCTTTACTCTATAGAATAGCAGTTTGAGGATTTGTTAAGGTCCAATTCTTTGCTTTCACAAGAAGCATCAATTATCTTGTGAAGAGGGAATTGTTCCCTCCCTCCCGGTGAACAAACCGCAAAGTCGAATGGAAAGGTTGGCTTACGCTTGTGGAAAGATGAGCGAGAGGAGGGATGGGTTGGGAAATATTCCTTAGATGGTGCCAGACGGCTTGGGTGCATGCGGAATGTGATCACTGGAAGCACCCGCGTCGTGGTTAGCGCAAGACGACTCTGGGAATAGAGATGCGGGGATCAGGGATAGGTATGTTGTCTTCAGGAAATAGATCCAAAGAAGGATTTGTGAAGAAAACGTAGTAGTGGTCGATTCGAAAGTGGCTAATGAAGAAAATGTCTTCCATTTGGAGAAGGTATCACGACAGGCACACGAAAAATAGCAGTGAATGAGGATCTAACTTGGTGCGTTCATAAGGTAGAAGATGAATAAACAAGCACTACAAAGCTCTAAAGAGGCTATAACTAGGAACACTGCCATGTAAGAGGTATAGTTAATTGTGTACACCACAGTATGAAAATTGTCACCCTTAAATTGTTTTAAACGAAAGAAGTTGGGATGAGAAGAATAGAGTGTTCAAAATATGCCTATGCCTTCGCTTTGTTCGATCGTTTTGTAGAGATGCTCCTGGACATGAACACTGAATTATTGTACATTTTTGTGCATGACACTACAAGGGAAAATTGTGATTTTCTCGTCGAAGCAAATTCATGATAAATTTGAACGAATTGAAATCGATTTTTCATACGATAAAGTCATGAAACATGTGGAAAAAAAATCACAAAATATATAAGTCCTCCCATGCTTGTGGTTGGAGAAGGTCTCAGATGTTAGTGTGTCAAATTAAATGGAGCATAAGAAACAGACTTATAAATATAAGAAGGTAAAGCATGTTGTCTTCCTAATTTTCGCAGTAAAAAATCAAGACTTATATCCTCAATTAAGCCTAAGTGACCACTAAAAATTTAAAGGATTGTATTCTAGAAATAAAATAAAAAGGCATGACCCAAATGAGAATGTTAGGTGTCTGATGATATGTGGCAGCACAACTATCTAGAGAGGCTGTTGGAAGCTTTAAAGAGATGAGCTCAAATTGAACTGTCTCCATGAATCCTGCACACGAAAATCGTGTGTATATGCAGGCATGTTACACGTTCTATTATTTCGAGATGTGTATATATATATATATACTGACATGATCTATCTAGACAAACATAAACATAATAACACGATTTGAGTTGTTTCATGGAATGATAAATGTGTCTTTTGTTTTGGATTTGAAACAAAAAAAAAAAAAAAAAAAAAAGGAAAACAAGTTAGTTGAGGGGTTTGAATTTGCTCTCCTACGTGGGAGCTTTGAGGTCGAGGCCCTTTTTAAGAATGCACTTATGATTCGACCTATTTATTATTTAGAATGTGTTTGTTTTGTGAAAAAAATAAAACAATTTGAGAGAAATTTTTCTAAAAATAATCGCATGTATCGCTTATAAAAATCAATAAATAAAAATTATTTTTATCGTTCATGAAAATATTTAAATATAAATTGTTGTCGATGATGAAAACATATTTTATTAACTGATTATTTCAAATGATATAAGTAATCATTTTAAGAAAAATATTTTTAAATCTTTTATTTTTGCAAAATAAACATTGTATGTGATTCTAAAAGTAGCCTTTGAGACTTTTAGAACTGACATATATGTTGGGCTTTATAAGTCCGCATGTTTCGTTAACAATATATCTTCCAATATGGATCAAAGCACAAAATTAAAAAGAAAAATTCTATATATCGATGAGGCTTAAAAAAATTGTTGTACTTGATAAGAAAGTAAGACTTCATTTGTTTTGTGAAAAATGAATGATTTCAAAAAGATTTTCCTAAAAATAATTGTTTGTATTACTTGAAATAATTAGTTAACGAAAAATGTTTCCATCATTGGCAATAATTTATATCTAAATATTTTCATGAATAATAAAAATACGTAAGTGTTACGAGCGATCATATTTAGAATTTTTTTTCTAAATCATTCGTTTTTCACGAGATAAAGAAAGAACATCGATTGCACTTGTATGGCGTATTAAGAGGATAAAGGCGACCCAAAACCATTTTTGGAGATAATTTTCAATAAAGAGTTCCTTTGTAATATTATTCTCTTATTTTTCTGCCCCATAAGACAATTCTTTACTTGGATCTCCTGAAGCAAAATGAATTCTATGTGACTTCAAGGCTTGTCTCAGCATATAAGATAACATGTCTCGTTCGCTAAGTCCAATAGCTTAAGTCTCTGGAAAAAAAGTTATACACTCACCTTTAACTGGATATCAAAGCAGAGTTTGAATAAAAATCCGCTCATTTATAAATTTTCCACGTTTTATATGAATAAACCATTTTTTCACTCACGTTATCCATTCTCATTTCTAGCGGTTTAAACCTTTTAGAGTATATGATTACACTCTTAACTTTGGCAAAGACAATACTTGAGATCTACAAACGTCAAGTCACTCACTCGAGTTTGGAGCACATTTATTGTTCACTCTTGAGTGAATTCATCGCATCACAGCTGTGGGCTCCTTTGGTTCCCCCATGAATGTAGCTATTGAGATGCACATATGAATTGTGCTAGAAAAGAAGTAGGCTCCCTCTTGACAATCTCTAGTTGAAGACATTAAGGCCCTGCATGGTAACGCTCTCAGGAACACTTGTTTATGTTTTTTGTTCCCGGGAACATATTTTTTGTTTCCGGGAACAGAAACGCGTTTGGTAAATTTTTTGTTCTTTGTTCCCCGAAACAGATTTGGAGTAGAAATCAGAAACAAAAAAAAGTTGTTTCTTGTTCCCGGGAACAATTTTAAGAAACACTTTTTTTCCTTTCTTTTTTTCTTTCTTTCTTTTTCTTCTTCTTCTTCCTCTTCCTCTTCCTCCTCCCACCCCTCAGCCGCCCCATCGCCGCCCCATCGCCGCCGCCGGGCGAGGTCTGGCGAGCTCGCCGGCACCTCGCCCAGCCACCGGTGAGGCTCGGCCTCGCAGATCTAGGCGAGGCCGAGGCTCGCCCAGGTGGTGCGAGGCCGCATGAGGCCGGGCGAGCCTCGCCTAGCCACCGACGAGGCTCGGCCTCGCCCAGCTTTGCGAGGCCGAGCCTTGCGGTGGCCTGGCCTGGGGCTCCGGCGAGGCGACCAACAAAAAGAAGGGCAAAAAAAAAAAAAAAGGGAAAAAAAGAAAAAAAAAAATCAAAAGATTAGAAATTTTTACCAAACGTGTTTTGTTCCCGGAGTAAAAATTTTGAACCGTTATCAAACACCCTCAAATGTTCAGAAACAGTTCCCGTGAACATAAACAAGAAAAAACATTTCTGAACAAAAACTATTCCCGGGAACAGAAACGTTGCCATGCAGGCCCTAAATTTCTACTGCGAGCTCCTAACAATAGCAGTAGCCAATCTTACGGAATCAAGTAAGTTGGAGCGTTTTTCCATTGATCGGCTGCATTTTGTCTCGACAACAAAAGGGTATCTTGCCAAGGTCCTCTGTGGTTACAAAATCATTAACTCTTATTTTAAAATCTCTAGGTTGCTTATCCCACCGAGGCAATTCAATTCGAGTCTTGTCCCAAGGATTCAGCCAGGCAAACGGTCAGATTTCAAGCTGGACCAAAAAAGGGATAAAAACAAAAAAAATGAGAATTCCCCGGAGACAAACATGAAGGAAGGGGGGGTCAGCACAGACCACCGAGTTAAATGCACGTCTGCCCCAGGCATTCATTTTCATTCGATCTGTACACACAGCGTCAAATTCAATGGGGACGCACGGGTCGTCGCCCGTCCTTGAATTTCACATGAAGAATCTTCAAAATTTTTCCATCTTCTCTCGCTCATTGCACGTCCATATGACATTTTCTTGCAAGTCTGCCTCGTCCACATGTTAGCCAAATCCCTGAAAAAAGAATGGCCCACCTTTCAATTGCCCCCCGGAAAGAAAGCCTAACCTTCCCCACTTGAGACAGTAATAATACTACTTTTTTGCCTGCGAGACAAAGATGAACCCTGTGTCGTGCATTTCGTCCGTTCTCACGGTTCAATGGCGACGTACGCGTCGTCGTCGTACATGGCTCGCTGTTCTGGCGTGAACAGTGAAGAATCATGTTGACCACGACCAGAAACTCTTCTTGTTCGTGTTGCAACGCATGGTAGTGTCTGGTGTTTGGCCACGGTCTCCGAGCTTCTCATCACAGATTACAGGACGTGAAAGCTGGAGGAGATAATGTTGCAGCCAACCATCCAATGTACGTCTTTCGGGAGTTAGATTCGTTTTCGATCAAGATTGGTCAGAATTGCAAAATGTTTAAGATAGTTTAAATGGTCTAAAACTAAATTAGTATCAATATAATACATTTATGACTTTTTTAGAATTTTCCCGTCCAAATCTCTGCCTTGGGCTAGCCAAACTTGACAACAACATAGATAATAATTAATGCGGAAAATTAATTTGATGAATTTATGTATATTTCGATCTTATTCCAACATAGCACATGCGCCTATTGATGGGTTTTATTAGATGACTGTTAAGTAATATATCAATCAATAATATGCAAAATCAAATAGAGATACGGAGAGTCTACTAGATATATCCATTATCTTTAATATCTTTAGGAAATCATAAATTTCTCTAACAAACATAAAGATTGCATCCGCCTATTGATCCTTACTCAAAATCATCATCCATCCACTAGAACACAAAACATCTGACTACTCAGTTTTCGAGGGGTGCCGTCTCATATCAAGAGTCATCACGAGACACAAGATCATAATTTAACACCATTTAGAACACGAAAACCTCGACAAATCTATGAGAATCCTTCCTTGAGACACTCATAAAAGACCGATAAATGCAGAAAAGCCCGTAAAATCAACCAGCGGGGCATTAATGCCCATCTATTGGACTTCGTATCAAAGTCCGATACTTCATAAAGAGATTTAGAGAGCACTTAGATACGAGCCCATCAAGATAACCAGACCACCGACCAAAAAAAAAAAAAAAAAAAAAAAAAAAAAACATAGACGGGCCTATTTTGCCTGAAAATCTTAAGTTTTTTTAATTACGAAACAACTAAATCTATTAACCATTTCCATATCACATCATCTATCCGATGTGAGATTTCATTACACTCTTTCGCATGCATCTTAACACATGACCCTTTGAGTTATCATCTAGAAACAAGAAACTAGCAGAACCACATCTTAGGCCACATACTTGTTCTATTAGATATGTCTAGCGAACGCTAGAGAAAATAATAGACTAGAGTGGTACCATGAATTGACATTACATGAGTTGGTAAGATGTTTACTTCCGATCAAGATTACTAGTGAATAATTGATCCCATAATGAGATCCAGCGAACTAACGAGAGGTTATAGATAGCAAGCTATAGGTTTTCTTACTATTATAGAAGAAGCTCGTACCTCTGACTTCTAGATAGCCAATACTCCATGAATAATCAACACTATGAATACAAAACATATGAATTTATGCCTGCAACAGCTTCTTTGTATGCAACTATGAGAAATATGATTGAGAAAATTGCCCCAAAAGTCCTAAATTTATTGTACAACTGCCAATTTAGTTATAAAATTTTCAATTTTATTAATTTAGTCTTAAACCTTTTGATAATTTACTAATGTAGTCATTTCGGTTAATCTTGGCTAGAAATCATTGACGTGGATATTGGCCGTCTTACGTGGCACAACTGCCATGTCCATAATTTTCTAGGGGTGAGCATCAGTTCAGGGTCAACCCTAGACCGACCCTAGACCAGCCCAACCCTATTAGTCTTGGTTTGGTTCCCAAGAGGATTGGGTCAGTCCTTGGTCTTGAGATTCCTTGACCAATACTGTGCGGGTTGGTCCTCAGTCCTAGAAGTTTCGGGTTGGTCCAACCCGGACCAACTCTGACCTTATATATTATATATAATATGTTTTAAATATAATATTTTTTTATATCTAATTTATTTTTTATAATATTTTTTATTTATTCTAAAGAGTAAACCCTAATTCAAATGACGTCCTCCTCTAGTACTTTTGTTCTCTTATTTCTTCTTTATCCTCTTAGTATTCAATTTGCCAAGTAAAATTGAAAGAAATAACTTCATTTGTGAGCAATCTTGCCCTGCTCACTACTTGACACTCACCTTGCTCACCTCTGGTCGCTCACCACTCGACGCTCGCCCTACTTGTTGTGCTCACCCCACTCGTCGCTCAATGCTTGCGACGTTCACCTCTATTCACTAACATCGCTCATTGTTGAATAAATCAAAAAGAAATAAAGCCCTAATTAGAAATCCTTTTTGCTCATGAGTAACGCTCGTCTTGTAGCTCTATGAGCAATTTGAATCGTTTTTACGGTTTCTTGCTTTTAGCAAGTGTAAAATTTTTATTATTATCTTATCTTAAATTTGTTAAATATGTATTAATATTTATAGTTTAGTTAAAACTATAGTATTGATGGATATGTAAATTGAAATAGAAGGTCTGAATTTTCAGAAATACAAAAAAATGAAAAAAATTATCGGTCGGTCTTGGGTTAACCCTATAACTAGATCGAACCCATTTGGTCGGTCTGGTCCTTGGTCTTACGCTCAATAAGGTTGGTCCTTGGTCCCAAAAATTGAAGATCAACACTATGTGGGTTGGTCCTAAGGTCAAGGGGTGGACTGGCCCAACTTGGATCATGCTCACCCCTATAATTTTCGGTCAAAATTAGCTCAAAGAACTATATTATCAAATTATCAAAAGGATCAGGACTAAGTTGGTAAATTGTCAAAAAAATTTATGACTAAATTGGTAAAACTAAAATGTTTAAGATTGAATTGATAATTGTAAAATAGGTTTATGACATTTTAGACAATTATCCTATCATAGTTTCATTGTCAGACTTTGAGCCAGTTATGCTTTTTCTATGGATAAATATATGATTTGTGTGATCTCTGAACGTGCGGAAGCAAGTGTAGGACAATCAACAAACATGTCCTACTTTTTGTGTGCCAATTTTTATTGCGAACCTAGCATTACTTTAACTTGAACATATTCTAAAGAATCTCAATTTAGAAAATATGTATGGTTTCTCAATACTAACAAAAGTGCACACTCATTGCGCATGATGCAAAATATCATATTTAACGCTTTTGTAAAATCAACTAATTACAAAAATGTTTGAATTATAAATTAATTGAGAGAAATCATTAAGACAATATGAAGAAATTGCACACATATATGTAAGAAGAGAAGAATATATACACGGAGAAGATTCATTTTGATCTGTTGATACAATGATTAGAGCAGATAATCTCTGCTATTAATAACATATATGCAGACAAGGATTACAATCTCAAAATTTTGCATGGAAATTCTATTAAAAATACATGGTTGCTATTAAAATGAAGGGCAACATTTTGCATGTACTTGATATAATTGTGATATAAGATAATCAAGATAATTAGCATATGATCTCAGAAATTTCTCATATCCCAAGATTGATTTTAATCTTTCCAATTTTGCAACAATTCCTTCCCTAAACTATTTAATATATATCAAAAATTTCCCTTCTCCTCTTATTAAATAACCTTCTTTTTTTCCTTCACTCTTTTGGCGTGCATACACCTGTGCTTTTTGCTAGTAGTTTTTTTTTCCTTCTTCTTTGATTAATAAGAATAGTGAATAAAGCAGGATGGATCATTCGATAATTCAAAGTGTCAACAACAAGAAGATAAGGCGAATGTTCGAGGCCATCAAAGAATCTATTTTTTTTCTGGCAATGCTACAAAGGTCTTACACATATTATCGAATGTTCAACTTGAGCTACAGCTATCGCTTGAAGCTCGAAGTTCTAAGATTGGGAGTTTGTCACTGTAGCTCCTCCTACGTGCCAAAATTCAGGAGATTTCTTCGCGAATTAGCAAATGTTGAAGATTTACTTGTGTCTGACATTAATGTTATTCATAATATGTGAGATTTGACTAACGACAGCTTGGATCGCAAAAGATCTCCGACCGCTCTTAGCCGTATATTTCTAGTGGCCCCAAGCAAAGTTGACGATGCGCTCACGACAATTAGTAAGCCTAGTCGTGCCCAAACTTTCATAGCACAGCTCATTAAAAATGACAAAACAATTAATAGCCTTCCAATGTAATCAAGAGTTCTTGTTGGGTTTTCATTCTGTCAATTGTCGATGGGAAAAATATGGTTTCCACTTATAGCATTAGTCTTCTGGTGGATATGAAATGAAATAGAGCAAGGTAGGGTTTTTGAACTAACATGCTAGGTTTTAGGATTTCTACTGCTCAACTGATTCATATTCAAATCCAAATCCAAATTGAATTCAAATGCAAATTGGTGTCTCACTTGAAAAGTCATTCTTTCACACTAATAGTATCACAAATTAGGTTGATGCGGGGGAAATGACTACAAAAAAAAAAAAAGATTTGAAAGACAAAAGAAAATCTTTTTTTGTTAGATATTGGACATACTAATTTTCTATTTTCAGTAATCAAATCTTATATCTCTCGCAATCGGCCCGGATGGGTCATTCCTTCCTTAGTTGTTGCTAGCAGTAAAATATTATTGACCATTTACATGATAAATTTGACGCATTGTATCGATTCAGCACAAAAAATAGTCATAAAAAAGGTAACATAAGGCCAGAAAAAGAAAGGCTACACAAAGAGAGTTGGCAGCTCTAGCTAAGCATGGTAAAAAGGTCCAGAAACCTTGCCATGCTCAAGCTCTGTGTATGTGCCACGTTCATGCTTGCGTGCGATGCCTGCATAATGTGTACATATAAGCATGCAGACAGAGAGAGAGGGGGGAGGGGGGTTTACATCTCTTTCTCTCTCTCAACCCTAGTGTTAAAGATATAAACAACAAAGCTGAATGTGATGTTATGAGTGATGACAATATAAAATCAGAATGCTCGGCAGTATCGTGAGGAATGCAATGCAAAACTAGAATGCACGGTAATATCGTAAGGACATTATTAGTACGAGACATATTATAAAGTTGAAGAACTTGATTCCTTTGAGTGCTCTGAATTTTGCTAGATATCAATATATTACCGATCGATTTGTTCATCGTCCTTTTCATGTTATAATTTAACCAGCTCTTTCATGGCGTGACAAATTTCATTGAGTTGCGACTGTGGTTAAAGTAGTATTGATATAAATAGCTAACTAATAATTTTTTGAAAAAAGAGGATGTTGCATCATATAAAAAGCATATAAACTCCATAGATAAGTGATGTGAGAGACTTTAATATCTCAGTTTCTCGTGATTAATAAAATGGCCGCAAGTCCCCACAGCTTGATTTCTAGCGACCAAATCAATTTTAAATGCCAGAAGTCTTTCTAGCGACAAAAATCCATTTGGTTGCCAGAGACCCATTTTCTTTTAGTGCTCAACCAAGAGAAGAGTTCATAATGGAAATACTCCACAAATACCTGGCCCAGCAATATTATCTTCTTATAGGAACAAAGAAACTATATTAATCAAGTGAGATGTGTGCCTATGCTTAAATTTATGTAATCCACCTAACGATTCTTGAAGGGGGGGTACTATTTCTACTCCTATTTTAGCTAAAACACTCCCCCTTTTTTTTTTTTCCAGGGAACTTACTGAAATACCCTCCTCTTTCCCTCTCTCTTCAATTTCTTGTTTCTTCTTTTATCAAGCTAGCCCATTTCTTTTCTTATTAGGCTAACCACAAAACTGCCTTCTTATTTTTATCATCTTTCTTATCTTATCAGCTTCACAATGTAAATATCAAATTTCACCCAACAAAATATTATCTTAACCTACATCCTATTATCACTTTGCCTAGAGAAGGTTGTTAATTTTAATTTTTGATTTGATGTTTTCAATAACAAAATTTACATAGAATGTTAGAAATTTCTAGTACTAATGGCTTTTGAATACACAATTAATTGCATATTTTTTTATCAAATAGTCTGAAGGAAACTTCAAAGTTTAAAATTAAAATTCAATGTAATTATCTAGTCGATATTGACATTGTGGGTGTTCTTCCATAATAAGTTTGTAGGTTTTTAAAGTTCAATATCACTGGTTTGGGCTATCTTTTGAGATTTTTATATTTTAATAAGAATTGCAAGTTGAGGTTTGACAATTTATTTACACTTTCTTCAATTTCAAAGTCACATAAGATATTTCCATAAGAAATTTTTAAGCATATTTTAAAATTTTAATCGACTTGATATGAGATTGGATTTACAATTGATATACAGGAAGGAGTTTCCTTTTTCCTTTTCCTTTATTTGATTATTTTTCATTAAAAATTATATTGATTGAAATATTAATATGTTTGACATTTGATCATGCTTCTAACAAATTAACCTTTTCCATATTTTGATCAATTTTTCTTTTCCATTTTGATAAATAATTAAATGAATTTTAATTTTTGACTTTGAAATATAACTTCTTTCATACTATTTGATAAAAAAAAAAAAAAGCAATTAATTGTGTGCTCATAAGTTGTCATAAATAGAAATATCTTGTCATTGAAGATATGAGATCATATACTAAAATTGACAACATTTTCTAGGCAAATTGATAACAAGATGCATGGTAAAATGATATCTTATTCGATATAGTGGACCATTTATATTGCGAAACTAATGTGAGAGATAATAGAAATAAAGGTAGTATTGTGGATTAGCTCAATAAAAAAAAAACAATAAATTGAAGAGAGGGGGTATTTAGGTAAATTAACTAGAAAAAGTAGTGTCTTAGCCAAAATGGAGGTGGAAGTAGCGTTGCCCTTCTTGAAAGGACTATTGTTTTATACTTAGATAATGTAAAATAAGAAAAAATAAGTCCACAACTACAAGCAGACTTAAGAAAGTCACACGTATGCAACTTTTATTTTTTCGATAGCTGTTTCATTTAATTTTCATTTCAAAAGTACTTTCGGACAAGATCCCTTCACATTTGTTGTGTTCTTGATTGCAAAAATCCACCCTTAACCGACCTTAGAACCTTTGGAAAATAAAAAGAGTGGAGGAGGACATGGTTAGGTGAAACATACAACCATTTACAATGACCCAATGATCCGGAATAGAAACTCCTAAAAGAGATAAAATAGGAAGTTAAATCCAAAAGAATGGAGATAGTGGTGTGCTTGTCTCACGGAAGAGTTAGGATTTGTAAAGTATTTTCTTAAAATAATTGTTCACATCATTTAGAAAAGTTAGTTAACAGAATTATTTTTCCAAGTCAACAATAATTTTTACCTTAACATTTTTTTACTATTTTTTTTTAAACAATCAATTTTGAAAATATAGTTTCAAATTGTTATTTTTCCATGAAACAAGCGTAGCAAAAGATTGGGTAACATTAACCAGCTTCATTCGTAAGTTGAGTGATGATTTCATGCAAATCTAAAAGGCACGTTTGCTTACCATTGATAAAAAGTAAAATCGCTTTTTGCTTTTCTATTTAGATTTACAATATTATGTAAATTTCAAAAGAATTATGAAGTTACTATATGTCGATTTACAAATCAACAATTATTTTTTTTGAAAGGTTGGGATGTGTAGAAAGAGTCAAAGTGTTTAAGAAACAAAATTTTAATTAATGATGTGTTTGTTTCACTGAAAACTTCATAATAAAAGAAAATGTTTTTTATGAAAATCATTTTTAATGAAATTAGTTAATTTTCATTTATTTGGTGGTTCAGGGATGATGATTTATTTTTTGTTGGAAGAAGAAGAAATTGTTTTCCCAATCTAAGCTTGTCATTTTCAATTCATGAAAAAAAAATTCTGTAAATTAATTAATTTGTCATCATCCAAAAATTAGAAACATTAAAAAATAATTTCCCAAAAAATAATTTTCCTTCAAACAAATGTACTCTAAGTAAAAAAAAAAATTGAAAAGTAGTTATTTATTCAAACGCTATATTTTCGCATCTTGTACCAACTCTATCAACATATAAATTTGATAGTTCAATATTGCAGAATCAGTCACTGCAAAAAAAAAAAAGTTTTGACATGCAATGCTAGAAGGGAGATGCAAAAGTGGAAACATGTTTAGAGCAAGAGAAGTGAATAGTGTCTCTAATATGAATTAAGTAGTCCAGGCCTTTTGTTAATTTAAAGAAAGAGCGCAGACCTACACTGACAAGCTCCTCCATTAGTGGGGGCTTTCGATGTTAAAAACAATGTCCGAAAAAACATTCCCAAGTCATTTCAAGCAATGTATATAGTCAAAACTCGACGAGGAGGAAACAATCATCACAAATGAATTATCATCATAGTAACTTTAAATGGCAATCAAAAAGCGATTGTCCTCAACGATGGTAAGGAAAAGTGGACAGGCTTTTTGCCAGAGTTGAACTTTGCGACAGTAAAAAAAAAATAAAAAAAAATAAAAAAGACAGAACTTGATTGGAAGGGACTAGTGTGCCTGAGGTGCCTAGGTAAAAAAAGTCTAACCTAGCTTTTAGCTAATGGTAGGCAAGCGAAAATTGGAAAAAGCACACCATGCAAGGACAAAATTAGGGAAAAGGATCTCTGCCTCCTGTTATCACTGACAGCTTCGTATCTCTGTGGGTGGATGAGAGAGAGAGAGAGAGAGAGAGAGGTCTGCTCTGATCAAGGATTAGTCATGTATGGCGTTGGAAGGAGATGATGATCCGCTTCTGGACATTTATGTCATTTTTGTGGCGCTTAGCATCATGGTGATATCATCAGTAGCACCATGAGTAAAGTTTGAATATTCAAACTTCAGTATGTTAAATTATCTCTTATGGAAGAGCATCTTTTCATCTATGATTTTTTGAATTTCAAGTCTGTAAGAATTATAGTGATGAGTTCATTGTCCGTTCATTTCCGAATTCTTCATGCATAGCTTTGCCAAATGCAATAAAGAAGAAGAAAATTAAGCTATGTTTGATCGTTCAAATTTTTAATTAAAATAAGATTGAATAAGATAAGATATGAAATCCATGAATTTTTTATTATATCCTATCTACTATTTGGTAAATCATAATATTAAAATCGGATATATTTTTATCATATCATCTATATATTTTTGATATAAACAGTATTTTTCTAAAAGTTCACAAAGAAGATAGTGAAAAACTCTCTCGTGACACTATTGCTTAATCTATTATTATTTTATTTTTCCTCTTTTTTAATTATTTTATTTTTTATTTCCTTTTTCCCTTCCATCATTCTCTAATAAAATTTTATTAAAAAATAAACTATACTAATGTAGCTAAAATAAAAAAAATACCTAAAATATGTTATAAATATAAATATATATTTATATTTTCATATTGAATTTATATTATAAGTTAAAATTAAAGTCGAATATATAAATAAGAATAAATGTAAAAATAAATTTTTATGTTTTGTTATTTTGAATTTCTTATATTATAATTTAAATATTATTTATATTGAAATGTAATTTAAATTTTGTTAATATAATAAGTTTGTTATTCGAGAAAAATAACTTTTCTATAATGCATATCAGAATTCCTATCCACCTTTATGTCGCATCTCTCATGGGATAATCTTATCCGATATATATATCCATTTTATATCTGACTTTATCTTATTCTGAACATACATTAAATGCAGGATATGATAAATTTTATCCAATCTCAAATTTTATCGTGACTATCAAATGCAGCCTTAGAGGATTTAGTAAATTGAATGTCACCTTGAACGATGTAATGTATAATGTGTAGAATACGTGAAGCAGCTCCTTAGAAGTGGTAACCTAGTGTGAGTTATCCCTCTTATTGAGTCATGCTTCACAAAAGTTATAAGAGGCTGAGAGTACCGGGAAGTTAAGGTACTAAATGTGCAATTAACCACAAAGTGTAAAGAGCAAATTTTTTTTACTAGCTAGCATAATTAGGAGGAACAATCGGATAGTTTATATCCTAAGATTTTGGACATGCCATACTGTCTAAGAGTGTGCAATGGGAACCGCCCAACTCGGGAACCGCCCAAACCAGACTGGACTAGTTGGTTTTGGGTAATTCCTATAGCCAATGGTTCGGTTCCTAGTTTCCATTATTGGAACCGGTGGGCGGTTGGTCCAATTCCCAGTTCTAAGGTGGGAATTGAATTGAGCAAACCAGATCGGTAGTTTTTAATGTATATATTTTAAAGTTTCTTAAGAATTCGAAAAAAAAAAAAAAAATAAAATTTTTAGAGTCATTGAAAAATACAATTACATGCAGATTAAAAAGACGAATCAATAAAGCAATGTGTAAACGAAGTATGTTGTCTTTGAGAACGTACTATAACATTAACAAAATTTTTCCCGAAGAAGAAAAGTTATTAGTTCCACCGAAGCAAATCGGAACGGTTAGTCAATCTGATTCCCGATTCAGGACCGACCAAATCGGACGGGAACCGATCACCCCTAATACTATTAGGTGCTTGAAATACCAAAATGGATTGGGATCCTCTACATTTGAAGTACATTGATATTTTCAATTGATTTAGTCTCTTTACACGGAAGACACGGCAACATGGCAATGCACAAATGGTCAACATTAGTTTCCTAGATTCGATTTTGTATGCATCTTGCCCCTTTCTTCTTCCTCTATAGTCACGTCGGCAATGTCCCCATCATGGCCACATCTCCCTCGCCACCTCCGCCACCGTGCAGTGGCCTTCACCGTTGACCTCAGCCCTAGCCATGGTGAACAACGGTGGTGGATAGAGACGATGTCCTATAATCCTATATGAGGTCGAATGAGTTTAACAACTACTGACATGGGTTCACCTAATGTGAGAATTCCTCTTATTGATACACCTTCTTATGTTCGAGTGACAATTAAGTTCTAATTAGTCAATTCCAAGAGCAATGCAAATAACTTCAGGAAGAAAAAAATTCTAAACCGGAAATTGGCAACTAGGGGGTAATGGGATTCCAAGACTGGACCTCTTCCTACTTGTTACACAAGTGTACTTTCTTAAAAAACCCAAACCAAGTTCATATGAAATTTAATCTAATATACCCTAAACCAATGGTAACTTTAAGAAGTCAATAGTTCGTTGTTGCACGTTTGCAAGTTGTTTATTTCATATTATAAGGAGAAGTTCCTTTATTCATTTTCTCATTAACTTCGCCCGTTTTCATTGAATGAGATTATAGTTTTCACACTCCAATTAGCATATGTAGGTTGTTTTTTGTCAACACGCATTTTAGCTGGTTGGACTAGGATTAAGGCTTAGGTACTTGACGGTACTATATACAAATGAGTCGTTAAATCGATGTCCACGCTTCGACATCTTTATTCACATATCGGAGGGAATACAAACAAGTTCGTGCATAATCACTGTCATACGCAGGGAATATTGGCCAAAACGGAATTTAAAATGTTTACCGCGCATGCTAATACAACTGTTCAGCAATTTAGGAAATGCTTCTCCACAATTTGAAACTTCTTGGAAGAGACCAATCTTGCTCATCCAAAAATCACGGCAGACTAGTAATTCATGGGGCGGTGATGAAGCAAGAAAAGAAAAAATGGCATTTAGGGCACTGGGACAAATATTCACAGAACTTCAAAAGCTACAGTGTCTAGAGAGAACCATGCTGCACTAAAACGATGAAAAGACTCATGAAACTTTAGAGTGAGTACAGAAATGTGGCTAAATGGGATTGGATCTTTAGTCAGCTATACATTAGTGTAGGGAAGAGAGGGAGGGAGGGAGGGAGGGAGGGAGAGTATTGCAGAGAGGCATAGCTAGGCACCTTCGTCGGATAGTGCTTTTGAACTTGAGCGAGAGAGAGAGAGAGGGAGATAACAAAGATTTGATTGTGAGGACAACGGAATTGTAGAAAACCGAGAAGAGACGAGGAGGAGGGGGGAGGAGAGAGAGGGGGGGTTCACAGTTGATTACAGACACAAATACACAGAGAGGTTCTTAAGTTTGAAAACAACTGGTGAATGACCACCAAAGCTAATCGTCCATGCACACGTCCCTTTCTCTTTTCCGCTCCCCCACCTCTGCCGCCTCTGGAAGTTCTCTCTCTCTCTCTCTCTCTCTCCGCCTCATCCTTGGGGATTGTCAACCATTCATTTTCCCTCTCCCCTTTAACCTCAGCCGTTTATTTTCAATTCTCTCTCTCTACCTCCCCCAGCTGTGTGTCCTGTTTATGTTGCAGCAACAGCTTGTACAAATCCCAGACCTTCCAAATCATGAATGAACAAATAAGAGTAATCATGACCGCGATATTTATATTGCAAGTCTCCATAACTCAATAGTTTAAACTATTAGATACAAATGGTATTTGTATCTTGACATGGTGTGATTTATGATAAATTAATTTAGTTACACATTATATATATATTGAAGATCAATATTTTCTTATTGATGTGATAGACATAACGAATCAATGTGGTAAAAAATGTATAGAAATTTATGTTTTTGCCAATGAGATTCATTTTAATCTCTAATTTTTCCTGACCTATATGTATGTTAATCTATATCAGAATGAGCTTCAATGATACTTTTCAATGTTTGTCTTTTTTTTTAATATCTTTTTTGGTCAGAAATCCATTCTTACTTGAAAAGGATGAGAGGGAAAAGGCCTTTCTCGGTCTTCTTTCTCTACACTATATTAGTGGAAATAAACTCTCTCTCTCTCTCTCTCTCTCTCTCTCTCTCTCTCTCGCCCTCCCTCCTTTTGTCTCCTCACTTTCTCCTCTTCCTCTCCTATGTATAACAAAAGCAACTAAACAAGCAAACCCAAATCCAAGGTGGTTAAGCTGTCTTTCACACTCCATTCGGCCATATCACCTGTCAATCCATCCATCCATCAAATCAAAGCCCAAGAATTCATCAACTTCAACAAAAGGAAAAGATGAACATGATGTCCTCCTCCTCCTCCTCGTCCGGTTTCGCGCCAGACCACCACCACCACCTCTCGGCCCCCACCGAGCAGCTCTGTTATGTCCACTGCAACTATTGTGACACCGTCCTCGCTGTATATACTCTCTCTCTCTCTCTCTCTGTGCATGATCCAAGAGTGACTTTGTTTTTGTTCTGGTGGTTTAATTTGGGGCTTGTGTTTGTGCACACAAATGCACACACAGGTAAGTGTTCCTTGCACCAGCTTGTTCAAGACGGTGACGGTCCGATGCGGTCACTGCACCAATCTTTTGTCCGTCAACATGCGCGGGATGCTTCTTCCCTCGGCTAACCAGCTTCAACTTGGCCACAATTTCTTCTCTCCTCAAAACCTTCTGGTAATTGCGAATTTATAACCTGTTCCACCTTTGCGTCCAAGCAAAAATAATCAAGAGAAAGAAATTACGGGGTTCCACTTCCCGCATCACCCCATCTTGTGATCTTTTACGAATCACAGTTCATAAATTGAGTTCCCTTCTGAAGACATCCGTTAACTCGAAAAAAATAAAAGGTTCTTGGTTTTATTGTAACAAATAGTATAAGAAGAATGCATTGTTTTGGAAGGTTCTCCAGGAAATACACATTCGTACTTCTTTGAAGTAGTATTGCTAATGTGCATCTTGGGTAAGATAATATTAGTATTGTTGTTTTCCTTAATTATGCTAGAACCTCTATCTCTATGCGTTGGCTAATAATGGGGGTGGGACGTTATAGGAGGAGATCCGGAACGCCCCGCCAAATTTGCTGATAAATCAGCCGTCGCCGGCCGACTCCATAATGCAGCTACGAGGAGGAGCTGAGCAGATCCCTAGGCCTCCAGTGGTTAACAGACGTATGAACATTCTCTTTCTCTCTATTTAAAAGTTTCGTTCTTTATTCTTCTTTTTTTCCTATACCCATCTTTCATTTAGGTTGGCCTATGTTTTATGGTGTGAGCCGACACTTGACAAGTGGCCATTCTCTTCTCTTTGTGTGTATGTGTGGGGGGGGGGGGGCGGATATGCAACATATACCTAAGAAACAGTTGCAGTTCATCAGAGAGAGAGAGAGTCAGATTATTTTTGTGATCTGCATTCTCAACAAGATCTTAATCCTCCTTTTTGTTTTGAGCTTGCATCACTTGTAAGAAAAAGAACTTCATAGCCCATCAGGTAGCCGCCGCCTCCTATGTTCTATATAATGACTAGCCGAGAAAGCCTACATTTTGTTTTTCTTATTTTCGCAATCCTCACATAATTGATCAAAGATTGCATTGTCTCAATCGTTTCTAGAAGAAAGAAGCCTTGTCAGATCATCTTTCGCTCTGACTCTGAAAAGGGTTTTCATCTTCATCTCTAAGATTGTCCGAAAAGTTTGAGAGAGGGAGAGAGAGAGAGAGAGGTGTTGCCATCTCTCGGGAAGTCATGATGAGACTATGATGAGAGAGAGAGAGAGAGAAGAAGTGGAGTGGCGTTGCCATATCTTGGAAGTCATGATGAGACTATGATGAGAGAGTGAGAGAGAGAGAGAGAGAGAGCGCCAGAGAAGAGATATTAATGTGTCTTTAATTTGTCTTTATGTCTGTCTGGTTGCTCATATGCCCAGCTCCGGAGAAGCGACAGAGAGTCCCTTCTGCCTACAACCGCTTCATCAAGTAAGTTGATACATTCTATTTTAAGCACATTTATGATGATTAATTTTGCATAATCCCTTTTACTACTGGCAAATGCTTCTGTTTTACTAATATTTGTAAGCTCTAAGGAGGAAAGAGAAAAAGAAGAAGAATTTTATGGCTATAGAAATATGCCTTTGTTGCAAGCTTAAAATTATTTATGGCGATAAGCATCCCGGATGATACATTTCTCACCCACATCAGTGTTAACCAAGTGACAAGTACATGTACACTACTAAGAATTAAAGTGACTGATCTATCTATCCGTAAATGCATATGAGTGGTTTGATTAGGCTAGCTCGCTGATGAAATTGATTCTCTTATTCTTTGTTAGTTTTCCCCTTCTCTGGCTCATATGATATAGATGTTAAAGAGAAAATTAAACATGCTTATTGATTGATAAGAGGCATTTGGTGTTTAGTAATTTACATAAGAAACGTTCGGTTCCCAGCACTTCGGGAGGTGCTCAAATGTTGAAACGGTACATGGTAGATGCGGTTTTGATTTAAGTTGTGATGGAAAATGCTTATGGTTGTCCTACATTTGCACATTTGTAACATCAAACCCTTAGGAAAAATATGAAGTTATAAACAATTTAATCATGGAGTGGAAAGAGCTAGTTTCGTGTAAAAAATATTCCAATTCTTTATTTAAGAAACCCACCCAGTTTCTAACGAGATACCTAGTCAAGAATTTGTCTCGCATGTTCTTGTAGTTTGTCACCTCATACTAAAAAGAAAATGTCATCGAAAGTTACCTAATGGAGAAATTATATGTGCTACCTACTTAGCATCATTATTTTCTGTCTATTTTGAACTTATAAGCGCTGAAGAATGGCTTGATCATTAGGTTAAAAAAAAAAATACTAATCTAGCTAGCAGGCGCCTCAATCTCGTCCAGAACGAAGCCCTTTTTGTCAGTTGATTTTGGACAGTGTTAGTCAACTTTTGGACATAGCTATTGTCATTTCGTGTTGGTTTTTTTGGTGTCTTATTACTCGCACATGTGAAAAGCCAAACCAAAGGGAAAAAAACAACGTCTCTCATCGTTATGCAGCGACAAGTAAAGCGTTCAAAGACTGCTTAAATGTCTCCATCCCTCCCAAGACCACTGGACCCTTTCTGTAGGTTGATGCTAAATGATTGATGAACCATTCTTTTTTCCCTCTTCCGTTATGTCGGGTTTATTTGCGTGTCGGTGCATGTGTTTGTGTGGTGATGTTACAACCAAAAGCGAAGAGACAAAATGCACACGCCAACTCGGTTTTCAGTACATTTCGGACCTTGCATTTGCTTATATTTCATCGTCCGATTCAATATTCCATAATTGCAGTCTGAAAACTTGCAAGTCCGATGATCAAATTCTTTGAATACGCAGGGAGGAGATCCAACGCATCAAAGCAGGGAATCCTGATATAAGCCACAGGGAAGCTTTTAGTGCTGCTGCGAAGAACGTAAGTATCCAAACTTCCATCAAAAAGAATTTAACGACAATCTTTACCACGGTTTTTTTTTTTTTTTTTTTTTTTTTTTTTTTTTTGCTTTTCCTCTCTATTGAAAGGTCGCTCTCCGGCCTCATTTCCCTCCACTTGTTCATTGGGTTCATTCATTTTTTCTATCTACTCTCCATTTGAAATGTTCAACCTGTGATCGTTTCATTAGAAAAAAGCTTTCGATTCTGATGATCGTACGTTCGTGTTCTTTTCCACCTTTTTGCAGTGGGCCCACTTCCCCCACATCCATTTCGGACTCATGCCTGACCAGCCCGTGAAGAAACCTAATATCTGCCAGCAGGTAATATGCTTCGAAACCCTAAAATCAGTTCTACTGCTGATTAGGTTGTTAATCATCTACTAATAGAGATCTAAAGCTGACACATTGTTGGATGACACATTCATATTAAAAGGAATATAGTTTTGATGTTTTTGAAATGTATCATGGCCGATATTATATATAAAATGATATTAGAATTCTGACATACCTTGAAATAACGTGGGTTGGGAATTTTGTAGGAAGGAGAGGACGTGCTGAGAAAAGATGGTGGGCTCTTCGGAACTGCGAATGTGGGAGTGTCACCTTACTGAGAAAATCTACGTTGGGTGTCTGTTTAAATTTCTGGAACTGTCCTATTTTTTTTCCCTCTTTTTAAAGTTCTTCGTTTGTGGAGGACTCTTGACTGTTCACCGGTTTCGGGGTTGCTTAAATTCGCGTTTGTCATGGTCAGATGGGGGTCAATTCCGAAATCTACTGAAAACAATGTTTGTGACTCGACATAACAGCTAATTCCAGGTGACCGAGACATGCTCTCTCCTTAATTGCTGTCTGCAATTCTATATAACACCTGCTATAAGATGTGACTAATATGTTACTAAAGTGATAATGTAAATATTGTCACATTCAGTAAATCTTTCATACGTTTTAAATATGAACTAAATCTGAATCATCTTGCAGTAATACAAACTTTGTTCTTAAATGACTCAAATGAAAACTTCTCCTTCTGAGTTTTTTCTTTTTCTAATTATTTCGGCACTAGATCTAGATCATACTATTTTGCTACTGATGATTGAAGATAAAGCTTATATGATCCTTTTTCTTCCTTTGGTCCATTTACATTGATTATTCAAATATATTAGAAAAGCCACCTTGTCATAGAATGCAAGAGGTTTTATGGCATGGAATGATGAAATTATGGCTCAGCAAATATCGATAATTTAATTAGTACATAAATAGTAAAGATACATGAGTAAACCAGAAGGCACCCATCGAAAATAGGAGAACATAAGGCCCGATACGGACATCACAGAAGCCCCAAACTTAGAGGATCGGAAAAGTTCAACGCAAGGTGCGGAGACGGCCGCCAATGTTGGCTTAAGCTCCAACGAGCAGCAAGTCGTGACAAATGAAGATGATGAAGTTAGGCTAGGATTTCGGTAACAGGATAAGTAGGCAGCTACCGTGATATGTTATATGGAGATGATAAAGGACGATAAAAGGCCTCACCAAACTTCGGCAGAGGAGATGCGTGAAGGCGGCGGCAAGTAACCAAACAGCGATACCGTTTACTAAACAGACATTTGACCAAAGGGTTAGGGTTTATTGCATGCAAACTTCTGATAATATTAGACGAATGCAATGACGCACATGAGTTGAAATTTTGAGCAACCTCATGTAGATCTAGTACTTGCTACAATTCAACTGCACCGGCGGCTTCCTCCTCAGGTGACTTTCATGCTTTTGCGCACGAAGAAGGTGATTGATTTATCTCTTTTCTTTTGTGTATTCAATAGCCAGATTGCTCTCTCAATTAATTTTCAATGGAAATTGATAATTATAATAACAAATTGTGTTATTCAATAGAAAGATGAAATTTACAGTGAATATTGATTTACAATGTAGAAACAAATTCTGAAGCAGGGTCAGTATTTGCTTATCATCTTTCTGTTGATTAACACATTAGTGTTGAGGTACGGGCTAATCCCGTGCATATCTTTGTAGTGGGCGATGTGGGGAATTTTAAGAATGTACTTATTTATAGTGTTATGTCCTATTGTTTTGGTTTCTCGCTTTTCTATTAGATAATACGTTATATATGCACTGTAAGTCCATTTCGTAATAGTTTAAACTTTAGAGAAACAAATTTATTTAGCATGATATTGGAGCACGGGTCAGGGTTTGAATAATGCGCACATACACTCTCTCAATTTTCTCTTGTTTATTATCCCTATTATTCTACCTGCTTTCTTGTTCCAACCGTAATCTAGTTGACGGGGTTGCGTCCACTTCCTAACTTGCGTATTAAAGATCGACTTACATGCGAGGAAACCATTAACTTGTCATAAGTATGTTGGTGTTTTAATTTCTAATAACTTAAGCTCCTGGAAAATAATTGTTTGATTAACATAAACCAAGTAGGGGTGATTGGGGAAGTTTCAAAGGGAAAAAGAAATTGTGATTTTAACAATCTCGATATTGTTTTGAAACATTTCTAGGGAAAATTTTTTGCATTGAGAGACTCATATGACTAAAGAACGTGAAATTTTTAGAGCTATAGCTACTTTTTCTTACCTAAAGTACGAGAAGACTTCGTAAAAATCTTGGAAAAAAAAGGATTCCCATGCATGAGGGACATTCGTGGGTCCTAACAATAGTCTAAGGTATTATAGCAGAGAATATCTCCTCCTCAAATGCATGGGTCCATATGACCAAGAAAATGTGAAAATATTAGACTATCTCCAGCTTCCATGGAGCCAACTAACTCCTTAAATTCATGGGAAGAAAATTTCATGGTACCCGGACATTGTGCAGTGGTAGATAGACATCAACCTTTATTTAATAACCTCCATTTCGTAGCAAGTTGGGTTAGGCTTCGTTCGAGCATATTTACTTATCGTTATTCCACTATGTGCAATAACTAAATAATACAAGAGATCGCAAATTCGAGTCATATTGATCGTGAGCAAATCTCCAGCTAGCATGTACCTTGGTATTTGCTACCTCATATAAAGAGAAGCTCGGGACAGAACTGCATGATGCAGAAGTCTCACGTACGGTTCCTTGAGAAGAGAGCGGCTACTTACGGGCGCTACGACCAACCACCACCATTCAAGTCTGTTTTGGGGGCCAGCCCTTACCCTATCATTATTATTGGGAATGGGGTTTGAGATAGAAAGATCAAGGCAGCATATCGATTTTTCCTTTATACTTAACTTGGATATGTATTTATGCTAACTGGTTATTCTGTTGATTCTTCTCCAAACAGGAACCACGAATTTACAGACATCATCAACAACGGAATTTAGTGAGTGGGCGCCAAATCTTTCTATAGATCGCTTCTTTCGCCTCTCTCTATGTAAAACTCATAAGCTATAAACGGTAGGGATAATCATCCAGGTCTTATTATGCAACAAAGAGATCTGGCCATAGCAGGGCTTGCCACTGCTATAGGAGGATGAGACTGCAAAGGTGCTGACAGCTCGCCGAAGCATCTCGCCGAAGCTGGCAAGGCATGAAGAAACAAGGATGGGTGGTAATTTGCCAAAGCTAGCAAAGCGTTATGTTGTTAATTTGGGAAAAGTACCAAAAATGTTCTGAACCTATTGCATTAATATTAATTCAGTCTTAAATATTTTAATTGGATTAATTTAATCCTCAACATTTTCATATTGGTATAAATTCAATCCATCCGACCAATTTAGATTAGAAATCAGTGACATGGACTCTGGGCATCCTACATGGCATCATCGATGCCAACGTAGATATTTTTTACTAATTTTTTATTTTTAAATTTTAAATTTTTAAATTTTTTTCCTTTTTTCTTATTTCTCTTTTTTTTTTCTTTTCCTATTCTTCTTCTTTGGATAGTGGCTGGTTTGGCCATCGCTAGTGATCGCCCACAGGCAGGCATCGGTAAGGGCATCATGGCCCTTGCCAACCACAAGCAAGCGGTCATGCTCTAGGCGAGGGCAACCCTCACCAAACTTGACAAGGGAGTTGTGGTTCTAGTCCTCGCTAGAGGCCGCAAGGTCAACTTTCACTAGATTTGGTGAGGGTCGAGCCCTTGCCAAATTCGGCAAGGGCCACCCTCACCTAGGTCGTGACTACAAGGGTTATGCCCTCACTTGTGGCTGGTGAGGGTCACAACACCCTCGCTGGCCCCTGCATGTGGCTAGTCGCTAACCATTGCCTATACCAACCACTATCCAAAGAAGAAGAATAGGGAAAAAAAAAGAGAAGAAAAAGAAGAAAAATGATTTAAAAAAAAGATTAAAAATCAAAAAATTATTTTAAAATGTCCACGTCAGTGCCGGTGATGTCACGTAGGATGGCCGACATTCACGTCACTGATTTCTAGCCTATATTGGCCGAATGGATTGAATTGATACCAATTTGAAAAGTTTATGATTAAATCGGTATCAATGCAATAGGTTTATGACTTTTTTGGTACTTTTCCCGATCAATTTCGTTCTTTAAAGATTCCCAATTTTTTTTTTTTTTACTTTTCTCTTTAAATGCTGGCCGAATCCACTCAATACGCCGAAAATACATGTGCCCCAAATTATTGTCCTTTGTGGCCGAATTCTCAAGGTCCCTTCAATAATGCTCTCCATGTCGACCTCAATAAATCAATGTCTCCTAACTTGAAGGACCACATGGACCATCTTAGGTGATCAATGGGCTTGTTCTAATTTTTCAATCTATGAGCTTAGCCCTACTAATTTAATTAAATGGTTCCTTTAGTAATTAAATATTTATTTATTAATTAAATTGTTCTAATTTGATTAAGCTTGAAATCTCCCTACACTTGTCCAATTATAATCCAAATTATGTGGGTCTAATTAAAATGCTTTTAATATGCAAATGTAAATTTTAAAAAATTATTTTTTGTTTAGGAGTTGAGTCATAATTTTTTATGCAATAAAATACTTAAATAGATATTTAAAAATTTAGGTGTCAATGGATATGTTGCAAAGGGAGATGAACAAGACTCTCGATAGCATCATCGAAGAACATAAGATGGAAAGAAACAGATCTTCGAGAATTAATGAGGAGAACATCTTCTTGATATGCTCTTGAGACTTGGACAGTCCAAGGAGGTCGTGTTTCATCCGATTGCCGATGATATTAAAGGTCTTATTCCGGTAAGTTTATGCAGTGATTTTTTTTAGTTATTGTTTGCACGAAACATTAACCAAGTTGTCAACATAAGTACGCACATTGCTAGAGTAGATATGTATCAAAAGCATGGGTCATTGTCGACAATTGTGGGAATTGTTATCATATTGGCATACATTGATGATCATGAGTTGTGCTGTCAATATACAATAATGAATGGTTGATGATTATCATAATAGAGTTGGTCGGTAAAGTGCATTTGGTAACTATTTTACTCTTGAGAACAATTTCTATTTAGAAATGATTCTTTTTTATTTTGTTCCCTAGATGAATTTTTGAGCATTTAAAGCGTTTGGTAATTATTAGAAATTTCTATTCCCGAAATAAAAATGTGTTTGGCATGACCCTTAATTTTTTTGTGACTTAAAATTTTTTTAAAACTTTTTAATATATTTTAAATACTTTTATTATATTTTTAAAATTTTATTTTAATTTATTAATAATATTATTATATTTATATTTATTATAAATATTTTTAAAATTTTATTTTATTTTATAATAATTTTATTATTATATTTGTAAAATTTATTTTAATTTTTTAATAATTCATTATATTTTTGCGACTGGCTAGAGGAAGAAGAAAAGAAAAAGAAAGAGAAAGAAAAGAAGAAAAGAAAAGAGAAAAAAGAGAGAGTATGGTTTGGCTTGATTTTGGAGTTATTCATGAGAACAAAGAAACAACTTTTTTTTACTTATTGATTTTGTTCTAAATCTATTTCCATAACAAATTTGTTCCTGGGAACAAAAATGTTAACAAATGGAATTTCGTTCTTCTTTTGCTCAAAAAAAGAAGAAGGAATCATATATTGTTTGACACGTTACCAAATAGGCCATAATAATATTGATTAGAAGGGGATTGAAAAATTACTAATTGAGACACTGGATGAAGAGCAAATAGAAGCAAAGCACCAAAACTCAATTACAATATTATCATTGGTAAGTAAAGCAATGAAGCCAAGTGAATAGTAGGAGAAGGAATGGAGTTAACTCAACAGCAAAGTGCAAGAGATTGAGGTGCGAGTTTTAGAGAGTAATCATTAGAGATGAGATCACGGTGACATGAAAGTATGGAAACAAGATTCTTGGATACATGGAAGCATGGCTACAACTGTAGATCAATTACTCATAAGTAGTTAAGTTGAGAACATTGTAAATATTAGTGTTTGTCCACTCGAGGCCGCCTGCGCATAGACAAATAAACAGGTTACCTTTTAATTCCTACACTATAGTTATAGTTTCAAGATCTATGTTCAATTAAATTCTAGCATGTATCTTTGTTGTAGTTTATGGGTGCCACATCATCGATTACATTTCGATTTTGCGTTTTTATGTTCTTAGGCTTTTCAAATTTTGATATAGTTTGTGTACATTGGATTTTGTTTGAAGTGAAGTTATCAATTCCCTTGTTTATTGGTGATATTTCTTATCTTGAATTACTACAGAATTTGTCTTCTCTAATAAAAATCAAAGAATGACTTTCAGCAAAATATATTAGGTTGGGGAGTTGAATTTTGGTGAAATAATTCTACATGGTGTCTCCAATAATTAATAAATTTAAGGTATCCTAATATTATTTGGTTTAGTGATATGTCCAACTTGAATGTGTATTTCACCAAGGATGAGCATGTATATAAAGTTGGTTGTGTTGAGGCTAACAATATGACTTAGAAGGGGAAGTTGAATATGTTGTGGGATGATAGTGTAAAACTTTTGCGAAATATCAAACGATTAGCATACAAGATAGTGTTAGATGCAAGTCAGTGTGTGTGATGCTAGTAAGTAAGCAAAGTGAGATAAGTAGATAACACAACGATATACAATAGTTCAACTTTATATCCTATTGAGAAAACCTCTTATGTATTTTGAAGCTAATAAAACAATGCATGATTTATTGAGATTTTGATATATGTATGAAGTTGTTTATGTTTTAAGTAATATCCGTGTAAAAAGAAACTTGAGATAATGAGTGAAAAGATTCTAAATAGCTAGAAGGACCTATATGAAAAAGTCTAGAAAAATGAGAAGTTTATAAAAACTTGGAGGTATAAAGGTAAACGGTATATAGGATTAACATCACTATTGTACTTTAAGTGTCAAATGAGAAATAGTATGATATAGCCGGAATCTAATATAAGCAGAGGACTAGTGAAAGTTTAATATCATCAATAACTAGGAACCTTGATATAAGCGGAGCACCTATACTACTTGCAAAAACAACTTTGCCACGAACTTCAAGGTTATTGTTTTGAGATATTGTTATCATTGCTTAATAGCTAGTAACATGGTGTGAATTTCTACTTTAGAAGATCTTGTTGATATTTGATCTTAAAGATTATCCATGAGAAATATTCCATCAATGAGATATCTTGAATGATAGACAATTATCCTGAAGGCAAGATACTTTCCATACAAGAGCTACTCTATATTTGGAAGTCAAGATTTGATTGTATGGGCAACCAAATCTATAGATCTTTGATTGATACTACTTTTTCTTTATTATTTCCTCAATGATTGCCCAATAGCTAGATTGAAGATTGATCCTCTTAAAGATTGTTTAATGGGAAGTTCAGATGTTGAGGAGTATAAAAGGAGATTAATAAGACACCGAGCAAAGAAGATTGATTTAGGGTGCAAAATCTAATTTTAGAGAGAGCTTTTCATTCTTTAAATTGTCTTTTGAGAGCATTCATATTGTAATCTTTCAAGAAGTATTGACAGTGCTATAGTTTGTGTTTAGATGTGAGATAGTGAGATTTATCAACATGAGTAAAAACAATACCAACTTCAAGGAGAAAATGCTTACATATAAGTGGCCCATTCTACTAAAATTTCAAGAAGATTTATAATGGAATCTAGCCAATAGATTACTAGTGTGGGAGAGTGGACGTAGACTTACACCAAGTTGAACCATTGTAAGTTTTGTGTGCATCATTCTCCATCTCTTTGCTCATAGTCATTTACTTCTTGATAGAAACACATTGCACTATGTTACAATATAATCAATTTGCATTTACATCAACTCTCTACATTACTCAGTAAAACTTATATCAAACTTGACTATTTTAAAACTGTATTATTTATCAAGTTTCTTGAAATCACCTATTCATCTTCTTTAGATGATAGTATTAACCAATATCAATTGATATTATAGCCTAGTGCTTATTGTTTTAAGGTGTTTACTTTTGAGTTAATGGTATGTTATAGCTAGCATGCTTGGATCAAGTATTGTTGAAGGACAAAGCAACACTACACCTCCTTGCATTGATGGAAATGATTATGATGTATGAAAAAATAAAAGGAAAGCTTTCATCAAATCCACATATCCTCTGACATGAGATGTTGTATGTAATGGAGTGAATCCTACAACTAGAACCACTGTCACACCTATTTCTTCAAATAAAGGAAAAACAAATAAGAACTCAAGTCCAAAAACCACAATTACTCCATAGGAGTTGTCCAATAGAGAAGCAATATTGCTAAAACTATTTATTCTCTTTATTTTGCATTATCTTCTCCTGAGTATGATCATGTTTTTTCATGTGAAACAGCTAAGGAAATATGGAACAAACTTCAAGTGACATTTGAAGGATGCGAGAGAGTCAATGAAACAAAAGCAAACATTCTTCTTGGCAAATATGAGTCCTTCAAGATGATACTGAATGAGTCACTTCCTCACATGTTCAGCAAATTTATTGATATCATCAATGGACTTGCAAGGGAAGCCAATCTTGTTTGAAGAGAAAGTAAATAAGCTTTTGCAAGGACTTTCAAAGGAATGGAATAATATTAAAACATCTATTCGAGAAACACAGAGAATCATACCTCTCACTACTAGTTATGAACTCACTAGGACTCTCGTGCCATACAAAGCTAAGCTTATAAATGATGAAGAAGATCCCAAAGGTAAGAAGTCAATTGTTTTGAAATTTAACATTCATGATTCAAATGATGCAGATTTTGAAGAAGATGATGAAGACGACGAAGAACTAGCTCTAATGGTATAGAAATTCAAAGAGATGGCCAAGGAGGGAAGAAATTTCAAAGGAAGAAGTAGTTCAAGCAATTGAAAAAAAGAAGAAGGTCCATCAAGAATCAAGAAGTTAAGGATATAATATGCTTTGATTGCAGGAAATGAGGGTATATCAAATCAAACTGTTTACCTTTAAAGAAGAAGAGATGAGAGTTTGAAAAGAAGAAGAAAACCCTGAAGACAAAGACTTGGGGCAACATTTAGTGTGAAGAAATCGATGAGGATGAGTATACAAATATATGTTTAATGACAGGCTTGGATTCTTAAGAAGAAATCAAGGTAATTCATTGTGAGATTACATATGAAGTGTGGTATTATATTGATGAGTTATGTTTGGAATATAAATCGGCTCTTAAGAAAATTTTGAAGTTGAAGAAGGAAAATCCGAGGCTACGGCAACATGATCTTTTCAAAAAGCGAAGTCATGCTAGTGGAAGCTTTCACGTAATGGTCAAGTGAATTTGCTTTTGGTCATTTTTCCCTTGCCTTTGCCTTTAAAGAAACCTGCAAACAACCTTTGAAGGGACGTGCAGAAATGCTTTTGCTATTGAAGGCAACAAGCCTTTGATAGGGTACCTTCGTCAACCTGATATCATCCGCTCTGATCGCAATCCGACCATGCCTACACAGAGTTTCAAAAGGCAATCCTATTAATTTACGAATTTCACCCAAACTCCAATGCAGCTAAAGGCAGGCCTATCTCGTGGAAGCCGCCGTAGCACCCATATTCTTCTCGCTTTAGTCAAAAGTCACTCGTGCTTACATAGTTCCACAATGAATTTGTGCTAAGTTGAGATTGCGCAGGACTCATCTCGTAATAAGACAACTCACGCATGGACGGACCCCACCTATCTCTCAAGCGACACAACGAAGGAATTTACTGGATTTTCCTACCCTCACCGCCCGTCACTCTTATCCCCGTCACCGACCGCTTCGTAGCCGTGCGATTCAGCTGAATCTCTACCGGTCGGCCGCGCGGTCTTCTCTCGTCAACCGATCCAATGCCCGCCAGAGTTCGGATTGTCTCGCTTTCTAAACTTTGTACAAGGTTGCCGCTCCTATTTCCGCTCTCAGCAGCCCGAACTTGAATCGAAACGCGATGCTCGTTGAAGAACCCTAACCCTCGATTTCTTAAGGAAAAATAGAAGGTGGGTTCTTTCTTCGGAGTCGTTTCGTTGTCGCTGAAGATTCAAAGACGGAATTTTGCTGAAGACGATGGTCATTGGGAATCTTCTTGACATTCATCCCACAGAACTGAAATTCACGTGTAAGTTTCAGTGATCGTGTAGCCTTATGTAGTGTTTGTTGGTGTTTCGCGAGCGAGGATCATGTGTTTTTTTCCTTGTTTCGAATTTTGGTAATCGTGGGTTGTTTTTGTTTTTCCTCTTTGGTTGATATGGCTTTTGTTGGCGTGCGGTTGTTGAAGTTGAACTGAGGAGGCAAGCTTCGTGCTCTGTGCAACTCAGCAACAAGACGGACAAGTTTGTAGCTTTCAAGGTGGGTATCTTATTTTCCTTGTGTTCAATTCTAATGGCTTGAGCTGTGGGTTGAGATTTAATCCTGACAAATATTTTGTGAACGGGGACGTAGGTGAAGACGACCAATCCGAAGAAGTACTGCGTTCGTCCGAACTCCGGTGTTGTCCTGCCCAGAGCGACATGTGGTTTCACTGGTAATTTTAGTTTGCCTTAATGAAATATCGAATCGCAAAATATCATGGTGTATTGATGAATTAGCCTGCAACCGCATTCTTAAGTATTTAAGTTTTGTTGTAAGCAAACAATGTTCTCTGTTTCTGTTGAGTAATGGGTAGGCATGGTTTGCCCTTTCTTCTATGTTTCCACATTACGTTTATTATGCTGGACTGTATTTGGTAGTCACAATGCAGGCCCCAAAAGAGGCACCTCCTGATATGCAATGCCGGGACAAATTTCTTATTCAGAGTATTGTTGCCCCACATGGTGCAACTATGAAAGAGATAACACCAGAAATGGTGGGTCAATCTGCATCTTCAGAGCATCTTATGATCCCTATGTTTCCTTTACCACCCTCAATTTGAATGACTTTGAAGGGGTGATTGTAGTTTAATAAGGAGTATGGGAAGACTTTGGAGGAATTCAAATTGCGGGTTGTCTATATTCCTGCAAATCCTCCCTCTCCTATCCCTGAAGAATCTGAAGAAGGATCTTCTCCAACGGCATCTCCTCTTGAGGATGGAAACGAGACCAGCTCATTATTTGATGTTGTGATTTTTGCTTGTTCTCTGTCATCTTTTCCTTAATATGAACCTTCTGCTTCAAGTGCCTCATGATTTGTAAAATTCTAGGTA
The DNA here is from genome assembly GCA_014182895.1 of Angophora floribunda. Lineage (NCBI taxonomy): Eukaryota > Viridiplantae > Streptophyta > Magnoliopsida > Myrtales > Myrtaceae > Angophora > Angophora floribunda. The sequence continues at coordinate 18,955,015 of CM024708.1, read as the reverse complement.
ACAAGATCTTTGGAAACACCCAAGAAGAAGTCTTTAGAGGTAAACTTCTTACTTTTTATCCTTATTTGAATTTGATTTTGTCCTTGATGATGAGGTTTTTATTTGACACCTCAAAGAGGTTTCAGGTTATGATATCCTACTGCACTAGTTTTATATTTTGTCTTTGTCAATCAGTTTTGCTCTGTCCTAACTTGTTTGAATTATAGGAACAGCAAGGGGTTGTGCAAATGCTGCTATTTGTATATTTTTTTTTCATTAGTATAAAAAAAATGAACCCAGTTGCTGAAGCTGACACAGAATATGCTTAAAAGGACTTATTTGGGGAAGAAGTTCCTCGAATGTTTTATTTTGAAAGTTCTCTGGTGGTGGTTCCTTATCCGAGAACAACCTCCTTTTCTCTTTTCTTCTGCTGATAAAGTAAATATATCAGCAAACAGGTATGACTAATTGTCCATTCATCAAATGGATCTTTCGTCCAGGGACATGAATAAAGTGAAATCAAATGCAGACACAAACCATGTTTGGAGAAAAGTTAATTAAGAAAATGAATGTGGGAAACAAAGTAGGAGTAAGGACAGCAGAGGTAGAGACAAAATGAGGTTATTTCGGTTGTGTGGAAGGAGGGTGAGTGAATTCAAAAGAAATCTGATGTTTTTCATCTTGCCATAATGTGCTTCACGTATAATTTTACTTTTATGAAGAACAGTAACTTCAATTAATATCTGCAAACTTTCTCTTCTAAAATTATGAGGAAGGATTAAGGGGCTGAAGAGAAAAACACTTCCTCCGACTTTCTACTCTATCTCCATTATCTGCTCTTTTCCAAACAAAGGAAATGTCAATCCTCCCCCCTCTCTTTCAGACACCGTATTTGCTCCACCATCATGCTCTCTGCCCTACTTTTGAGATTCCGCTGCTATGGACATGCACTCATTAATCAAGGAAAAAGATATGCTGCCATAGAGATTCTCGGTTCATTTCCTATAGGGACGTAAGACAGTATTTACGGACTTTAGAGTTTTTATACTGACAGTATTTAAAAGAAGGATAAAGAAGAAAAAGAGTTAGTTGACTAATTAAGCCATTCCATACAGTTCTTGAGTCCCTCCAACATTTGATCATTAGTTAAATTTTGTTGGTTAGGTTTTTGATCTGTAGAAGAGAAAGCTTTTGAATGATGTTTGTATTGTGATAACTGCTTCGCTATAGTAGTACTAGTTAAAGCCCACACTTAGTAGCAGAGTACAGTTTTTTTGTCTATTAAATCTGTAGTCATAATTACAGGAAATTCACCATATTGTTGGGTGATTATTATAGTTTGCTTTACTTGTGATGACCATATTCTTCAGATTTTATGTGCTGTATATGGTTCTTTGATGACCTAGCTAATGTTGACTTTTATTCTGCAGACATGGTCTATTATTTCAGAGCTGACTGAGGAGAAAACTTTAGCCTTGCAACAGACGCAGAAGTTATCTCAGGAACTGGTAGGTTGATAACATCATTTTGTATACTAAAGGTGTTTGTAACTCATATTGCTCTTCATGTAGATTGATGAGTTAAGGCAAATAGCAACTTCATGATGTTTCTAGGGTGCTACTGTGCTTCTTTGACTTCATGTTCTCAAGATCTTTATGGATAGTTTAGGTTAGCAGGATGGAGCAAAGAACCAGTGAAACAGTTTTAGCAGTGGAACCACCTTTAGTCTCTTGCTCTGTTTAATGTCCATTCTTGAGTGTGACAATTGACATTCTTCATGAAGGCATGTTGGTAAGGCCCGACTTGTCACCCCTTTCATGTAATTGAAATTTTGTACTGGGTATATTAACAAATACATGGACCATCTGTATCCTAATTCAGGAGGTACTAGATAGGGTAATGGATGATGGGGTTTTATGCAATTGGATGAGTTGTTTAGCAGTAAGATTCATTTACATAGTAATTAAGGTTGCTCTTTGACGATAGACTATGGATGGGAGTTTTTCATATGTTTCAGATTCCTAGGTTTCTTATATTTACTTCATTGCAGACCTTTGAGTATGAGATCCATGACTTAAAAGACACTAAAAAGATGCGAACACATACTTCTAGACTTGTCTTCTTCTTGTTCTTTTCTTTTTTTTAGTTTGAAAAGAGTAGGTCATTCCCATCAAAGTACTTAATACTCAGTAGTCCCTCTTTCCTCTGCCATGGCGATTTTACTTGCTATTGGTCATTTGAGCCCTTTTGGGGGCATTTGCATTCTGTTCCTTCTGCCACATTTTGTTACATGGTGGTATCGTATGGCAAACTACATTTATAGATATCTGTGCTTTCTATTAATCATGTCTCGGTTTTTATTTTGGTCCCTCGAGCAGGATTTGCTGAGAAAAGAAGTTAGGGAGAATTGTTCGAACAGCTACTTCTTATTGCTTTCTGCATTGGTTGGTTTACTGGGCATCCTGGTCGGCTACTCCATAAAATAGGAGCTACCTCTGAAGGATAACTCTGTTATTTGGGTGCAGGCTTCATTGTTTGAGAGCTTGCTTGACCTTCACAGTTTTTACAACTTAGCATGTACATTTGGAGGATCTTTAAAGGTAATTAAGTATAAAATGATTTTGATGTTTATCGGAGCTGGACGTTTAAGATTTCAGGGATCAAGATCTTGTGAACCTGGAGGTCGATCATGCAAATGGACCTCTTAGGATCGCTTCCCTTGGTTCTCCTAAATCTTTCGAGTCTTTGTGCATGAATTCTCTTTCCCTAACTTATGAGGATATCAAGATGTGCCGTGTTGAACCTATTCTGCCAAAGAGCAGATGTTGACAGATGACATTACTTTCGAAACAAAGGTGACCTGAAATTGTGAATGAGAGGCTTTGGCCGTGGCTCAAGGTGGCCATATGAAGATGCTAGCAAGTCACTAGATAGAGAGGCTTCTTGCTGCAGTGCCAGAAAAAGGAGAATGACAATGCTGGACAAAAGAATCAAACAGAACCACTTCATAACAATGTTATCCAATACAGCTCTCTGTGCGATAAATACAAGAGAATTTTGAGATGTTCTTAAAAGCTGCATTTTGTTTATTTTGATGGAACAAATAGTCAATGTGTTCATCAAAGATAAAAAGGTAGGAAAATTTGGGGGCAAATGGGTGATTTGTTCATCGCAGATAAAGGAGCATTTGTAGTAGTTCACTGAAGCATACTTGAGTGGCCTCTGATTAGCAGGACGCTAATGGATGTACTCAAATCTCTCTCTCAAAAGTAATCCTCAATGACCAGGAAGAATCCATAAATTATCTATTAAGGAAAAACGTCAACTTTTCATACACAGATGTCACAAATTCTATGCATCATGATCGGTCATATTCAACCTACCCGTCTCTAAAATGAATCAAACGGTGTTTCTTTAGTCTGCCAATAACAGGTCTATCTCCCCACAAAGGCGCAATTGGTTCTACAACAAGGTGTGCACGCACAAGCTGCTGTGCAAGCAGTTGCAAAGAACACCTCTACATACAACTCAGTGTCTCGCGAGGTGACCAAAGTGTAAATAACACTCCATCCTCAGTATAATAGGACAAAGATGACCATACCAGCAACATGATCAAACACTGTTTAAGTTTAGGGACAACACTACAATGGACCAAACATGTCAATTTTCATTCTCATGCCCCGCTCATCAGTCAAAGCATTACGACGAGGGTTACATCATTTTTGAAAGAGGAACTTCTTTTACCATTTATCCGAGTGTGTATAATCTGCATGCATTGATTTATAGAAGTAATCTCCAATTTGTTCAGCCATGGCAAGACTTGAATCCTGTTTGCTTATGTTGGAGCTATGGATGAAGAGCTTAGCAGCATTCTTGATTTGGAACGGCGCAGTAACATCATCATACCATTTTCCTGCTGCTAAACTAATTCAATGAACACTTAATCAATCACTAAGAGCATTGAGGATGAACTGAGGTGCTCTCGGGGTTAAGCATGCCCCACTTGAAGGAGTTGATTGCAACAGGTCATGAAAACTCTTCATGTTTATCTGTTTTTCTCCATGAAAATGTCAAGAAATGGTCACTAAAACTCATTCCTTACTAGAACGACATCTTCACATTTCTTAATCTTTCTTTCCTATAAAAGGGTTCTTCAGTCAAAGGGCTTCCACCAAATGAAAACAAATATAATGGAACATTTCATTAATCTTTCTTTCCTGTAATTCATGATTCAAGAAACGGCGGGAACACAGCATTTCTGAAATAAATCAACCAGAAATGGAAGTTGAATTGACACTGAATGGTCTTTGCCTGAACATGAACTTCTTGGATCGACTTGTAAATTGAACAGTCTTTCAGACATGATTACCAGTGACAGTAATGATCAAGTGGAGAACATAAGCTTTGCTTCCAAACTAGAAAATACTATCTGAAGTTCTAGAAGTCATAAGGAGCCCAGAGCCTTGTAACACTCCAAAACAAATGGAGGACTCAGGGATTTCTTCTATCTGCCACAGCCATGATGTCGATCTCCAACAAACAATCCAATATTTTGTGGATGTGCCTACAATGAGCAAATTCATGACAAAATCAGCATCTAAAATAATGAACTCAGAGATTCAGAGAAATTGCTTCGCCCTTGAAAATGTAAAGATCTTTGGCTTTGGGAAATTTTCTGCAGAGTCGAGTATTTTCAGGCAGAGTGTGAGCCTTTTCTAGTTAACAAAGTATTCTTGGATACATGACATAGTTCAGCTGCATACACTTACTGTGATTAAAAGTAGCAAAGACACAGAACAACATCATTGTAAGAGCCTAATGCAGTGAGGGAGTCTGAGCAAAACAATTAAGGTGAAATTCAAGCAAAGTAAATCATCAGAATCATTGAGCATAAGATAAAGGCAGGGAGGATGTTGTTTACCATTGTAGCTGAAATATGGCACGCGAAGTAGGACCCCTTAAAGGGTATATGCTCACTGCTATAGGTTTTAAGGGAGACTATGGCATTATCCTCCCTCCATTGAGCTAACCTCATTGATCCTGCAATTGATATCATTATTGTCTACTAGGTAACTCCTTCCATCTTTAGCCAAAGACAGTAGATTCACCATAGATAGTGCCAGCACCTTCATTTTGTCGCAGATGTTGAACCCTGTCAAGGAAGTCCCAAGAAAGACGAATAAAATGGATTGTTCCTTGAGTCTCCAATTCGCCATCTCAAAGGTAATCATAAAGAATCTCAACAAGAACGTTTCATGAAAGACATGAACCGTGAACATGACTGGAACAGTGTCTTTCTTTTCTTCTGCCAAGTGATTTAACAGTGTCTATCTCATGTAAGAATGCCGAAACGTGATGATCGGATTCTTATTCCATAATACAATAAATCCTCCGAACTCATGTAGGTCAAAGTCCACCAGAGGATGTGCTATCAATGGTTTAACAGAGGAACAATGTCCAAGCTATAAATAGTTTGCATAGCGGGTGTCTTATCATATCATTGCTAAATCGCTACTAAAAAGCAAACCCACCAGCAGACAGAAAAACTGAAGAAAGCGACCCAGAAAAACCACAGCCCCAACATTACCAAAAAAAATAAACCACAGCCCCATCAAACAAGCATCACCCATCGCAGTTTCAAACCCGCCAAACTAAATAACCCATTATCATTCCCAAAGGACAACAAAGACCCAAATTACATCGAATTCATATCCTTCTCGCGATGAAAAGAACATCCGACTTTTTCCCATACATTGTAAGCGGATGTACATCAGTTGGGAACCAGAGGCCCCCGTCACGGGCTCGCGGCAGGGAGTACCTATCAACATCGATGGAAACCGCAGAAAAGAAAGAGGTGGGTCGGCTTCAAAACTCAATCCTCGCCCTCCCTCTTGCCGCCGGGCTTGCGGTAGGTCTCTTCCACTTGCTTGGCCTTGGTGAGGTAGGTCCTGGCCAGATTCTTGATGTTGGGGACGTCGTAGTTCTGGGCGACGTAGACGCCGGTGACGGTCCCCAATAGGAACGAGAAGCTGCTCCTTATGATGCCCATTTGGCCGAATTCGCCGGATTCGGAGAGCAATCGATGGAGCTGAGCTCGAGAAAGTCCGCTCGAGAGAGCGGATGGGAAGATGCCAAGAAAACGCTTTGGTTTGGACTTTGCGTGGGGTTTCTGGCGAGGTGGGGACGACCAGGCGAGTCGATTTTATAGCGTCGCCTGTCTTGATTGCCAAGAAATTCTTGTGGTAAGATGCGCTTAATTTATGGTTGACCTTGCCAAATTTTAAGTTATTTATATCTTTATTTTTTATAATAATAATAAAAAAATCAGCAAGAACCTTAATAATCAATCGATGCTTTAAAATTGTGATTTTTTTTTAAAGTTAAGTAATTCTAAGATAATGGACTTGCTTAACTATCAAGACATGATTTAGATGATAATTTTTCTCGTTATAATTTTGGGTTCAAATTTTGTTGAAAATATTTTAAAGAGTAACCTCTCGAATGCACAGATCGAGATGGAGGAATACACCATTGAGGTTGTCTATGGGAGCGAAGCATATCAATGTGTGCAAAAATTAAATGAACATCATTTGATTGCTTAAAGAAAAAGAAGAAGAAAAAAATGGCAAGGGATTTGGGGATGCTCGAAATCAAGAGTGAGAAGAAAATGTTTGTGAAACTATTTAGCTACAAAGAGAAATATTCAATGCTAGAGTGGGAAATGCTTTGAATGACAATGAGACTAGAATGAAAAGAAAATGATATGCCGAAACCCATTGAGTTGCTTAGTGACTGAAAAATTAAAAATGTAAATATGATATTGCAAAAACAATCCAAATTCGATTATGCATAGGCCTAAGATATACATACTTAGGTAGGCCTTCATCTCCGTAAGATTTTGAAAAAAATAAGAACAATGGAAGCAAGATGTCAATGGACAAAATTATCATTTAATTAGCCTTGATAGAGCAATTACCAAGTTGTAAAGGTAAAATTATCACGAGTAATATAGCTTCACACGTCTATTTTTATAATTTCATAATTGAAATTGTTAATGAAGCCAAAATTCAGAGTGATTTGACGCACCTTAAAATGCAAAACATTATCTATAATTTTGAGAAATCATTGCACGTTAATTTGTATCATATTTTCCCATTTAAAACAGGACGGCGGGGAATTCAAATTTACGGATAGTTAGATTAGCATAAGCAGGTAACAAATATCCCACACATCCAAATCAAACTCTTAGTCTGCTCTCTTTCAAACTCTCTTGCAATTCTCTTTCTAGTGGTTCCAAGTGTTCCGATTTATGCTGTTCAAGATCAATCCCAGGAATTTGCTTGCCGAATCCTTGTTCTTGCATCCATTTTTCAACATCCCAAGTGTCTCGCCAATTTTCATCAGAAGATTGCGGAATATTGAGTAAGGTAAGAGCCATCTTCTCTCTCCATTGTGCCAATGGTGGCAGTCCCAATTGACCCGTAAGCCACTTGTCGTATTCATACTATCAAGTACATGAAAATAAGATCAACTTCTTCGTATGGGAAACAAAAATTTAAGGCAGCCTCACTTTGTAGTTAAGAGATGGTCTCAGCAAATGACGTTCTACGAAAGTTTTGGGGGATCAAACTATTTTTGTGCCCTACTGTGGATTTTGCTTGCTGTTTAGGAGAAATTATTCTATTAGAGTAACATAAATAAATAAATATATATATAGTATATTGAACTTGACTAATAGAAGATTATTGGTCCAACGTGAGTCTTACCAGACCTGACAGCCGAAATTCAATTTAATATCCAAATTATTGTAATGGAATATTTAATCGTTGTTTAGACTACCGTCTTTATGTCTAATAAAACAAGTTCAACAGGAAAAAAGAAGAAGGTCCGCTGCTGGTTTAAGAAATAATTTGCACACTCCGCCGTTGGATAATCGACATAAGGAAGAATTCAGTTACAAAACTAATCTCACCCTCAGATTATTATTTATACAACGGTGAATATGTGAATTTTTTCTAACACTGGCAGCGAAGCTTATAAGTCTCTTTTGAAAGAGTAGTCTTTTAGATTTTTGATGGGTTCAAATTATTGAAAAAGTCTAACACTATGAAATGAGAGAAGACAAGTTAGTCCGAGCCTTTTCAATTTCAAGCCCATGAGCGTGATGCTTGGGGCCATCCAAGCTCATCGATGCGCTGGTAATGTTCTTGAACAGAAGACATCATCTCATCTTCAATCGGCAACACCAATTCTCCAGATAAAACTTTGGCCACCCACTTCAACTGTAACTTGCCAAGGCCTGTCGTGACAGTCTAATCACGGCTGGGATCGATTGAGAGAATGTGGAAATAAGGAATTAAACCAAAGAACTAATGAACCGAAACCCGCATGAATGCAGCAATTGTAAACTGTTGAACCGTGATCCATTTTTGGAAAACTCCAGAATCAACTAGCTTAAGCTTGAAGTAAACTTAATTAAGAAAAAAAGTCTTGGCGGCAACAATTGTCCAAGTCGGCAAAGAAGGCAAGAGAATTAGAAGACAAGTTGAAGAAGAAACCGTACGTGGGAAGCAAGCAAAGCAGCAGCAAAAGAAACCTTTGAAAAGTCAAAAAGTAAAAAGGGGCTCATAATATAATATGTTGAGAAGAGTCTGGACTTCTGGCTTTAGCAAGAACAAGTTGTCAACTTTGATGAAGGAACGAGCTGTCTTCTTCTCACTGGGTCGGTGGAGTCCAGGCGGTGGAGTGCAGGCGGTGACTTGCGCCTATAAATAGGAAGCGGACGTCTTCACTAGGCAAAAAGAAGAAGAAGAAGTAGAACTACTAGAAAAACTATCCTCTTTTGTAATACCAACTAGTACTAGGAGCATTTTCCTTCCTTTGTTGTTCCCTTGTACTTCTCATGCAGTGAAAGTTATTTTCATTTACACATACTTTCTTGCTCCCTTGCCATATTTCATACACACTTGCACACACGCTTCCGCAAAAACCCAACATAAACTCATGTTTTCATATAATGACTTAACCTTAAGCCTGGCACAAAACATGCAAAGTGAAATTGTTTTATTTCCCGTTTTCTTTCTTTGCATTTTCATCTACTGTGAAGCATTAATTCCTACGTCTTTGAACTTATTCATTAGTTAGTCAGGGACGGGTTTTCATCCTGCTGGAGAAAAAGTGATTTGTTTGGCCCAAAGCATGTACTAAGGGTTACCTTTTGCTGTTATACATCAGTTAAGACTTTCTTCTGACAAAACTTAGATCTCTGAATGAAAAGATGCACCTCCTCCCTTCTCCAAGACACTGTATCTTTTTAATTATCTAGAATGCTCTTCAAGAGCGTAGAATTTTGGGTAACATATAGTATTATTAGAATCTCTAAAGTTATCTAGGGAATGTGGTGTTCTAGAATTGCCTAAGAGGCAGGAACACTCCGGTGTGAAGAAGTTCCTAAACAATATTGTGGAGAGTCTCTCTAATAAAAAACTGAGTTTCCTTAATTGAATTTCCAGTTTTTCAAACAAATTGCATCAGTGCAGGCAGTTAAGACCGTAAACCCAATGGTTAGTGACTGGACTAAGCCAAAGTTCTACTAGTACACAGTCCGGAACTGTGAAGTCAGTTGGTTTGAGATCACTCTTATTTGGTGTAAAGCCAGCCATTATAACCAAGTCATTATGGAGGATATGTCAAGTTGGGTATGTGGCATTGAGAAGCTCAAAAACTTCAATTATAATAATAGGTATCCGCATTCAATTTTATTTGTTGGGTCAAAGCTTGGGGGATATTGTTAGCGGCAGTAACACTATACCCCACGGATGATGATGATTTAATAAAGTGGAAGATAAAAGCTAATAAGGCACTCTACATTCTTGTGACTGTTGAAGTTGAGTTCTTACGGCACATCAAGAGACAAATACCTCGAGGAGGCGGGGGAAAACTTGGTGCTGTTCTCAAGTACGAACGATGCAAAGCTTCATTGGTTAGAGAATGAGTTACTTTCAATCTTGCAACAAGACATGATAGTGAGCCAATATTTCTCCAAAGTGAAACCTCTTTGTCAACAAATTTTCAAGTTCAATCCCAAAAATCCTATCTCCGAGGCAAGAATGAAGAGAATTATCATTCACTAATTGCAGCCGGAGTATAATGGCATTGTTACGGCTACCTGTGGATTGGCAATAGACCCAACTCATGCTGAGTAGGATAATATTTTGGCCTACCAAGAGGCTTTAGAAAGATAGTTATCTATTGCCTCAGTCAAGGATGACGAAGGGGCTCTCTTCGGTAATAAGGGAGGGTTCAAGAGTAAGAGTGGAAATGGATCGGGCACTAGAGCAGGGAAACAGATGAAAGGTCACGGAGATTGGCAAAGAGGATAAAGAAGGAGGAGCACTCCACCAAGAAGGGGGGTTGTGGGGGTTTGTCAGGATCAAAGGAAAGGTAACAAGAAAGAAATAAAGAACAACCCGAGGCGGGATGGTAGCTGCTACAATTGTGGAAAAGTAAGTCACTTTGCCAGGACTATCGGTTCAAATTAACAAAAGGAAATGTGGCAGCATCAATTATGAAGGAGAAGGACAACAAATAAGAGTGGGATTTCCAATCTTCTATTGTAGTAAAGGGATGAGAAGAGTTAGTAGCCTCCTCTATCAACGAGTTAGTTGACGTGACAACCTTTGTCATAGTAAATGATAAACTAATCTATTATGATGGTGATTGGATAGTTGGTTTAGGGTGCTCAAACCAGATAGGAGATTAGTACAAGCTATCAAGCATGTTTGACTACATTGACGGACGAGTAGTTATCACAGCAAGAAGGTTGTGTTGAAGGATCTCTCCTACTTAGATTTCTAAGAAGACGTAGTCTATGCCAGGTGTCAGTGTGGGAATGCACATCAATTTTCATATGAGGATTCGAAATATCAAGTACTTGCAAAATTTAAGTACACTAGAAATATATAAAGTTATTGAGAGAAAGAAATGACTTTGGCATACCTATAGGAGCATGTTGCATGCACAAAAATGTCTTTTCAAGGTTTGGGCCAAGTGTATGAAGATGGCAACCCACTCAATCAATAGACTACCTTAAGCTAGGCTTGGTTTTATGACACCATATGAAAAACTGTGGAATTGCTAGATGTTCACTTTAGAGTATATGGATGCGTATGTTTTGCATTCATACTCAATCACCTAGGAAGTAATTTTGATAAGAAGGTGGTTCATTGCATATTTGAAATCTTCGATGATCAGAGGAAAGGTGGAAAAAGGATAATGGATATGGTGAGACCCAACCAAGCGGAAAAGTTATTATAGAAGTTGAACCCAAGAAGAAGTCAAAGCACAACTGCTAGAAAAATTAAAGAGTTTGTGGCGACAAGGTGTACATATGAAAATAATGGAAGAGCTTTGATCAAGTTAGATGGACAAACCTGAAGAGCAAGCACCTCAGCTAAGGAGGTTAACAAGGCAAAGGAAACTAAATCCTAATTATGGAAATGCGACTTTGTATGAAGATATTGGAGTGATGGACACACATGGGACTGGATGGAGGAAGGCTTTGGAAGAGGAAATCTAGTATTATCATAATCGTTAGAGTTATCTAGGGAATGTGGTGTTTTAGATTATCTAGGAGGCAGGACCATCTTCCTCTTAAGGCTCTACATAGCCAAGAAGTGCTCTCACTTTGGCCGGTGTGAAAATGAAGTCTTTCTCAATAATATTGTGGAGAGTTCCTATGATTAAAATTTTTTTAAAAAAATGTGTTCTCCTTAATTGAGTTTCCGATTTTTTCTCGACGATAATTAGTCTGCCTAAAGGGAAACAAATTAAATTATGTAAAAAAATTACCGGAAAGGGTATGCAAAAGAAAGAGAGCCAAGGAGCGAGGCTTGGTGGGAAAACGTGTTTACATAAAGTCGCAATTGTTATCTACAGTTACAAGTCCCTTCGTCTTCAAAAATGGGAAATGGTAACTGCATCTGCAATACGATAATCATATATATAAGGTATATATATAAAAAACGGATAAGCAATTGTGAAAAACTATATGATACCAGTGCAGTGGATGATAAAATCTGCATACATAGACGATCCGTCTTGGAACATTAATTTACCATCTTCTTCAGCACATGCAATCTGCCCAAAGACAAAACAAGATCAATGAGATTGAGGTCAGATTGGAGATGATCACATCACTTAATTTTGAAGATGAGAACTATGACTTTTGAGGCTGCACTTGAATTTTCATCTAAACTTAAATGTAAGGTGCCATTGTATGTTGGAAGACCCCAGCAAGTTTTCTTCGTTTCACAACTTGGGAATTTGTTTCTCTTGAGGCTTGGTGAATTTCTCTAGCAATGGATAAGATTTTTTTGGCTATATCGATTGCGCTACTCCCTTTTCCTATTTTCAACACAATCTATCGTGCAAAATAGTAAAAAACATCCATACATGAACTTGATAAGAAGTTATAGTAAGTTATGAAAAAAGGCTTGCGATGTGACTCATGAGTAAGGACCCATTTAACTCAAAAGATCACCACTTGTGTAATGTTTTCAAAGACTCAACCCACGTATTTCGAGCCGAAGAAAGGAAACCCTCGACTACATGTGTTTCAAGGATGAATTAAGCCCCTAGCTGTCCTGACAAATGCAGGTAATCATTTGGGCAAGAAAATCTAGACATAGTACACTCCTTATAGGTTTCTACTAAGATGGGGAGGGGATGAGAATGAACCAAATCACCCATTTAAATTGGAAAGTATCATTCGATGATAGATGTTGATACAAGGATGTCAGTACTTTATATGCTGGAGCTCACAACACCTCTCTAGTCATGAGAGGGGGATCGTGATGTTTTCCTAAGTAAAGACTCACCTCTAAATTAACACTTAACACTATCTTTGGAGGTTCAGTTTACATAAATCAATTGATAATTGCATATAATCCAAGGAATTTCATTCAAGGTAAATGAAGAAGGCATATTGTATATGGCTTGGGAACTCGGTAATTATGACTGTACAATTATTCTCCTGGCCATGCTGATCTACCTATGAAAAAAAAATTTCTAGTGAGAAACTAATAAGTGAACAATAAAGAGAAGACTTCACAGCCAAATAATAGTTATATAATAGAATAAGTGAACAATAAAGATGAGACTTCACAATCAAATAATAGTTATATAAGGGATCATCGTCCAAAAAGTCCTAAACCTAAACCTATGCACACTGTGATACAAATACCTTGAACCTTTTTTTGTAACAAAAAATCTAAACTTGTCAAATGTGACACAACAAATATCCCAAACTGTTTTCTAGTGACATAAAAAATTCCGAAATTATATCAATGTGAAATAGAAAGTATATATGTCATACATGTGGAAGTTTAGGGTTTTTCCTAACACATAAAAATATTGAGGGTATTGTGTCACATTAGGCAAGTTTGAGGTTTTTGGTAATACAAAAAAAGTTTGGGGCATTTATATTACAGTGGGCATAGTTCGGAGTTTTTGGTAGTATTTGCCAATAATTAAACCATAAACTATATATGCATATCGCGTGAATAAATTTTGGTTATATTTATATGTAATTAATTATTAGGTTACAACTATATAATATTTGTATGTAATGATCATTCATAATGCTTACGAAAATGAATGAATGTAAAATATTTTTATTATTCATGAAAATATTTAAATAAAAATTGTTGTCAAAAAATAAAATGTTTTTAATTAATTAATTATTTCAAATAATATTAAATAATTACTTTTAGGAAAATATATTTCAATTCACTCATTTTTAAATAAACAAATGGAGCCTATATGATTGAAAATGATTGATTCAAGTAGACCCGTCAAATAGGTGGGTCGGGTCGGGTCGAAAATGGTCCGACCCATATTGACCCATTTTAACCTGTTTTGATCCATATTCATGTAATATAGATTTAGTGACCCATACCCGCCCAACCCATACTCGACTCGACCCATATTGCTAAAAGCCATTATTATTGTAGAGAAATTTAAACTGATTCTAAGCTCTATGCTAAATGAATAAAACTTCAAATTAAATTAAAAAAATTAAAAAATAGTAAATAAAATAAAAAATGCAAAAAAACCTATAAATATTTCACCAATTAAATATATCTTTGTAAAAAACCTATAAATTGAGATGGGATGGAGACAAGTGGCAGAGTGCCGCGGTCATTGGTAGGTCACCACTACTTATTGAGCTTGACGATAACTCAAAGAAGAAAAACACATTTTACAGTTGGGTTAAAAATGGGTTAAAAATAACTCATACGTTCTATAGTTGAGTCGAAAATGGGTCACACATTCTGACCCATTTTCGACCCATTAAGATAGAACATGACTCACAAAATGGGTCCATGACGCATTTTCGACCCAACTATAGAATGTATGAGTCATTTTTGACCCATTTTTAACCCGTTTTTAATCTAACTGTAAAATGTGTTTTTCTTCTTTATCATAATTTTAAAAAAAGTGTAATATGTTTACCACTAAAAGTATTTATATACCTGGAATTGAAAATGATGTCCACTAGCACATTTGTCTAATCTCACATCACCTTTGAGGTCCATAATATTAAAAACGATGCCAGCAAATTTAGACAGAAAAAGAAAAAGAAAAGGCTAGGGAACAGATACCAACAAGTTCGACAAGGATGATATTACACCAGACGATGTTCCTGGCAATTCAGCAATCTTCGGTTGGGTGTTCTTGCCGTTACAAACCACCACAACCTCAAATGCATCCACGCCCGCCGCCTCCTCCCCACTGCGCATCCGCCACTCCACAGCCCACTGGTCACGCCTCCCCTCGACGGCTCGCTCCACCCACACCACTTCGTGCCTGAACCGAATCAACTCGATCAGCCCGGAATCCTCTGCGCACACAAGAACCGGAGCACCTCTTAATGACCTGGGAAGTTCCTTGGGTCCGTGCTTCCCCTCTTGAAAAACGGGTAGTCCAAGAAACCCATGAGTTGCCTCGGTTGGTTCACCCGGAGCAACCGGTACATGCTGGCATGGATGACCTCGCGGCTTACATCCAACCCCAGCGGGTCGGATTCGACCCGAGGGTCGTACAGCCACGTGCTGCCAACATCATTGCTACGCTCGGACACCACCACTTCATGTCCCTCGCGGCGGAGATCCCTGGCTGCAACGAGACCCGACATGCCGGCTCCAATCACCGCTGCCTTTACGTGCAGTTTTGCTATGGTTTTGAGACCCGGATCCTGGTTGTTTACTGGGTCTGTACTTCAAAACCCTTTCTTTTTCGGGAGCTTGTTTCTTGTCGTGGCATTGGTGGGTCGATTTACTGAGGAGGGGTTAAACAGGTTAGGTTATCAATCAGCTACTCAAACTCGATTTTGGCATGTTCAAACTAATCTAAATTATTCTCAAGCCAGAATTACTTGATTAATTAATGAAGTTGAGCTTTTTTTAAGAAACAGTTTACTTGAGTAGCTCAAATAATCGACTCTCTCTCTCTCTCTCTCTCTCTCTCTCTCTCTCTCTCTCTCTCTCTCTCTCTATATATATATATATATACTGTATTGGTAGATCTATCTAATTCAGCGAGCTTCACTCTTAGACTAATCAAATTCGGGAAAATTCCTTTTGGATACAAGTAATTTCAGTAATTAATCGAGTTGAGATGGGGTATGAAAATTATTTGACTCACTTTCGAGATATCTAACTTCGTTTATGCTGCGTCCATGTGAAATCGGTCTCAGAATTTGGTTTGTCCTATAGCAAAATAATTTTTCATCATTCCTGTGCTTTCATATATATTTTATAGGCTGGATCGACCTGGAGTGTAGCGTGTGGAATCTTACAGAGGTCATTATCTACTTTAGGTTTCCGATTTTAGAATATAATAGTTGATATTGTCTGGCATATTTGTTAGGGAATCTCCTTAGGAATATTCTTACTTTTATTAACTAGTTCCTTACGTCAAAGTGAGAGATTTGTTGGGTAATAGAATCAATCTAATCCTAAATTTGAAGTGCAATCAAGTCCTTCTTGTCAAATCTTCAATAAAATATCTGATGTAATTAATAGTCATTGTCGATTGTCCTATATGTCACGGCGTAGATTAAAAGATGCTGTTTAACTTTTGTAATTTTTCTGTTGTGTTTATTTTTTTCTCTTTCTTTTTCTCCTTTCCTTCTTTTCTACTCTAATACGGTTGTGGGATGGGTCAGTGTTTTTTTTTTTGAGTGATGTCAATGGATTCAAAGTGCATGGGAATGGATGTATGCAAAATGTAGGATAGAATACGACTGGAACTAAGGCATACAAGACGTGCCTTCAATCAAGGTTAAGATCGGGATTGAAGAAGCTCACCACAAAGGCCTATAGAAATCACTAGCCAATGATACAATATTTTGGGATTGAAGAAACTTGCCATCAATGCCTACGGGAAAACCACAAGCTGAGAATACAGTGCTTCTTTGACTCACTAATGAAGAATTCACCTTCTAATGATACAATAATTAGGAGTAATCCACTCTCCAAAAATATTCTCTCATGTAAAGGAAAATCTTAAATATTCATGCACTCAAAATTCACAGTCTTACATTTGAGAATTTGTCTCATTATATAGAGAAATTATTACATAGGAAATAGGCAAAACACTAAAGACACGAGAACTACCAACATTAATGACATGGAAACTAGAAAACACAATAAAGACTTAAGTGCTACAAAAAACGTTAAAATACTTAGAAACTAGAAATATAATTAAAGACATAGAAACTTCCTCTTTGACTTATTCGAATTCGTGCACCATCTTTGGAAGCCGAACAATAATGGCAGAAGATCGTCAAATAGGATAGAAATTGATGAGAACTAGATGTGTCAAAATGTGTCATAAACCCATGTTATGACTCACTTTTAATTAAATGGGTCAAGTGAAAGTTAAATATGGGTTAAATATGGGTCAAATATGGGTCAAGTGAAAATTAAATATTGGTCAAATATGAATTAAGTAAAAATTAAATATATGTTAAATATGGGTTGAGTAAGTCATTTAACATAGAGTTTCGAGTGAGTTTGGGTTTCTTTACAATAATAATGGCTTTTAGCAATACAGGTCAGGTCGGGTATGGGTCAAGTGTGGGTCAGGTCGGGTATGTGTCATTAGATTTACTTTACATGAATTTGGGTTAAAACGTGTTAAATGGGTCAATATGGGTTGTACTATTTTCAACTTGACCCAAACCCTACCCGACCCACCCATTTGACGGGTCTAATGAGAACAACCTCCAATCATTTGGTAGTCGATATGAAGTCTCGAAATCCACAATAAAGTTGTATATTGATATCTCGATAGTTGATCGATAGCCATGAAATCGACAATTTAAATCACACTTCCTTTGCCTGTAAGTTACTTTGCACTGTAGATCGCTGGTGGTCCAAATCATGTGTAAATGACAAATAATTGTGGGTGAATGTAATTGGAAGGTGTATGAGCGAGATAAAGATTGTGAATTTCCTTATTAAAAGTATGTAAGTTTTTTATAAATCGGAAGGTTCGTAATATGTAAGTGCTTAGTAGAAGAGGTCTACGTGTATATTCCTAGAAGTACTTCCACTAATGCAATTTAAAATTTATGTTTAGCCACAGGAGCATTAAGGGGTAACAGATGCCCCCACATCCAAATCAAAGTACTTGTCATTCATTATTTTTTTTCCTTGAAAGAAAGATACCATTCATTTATCAAAATAATACTTAAGAGATACATAGAAGGCTTTCAAACCTAACAAAATCTAAATAATTGCAAAATAAAGAAAAAGTCAAAAAGCATATAATAAAGGACAGTTTGCAGCTAGAAGCACACTCTTATCCCTAAAGAACATATCTGACATCATAAACGATTAGCATCTAGTGATCAAATTAAGTAGTGAGTACACATTGAGATCTCCCACTCCATTTGTAACAATTTGCAGTGCGCGTCTAAGTTCAATGTTTGCAAGTCCATCGCTGTGTAAAGACACCAACATCAAAATGTTGAAAAAACACAAATCAAATAATTTGTAGAGAGCTCCTAAATCTATATTTAGATCTAGTTCGAGAAAGTAAAACCCCCAAAACTTGACCTATATCTAAATCGAAAGAAGAGAGTGGCCTAATTTCGGAGACGTTGTGGAGTCACGCTATGAACATCTTCCTCGATGGATGCCCACGTTCACCCAAGATCAATCGCAGAAATTAATTCAACACACACAACTCCCCCGATATATCAGGAGAGAATAGAGAGATTTTCGAAAGAGGGAAGAGGGAGACATAGCGGGAGAGAGCCTCAGGGACGGCCCTTGTCATTTTATTTTAACTTCTTGCCTCTTTCTGGCTGTCACAAGAGTTCCGAATGATGTTCAGAATCAATTAAAGGAATTTGCTTGCCAAATTCTTCTTCTTGCATCCACTTTTCACCATCCCAAGTGTCTCGCCAATTTTCATCAGAAGATTGCAGGAATTTCAACAACTCGAGTCCAATCAGCCCCATCTTCTCTATCCATTGTCCCAAGGCTGGAAGTCCCAATTGATCCACAAGCCACTTCTCATACTCAAACTATCAAGCACATGACAGAAGATCAGCTCCTTCGTATGGGAAACAAAAAATTTATGTAGCCTCATTGTATAGTTGATAATCTCAGGCAATATAGTTCAACAAAATTAACTGGGGATCATATTAGTTGTTAGCTCTATTATGGATTTTGCCTACTGTTCACAAAACTATTATATGAGTATAATATATGTGTTAAACTGAATCTAGATTATTTAAAGATGGTCTGTCTCATATAGATCCTACTAAATCTTGTAGTCCAAATTGAATTTACTATGCATACTAGGTTAATGCGAAATTTACTCATTATTTAGACTATAATTTCTATATCTAAAAAAATGGGTTCAACCAGAAAACAAATAAGTCCACTGCCGGCATAGGAAATAATTTGCACACTCGATGTTGGATAATTGACATATGAAAAAACCTGATTAAAAAACTAACTATAAACATACGTGCCATTCATCTAATGGCGAATATATAAATTTCTTGTTACACTGACAACAAACCTAATAATAATCCACAAAACATTTTATCTTTTTAAAATTTTTTAGGTGTCCAATTCGTTGAAAAGGAATAGCACAATGAATTGAGGAATGGCAAGTTAGTTCCAACCTTTCCAATTTCAAGCCTGTGAGTGTGATGCTTGGGCCATCCAAGCTTTTCGATGTGCTGGTAATTTTCTTGAACAGAAGACATCATCTCTTCTTCACTTGGCAACACCAATTCTCCAGATAAAACCTTGGCTACCCACTTCGACTGCAACTCGCTAAGTGGTGTCGGATAAGTCTACTCACGGTCAAAATGGATTGAGAATGTGAAAATAAGGAATTAAACCAAATAATAGTGAACAGGAACCCACGTGAATATATTTAATTGCTGCCACAATTCTAAACTCGTGTTTTCATGAAGTGTCTAGACCATAAGTATGGGATAAAACATTCAAAATTGAAGTGTTCTCTTTCCCATTTCTTTCTTCGCATTTTCACCTATTGTGAATGATTAATTCCAACATCTTTCAACTTAAACATCAGTTCATCAGGAAGCGGTTCTCTAATTGCTAGAAAAAAAGTTGTTTGGTTGGCTCAAAACATGTACTGAGTGTTACCTTTTGCTATTATATATCAGCTGATTTTCATCTTGTGAAACCTTATTCCCTAGTTAGTCTCCATGATGGGAGACCCAAAAAAACAAAACCGAATGTAATGAAAAACTTTACCAGATAAGGAATGCCAATGAAAGAGAGACGAGGAGCTAGGCTTGCTGGGAAAACATGTTTATATAGAGGCCCCACTCGGTTGTTATCCACACTCAAAAGTCCCTTCGTCTTCAGAAATGGATAATGGAAACTATATCTGCAACACGAGAATCATGTATATCAGGAGAGATACAACAAATTCGTGCATATGTATACATACATATATATCATCTGTATACATATATACATATATATATAAATATATATAATTGCGGAATTTTTAAGAATAAGTTCATAAGTAATTGCAGAAAACTATATGTTTTTTAATACCCAGTGCAATGGATGATAACATCTGCATAGATAGAAGATCCATCTTGAAACACTAATTTACCATCGTCTTCAGCACATGCTATCTATTCAAAAGACAAAACAAGATTAATATTTCAGATCAGAATTTTATCTTTGAAGGCTTCGCCTGGATTTTCATCTGAACTTAGTTGCAATTAGAAAGAGCGATAATATAAAACGTAAAGTACCATGGGATGTTGGAAGACCCCAGCGAGCTTTCTTATTTCCATAACTTTGGCAGTTGTCTCTCTTGAGGCTTGATGAACTTCTCTGGCATGAGGTAAGATGTCTTTGGCTATGTCGCCTGCGCTAGTCCCTCTTCCT
The DNA here is from genome assembly GCA_014182895.1 of Angophora floribunda. Lineage (NCBI taxonomy): Eukaryota > Viridiplantae > Streptophyta > Magnoliopsida > Myrtales > Myrtaceae > Angophora > Angophora floribunda. The sequence continues at coordinate 18,934,574 of CM024708.1, read as the reverse complement.
ATTATCAACACAATCTGTCGTGCAAAATAGTGAAAAACATTCATACATGAGCTGAATAAGAGTGACCTTTACAGTGAAGGCACATAAGCATTGTTGTAAGGATGCATTTGGTTTGGCTTTGCCAAAGCCCTTTGGGGCCCTAAAGTCCTTGGGCAAATGCAAATGACATTTTGACAAATTTTTTGAACAGTTTTGAGAAAATGCAACTACATTTCCAAAGGCCTCTAAAGGGCTTTAGCACAAGGCAAAATCAAAGGTGCATTGGAATGTTGTATTTTTTAAATGCAAATAGACTTTTTTTTTTCAATTTTACACTTGTACTTACATAATTACAGAAATGTACTCATAAACCTTAACATTTCCAATGAAGGCCTCAGCCACCTGAGGTCACGAGACCCTAGTGATGCTCGCCAGCAAGCTAAATCTAGCCAGCAACAATTGGATGACCCATTTGGCTCATCGACGATTGAATTTCACCAAAAAGATTTGGGAATTTAAAAAAGAAAAAAAATAGCAAAAGTGCTTACAAAGTGTAGTTTTTTTCTAAATGGCATTTCAGTCAAAGTTGCTTCTCAATATGTTTTTAAATCACACATTACCAAACATTATTTGGATTTACCAAAATTCCTCTCTCCTAAAATCCTTTGCATTTTCTCAAAGGCTTTTCCTCAAAGCCAAACTGAACTCTCCCTAAAAGTTATGAGAAAGGGCTTGCGTGAGTAATAACCCATTCAACTCCAATGATCACCACTCGTGTTTTTAAGAGACTCGACCCATGCATAAGGCTGAAGTAGGAAATCCTCAATTAGATGGTTTTTTAAGCACCAGTTAAGCCCATAGCCATCCTGACGAAGGCTAGGAGTAATCGACGGGGCGAGAAAATCTTGACAAAGTATACACCTTGTAAGATTCTAGTTACAATAGTGAGGGGTTAGGCATTAAACGAATCACCCATCAAGTGAGGAGAGTATTATTGAACGATAAATGCCGATACTGACAAGAATGTCAATGCTGTACGTGATGGAGCTTGTAACACTTCTCTAACCATGAGAGAGGGCTAGTGATGATAATTAACACTTAGTACCCCTTTAGAGGCTTGGTTTACGTAAATTAATTGATTGTTGGTTATAATCCAAGAAATTTCATAAGTCAATCCGAAAACATGTTCTCAGAAAATAATGAAGGCATATTAGCCATACCTTATCTTTATATGGCTCGGGAACTCGATAATTATGACTGTGCAGCTGTTCTCCTGACCATGTTGATCTCCCTATGAAAAGGATTTTTCTAGTAAGAAAGTAAATGAACAAGAAAGGAGAGACTTCACAATCGTATGGTACACAAATAATTGTAATAAAAAGAAGAGAATACCATTCCAAAGAAGCATATGCATCGATAATGTATTTCACTTTCCATAACAAAATGCGACATTCTAAGTTGTTATTTAAAGAGTCAAGTTCACCCGTTTGCCAACTCAATTTCAAATTAAGCAAATCAATTAAAGAATGGATTAATCTATAAGTGAACTCAAAGAAAGAGAGAAAAATCTGGGTGGTTGTCTTTCGAATGTAGGTGAGGGCAAGAGGAAAAGGATTGGATAACACCCTAGACATGAACCTAAGGGAGGCTGGTGGTGGCCACCGTCCATGAGTGGTTCTCAACCATTAAATATTGTGGATCTCATTTGAGACTTATATGATCTATTACAGAAAATGGAATGAATTCACATAAACCGGATGCATACAAAACTAAGAAAATTATACAAAAAGTCCTATACTTATTGTATGGCGACCAGTTCAATCTTGAACCTTTTACTTGTGCCAATTCAGTCCTAAATGTTTGTTAGTATATTCCTAAATGTTTCTATTGTGCTAATTGAGTCCTAAAATTATTATTTGTAGTTTGTCAGTGTAGTCATTTCGGTTAATTATCCAAATAATAGGTTTATCACTAATTAGCAAAACTTCAAAATGTTTATAACTAAATTGGTATGATTGAAAGGTTTAGGACTTAATTAGTTGCTATACATTAGATTTAAGGTTTTTTGGACAATTATTCTCATGCAAAACTTATCATACGTACACACACACAAAAAATAAAAAAAGAAAAGGTTAATAGTGGTGTTACTTAGCCTTATAAATTTTTCTTAGGCTTTAAAATAGTTTAAATTATAACCGATACAATGTAAGATAATAAATGTAAAATAGTTATAACAATGTTTATTAAGCAATCGATCATGTAAAACATGCAATTGTTTGAACATAATGACACGATTGTGTTGAAGATAGTTATAATGGTTGTAGGTTAGAGGATGGTTGCCTCTTTTTAATGGGAAACCTTATCTTATCATTTGCAGTTTTAACCATGTGCTATCGAACGTGCAAGTTTCTAGATTTTCTCTTGATTGAACGAGATATTAAAAATCGATTAATTTAAGAACAGCCACCTAAAAGCTTACGTGATTATTTTGTTAAAAGCTTAGGTAAATAAGACTGAAAGTGCCCTCTTTTGGGACAAAAAAAGAGTTTATAAAGAATGAGGGGTTGGACAAAAAACTCGAAAGTTTTCCACATATGGGATCCACAAAGTAATCCTACGTATTGAGATTGGGAAAGGTTGTTTTTGTATTTGTAATTGAGTATTGGTTGAAGAGGGTTGATATGAACAGGAGAGAAGTCAAGCCCAATTTGGTTGACCGACCAAAATCCAAAGCTCCATTAGAATGCATGTTCTCTTTCTTCTATATCGCAATATCAACGAAGAGAAACAATTCAACAAGGATGATGTTAGATCAGACGATTGTACCTGGAAATTCAGCAATCCTTGGTTGGGTGTTCTTGCCGTTACAAACCACCACAGCCTCGAAAACATCCACGCCTGCCGCCTCCTCCCCACCGCGCGTCCGCCACTCCACAGCCCACCAGTCCCGCCTCCCCTCGACATCTGGCTCAACCCGAATCACTTCGTGCCCGAACCGAATCAGCTCGACTAGCTTGAAATCCTCCGCGAAGCTGCGCAAGAACTGGAGCACCTCCTCGTGACCTGGGAAATTCCTCGAGTCCCCGCTTCCCTTCTTGGGAAACGGGTAGTCAGAGAAGCCCATCATTTGCCTCGGCAGGTTCAGTCGGAGCGACCGGTACATGCTGGAATGGACAACATCGCGGCCCGGATCCAGCCCCAGTGGATCAGATTCGACCGAAGGGTCATACAACCACGTGCCGTCGATATCACTGCTTCTCTCGAACACCATCACTTGGTGTCCCTCGCGGCGGAGCTCCCTGGCTGCAACAAGACCCGACATGCCGGCTCCGATCACCGCCGCCTTTACGTGCGGTTTTGCCATAATTTTGAGACCCGGATCCAGATAGTTTACTGGGCCCGTACTTCAACTCGCTCTCTCTTATTGGAGATTCTTTCTTCCGTGTGGCGTTGGCGGGTAAATTCACCGGGGAAGGTCTAAACAAGTTTAGTTATTAATGGGCTAAATCGAAGTTTGTACCCGTTGTGTCAGTAGATCCACCCATCACGCTCATGATCGACAATTTATTAAGATTACAAAAAAAAAAAAAAAAAAAAAAAACATCAACGAATATGGATTCCCCATTGGTGATATTAGTCTATACCGCCCCTTAAATTGACTTAAAAATCTAATATTTTGTATCCGGCATCATTGCGCGTGGCCTCTATCACATAATAAAGTTACACCTTCCAGCTTAAAGCCAGCTCATCCAAGCTTATTAAAACATATAAAGCCAAACCAAAAACAGGTAGACGGTAGGCCTTCACCTTCGTTTTAGGTGTCCACTATGGACCATGACATGACGAAAGCGAAAACGATGCCTAGAAAATAAGGATATCCGATGTATGTGATTCATGAGGTAGAAAAAAATTAAAAAACTTGTGGATTTAAATGAATTTAAAATAAATTATTTTGAGAAGTTGTTAGATATATATTTAGGTTATTTATGGTATTCTGATAATATTTTGGATATCTATAATATATTGGATATCTTGACGATATTTATAATATTCTAGATATATTGATAATATTCAAAATATCTTTATGATTGATTGTATAATATTTTGTTGCTATAGATACTCAACTTGTAAATCCTATAAACAGGCTCATGTATTTCCTATTACAATATATCGGATCATATAGAAAATTCCTTTCTTTTCTATTTGCAGACCCTCATTTCCTAAGGCAATTGAGGTGCAACCATTGAGTCTACTACAAGGTGGCCGCCATGACACTAGTCACATCGGCTACGTCTCTTCTAATTATTCATCAAGATAGAAGTTTTGAGTTACTAATTAGCATACATCCCACCACACTCACCACCCTTAGACGAGAGACATACTAAAATTTGGTCACCAACCATCGTCAAATGCCGCCACATGCTCCACCACGTGCCTTCGCGTCTCAAACTCCCTTGTGGGTTGTGCTGTCACAATGTCATTTGAAACTTGGCATTCTTAATTAGGTCATCCTTCTTCTTCACAATTAAAATCTTTGATTTCAAGTGGTCATTTAGGATCTGTTAATGACAAATATTTTGATTACTTGCCTTGCTAATTAGGAAAATGTCATGCATTGCCATTCGATCTTAGTGAATCTATCTCTCATGCTCCATTTGATCTAATTCATTCCGATATTTGGGGACCTTCTCCAACTCCAACCATGGGAGGATCTTGCTATTTTGTTATCTTTGTTGATGATTACTCTCGTTATACCCGGCTTTATCTTATGAAAAACTGATATGGGCTTACTCGTATATATCATGATTTTGTTGCCATCATTAAAACATAATTTTCTAAAGATATCAAGGTTTTTCATACTAATAATGCCATATAATATCAAGACTTGGAATTTCTTCAACTTCTCTCCCAACAAAGTACTATTATTCATCATTCATGTCTAGGCACTTCCCAAAAAAATGGTCACGCAGAACGTAAACATAGACATGTTTTAGATGTTACACGAACTCTTTTAATTTCTACCACTTGTCTAGAAAAGTTTTGGGAGGAAGCTTGTCTCACTGTTGTTTACACTATCAATTGTATCCCATGCCCCATCATAAACAACATTTCTCATTGTGAGCACTTATACGACAAGGCTCCATTTTACAATCATCATAGCATCTTAGGGAGTGCTTGTTTTGTGTACCTTCTTCCACATGAACAAATGAAGTTAGAACCTCATGCTCATTTATGTTGCTTTCTTGGGTATGTCATTTAGCACAAGGGATATCATTGTTGAGACCCTATCTCCAACTGTCTTCGTGTTTCTCGTCATGTTTCACTTTGGGAACATAAGATGTCCTTGTCCCTTCATCCATTTAAACCTTCTACTCATGTCCCTATCTTTTTTAGTCCTTCAGTGGACTTATTCCTAGAAGATCCAATAATATCAGCCACTTGTGCATCTTCCTCTCCCTAGTTGTCTTCTTCTCATCTTAATGCAAGCTCATTTGGTGATCCCACTTGAGCAACTTCTGACATGTTTGCCCCAACCAAGGATCCTACACCTTCAGCCATTCCATCCACTTTTGTCCATTGTTTTGTGAGAGTAAGTCAACCTCTAGCTTATCTTTGTGATTATCATTGTTACTCTACCATTGCTTCTCTTCACGAACCTTGCACCTATAAAGAAGCTAGTACTAACCCTATTTGGTAGCAAGCAATGGCAAATGAGTGGTAGGCCTTGGAAAATTTTTACAGATGGGATTTAGTTGATTTGCCTCTTGGTTAGTCTGCTATTGGTAATAAATGGATATATAAGATTAAAACCAAGACAGATGGTACTATAGATCGCTATAAAGCTCGGCTAGTAACAAAAGGCTTTACTTAGGAGTGAGGCATTGATTATGATGAAACATTTATTGTCGTTGCTCATCTTACTTATATTCGTGGTCTTCTTGCTATTGCTGCTATTAAACATTGGCCTTTATTTCAAATGGATGTTAAAAATGCATTCTTTAATGACGATCTCATAAAGGATGCTTATATGGTACCTCCTCTTGGATTCACCCATTTATCTACTAAAGTATGTCTATTATGTTGGGCCTTATATGGATTTAAGCAAGCTCCTCGTGCATGGTACTCCAAGTTTAACTCAACTATGGACTCTCTTGGTTTTAAATCCACTTCTTATGACCGTGTTCTCTTTGTTGGTGCACACATCTTGGATATATTATGGTGCTTGTATATGTGAATGATATGGTTATTACTAGCGATGATTAGATCGGCATTACCAAACACCAACAGTATCTTAGTAAAAAATTCAAAATGAAAGATTTTGGGAGACTCAGCTATTTTCTCAACTTGGAGGTTGCATCCGATGCTTCTAGTTATTATCTATCACAAGTAAAATATGCCACCGATCTTATTTCTCGAGCTAGGCTCATTGATAACAAGATTGCCTCTACTCCCATTGAGTCGAATGCAAAATTCAATGGCAATGATGGAACCCTTCTTTTGAATCCTACACTTTATCGGCAGTTGGCTGGTAGCCTTATACATCTCATTGTTACCCATCCTAACATTACTTATGTAGTTCACATTGTTAGTCAATACATGACTGCGCCTCGTATGACTTATTTTGCTGCAGTTCTTTGAATTCTTCGCTATGTCAAGGCTACATTATTTCACGACCTTCATTTTTCTGTTCATTCTATTGTAGAGTTGATAGCTTATTCTGATGCTAACTGGGCTAGTAACCCTCAAGATCGTGGCTCCACTAGGGGCTATTGTTTCTTTTTGAGTAATTCACTTATTTCAAGAGTAGCAAGAAACATACCATTGTCGCTCATTTTAGCACAAAAGTAAAATATTGAGTTATTGCTAATACAAAATCGAAGTTATTATGGTTATAGAGGCCACTAGAAGATATGAAGTGCATCATCATAGCAAAATAGTTATTCATTGTGACAATCGGAGCACTGTCCAAATTGCACATAAAGATATTTTTCATAAACCACCAAGCACATTGAAATAGATTGTCATTTCATTCGATATCATGTTCTTCATGGCACCATTCGATTTGTCTCTATTTCCTCTGCTGAACAGACTATTGATGTCTTCACCAAGACACATCCACCTGAACGTTTTCTAGATCTATTTTCCAAACTCAAGTTGACATCTTTCAAAACGTCTTGAATTTGAGGGGAATGTTAGATATATATTTAGATCATTCATGATATTATGATCATATTCAGGATATCTACAATAATTTGGATATCTTGACAATATCTATAATATTCTAAGTATTGCAATATTCTAAAATCTCTATGATTGATTGTATAATATTTTGTTACTATAGATAGTCAACTTGTAAAGTCTATAAATATGCTCATGTATTTCTCATTATAATATATCAAGTCATATAAAATATTCCTTAATTCTGTTTTCTATTTTATATTTCAATTGAGGTAATCCCTTTCATTCGGAGAGGGGAGAGGATAACTGCTCATAAAGTGCTGCCACTCTCCGGACTACTTGATATCATATATTTCGATACAGCAAGATCTCGTCAGTTTCTTAACCCACCTTAGGCAGGGTAATGACAAATTTAAATGATGAGAAATAGACTTAAGCCAGGTGCGACAGAATCCAAGCAAACTAGCACCCATTTCGACCATAGATTGATGCACATCGGGTACACTTAGATATGTAAATCTTGAGGTGCTACGCTCGTGCCCCTTTTTCTGAAGTCTCATTCTATCTTAAATGACTTTTCACAACGATAAGGTGCTTACTCTTCTTTGTTAAGAACTTTATGCACCACTAGTAATCTTCATAAGCATTCCATCATGTCCTCAATCGAAATGGTGTATAAAAATTGACCCAAACATGAACAATTTAAGAAAGTATTCGCCTGCCTCTTATTTGATGAACAAATTTCATATATAAAGATTATATAAATGCTTATGTAGCATACTTTAACACTCTGTCATGTGCAAAGTGGATCAGATAAACGTGTGGAATTTGACAAACGAAAGCACGCGCATGCAAAATAAATTGGGCAAAATCGGACTACAATACCATATTAGAAAATCAAATCCAAAAGCTTAAACTTATAAGTAAAAAAAAGATGATATATATAAAAAGCATTTAAGCCTCGAAAACTAACATTGTGGCATGCTCAAACACGGATATAGTCCCTCACACCGCCTCTCCACTGCCACTTCTCTCTAAGAATCATGCCACCACCTTTGTCTCCTCCAACGAAAATGGCAACCCAGCTAATCTAGTCTCTCCTGATGTCGGAGTCTTGAAGAAGCTCCGCTCTT